>CACRXP010000025.1:1086252-1125093 GCA_902702965.1 Spirometra erinaceieuropaei
CGCTCGTAACGGAACTCGAGTTATCAACAGACTGGGATCGCACCAGTTGATGATGAATTAAAAGTTGTCGTGATCGCTTTTCCATTTCTACTGCTTATCTGTTTTCTGACGTCTATTTCCTGCACATTATCAAAAACTCGTGAAAATGTCTGTTGTGTTTTAGTATTCGACAAAACCTTCCCTTCTTTTCCGGGACCTCCAGTGCAGAAGGAAACTTAAGAATTGAGTACTTTGTAACAAAGTAACATCTCATACGGTTGTAATATTAGGTTATATATTCGAGAGCGGACAGAGGACACTTTGTCTGACAGATATTAGAGGGGGAGGTCGACCTGTCACGGATCAAGCCCTTAATTTTTCACCACAAGCAATGAAATGCGCTAGGAAGTTAGTCCGACGGGCTAATAGTCGGGACTTAGTTGACTGCCAATCGACAGGATAACTAATTTCTACGTAGAATATTGTTAGACTACACTGAATCCTTCTTGATGCGAAATTTGCAAAATCCTCACTTCCATTATACCTTAGACATCCACAAAATGAAACTCATTATGCATACACGGATGGGGGGAGAATTGTTTGTTTAAGAGCCAACTAGCAGGCTCATTTACTTATTGATTTAAACTATGTGAAAAGAAGACTAGCACTCAAAATCCTCTGGACCCAGACAGTAGGATCAATGATTGAAATAAATGCTGTTGCAGAATAATGCATAACGAAAGCTTTGTTTATTATGATCCAATGTAACCGTCATCATTGGTATACTCCCGTATCAAGTAACTGGACCGAGTGCAGGTTCTCACGAGTAAGTTTAAACAAATATCGTAGAAGGGGCTTTTTCACATAACATCTTACGGCTTATGAGAACGCCAACTTTTCTTTCACAGTACGTATCCTGAAATATCGATTTTAAATGAACAAATCTCATTTTCAAGCACCGTTCACTCTTTGCGGATTCTTCCTCTCTAACGTTCCATTAACAATTGTTATTTTAGGTCCCTGTGTCGCAGGAGTGATTGGTCTGATAAGACCTCGGTATTGCCTCTTCGGTGACACTATAAACACAGCATCCAGAATGGAAACAACTGGCGAAGGTACTGTGGTTTTTTTTCTATTGACTCCGCTACCTTATTTTTGCCTTGACAGTCAGTGAAGAACTTGAAATTCATAAAGACACAATCGAAAACAAGTCCACAAAACTCCGTTTACACTGGAATTAGAGAAAACAGGACTTCTGGGTAAAAAGCTAAAAGACAAGGGGTTCACTAAGAGGGCTGAATTAACTGCCTGGCGTTTCGAGTAGCAGCATCGACCGCCCTTCTTCAGCGACTGATGTACCAGCCACACTGCTCACATCATTAGGCGCGTGGGTCGCGCATTCCGTCGGACTTGAGGCCTAGTTTATCATTGCCGCCTGTTAAGAGGCCTCGCCAGTTGCGTGACATACCCCTGGTTGGGAGGCGTCGTCAGCCCCACAGCGCCCCTTGTCGTGCGATTATTGGGACCTCATGCCTCTCCTTCGAAATGTTGCTGACTCCTCGTGGATCGCAAACAACACCAGCAGTGTGCGTGAGGTCTTTCCTCCTACCAGGCTATCATTTCCGCGAGATGGCAAGCCAAAAAATCGGCTCGTTTGTCGACTATAGGCAAATAGCCAGGAGCAGGTAAGTGGTTCAGTTCTTCTAACCACTTGACTATAACACAGAGCCACATGCAATACGTGAATGCCGGCGTTAAGGGGTTTTTGGGGAGAAAACGCGGTGTTCTCGAATATACAACAAGGGAAAGAATTATATTTACGTCAAATACTGCTTTTAGTACTTTAAAAATAGTCCTTTGTAAAAAGATAGTTCAGGCGGGGAGTACACATATCCGTGCCCTGCCCCGTTCCGTCCTACGCAAGTTGTTTACTGTCCTTGCAAATATGTCAGCTTCCTCCGATGTCACATCAAGACATGCTCACCGTTGTAATAGTGAGGAATTTTCCGAGAATATGAATTACTCTGTAGATTCCAAGCCAGTTTGTATCAGGGACAAGGGTTTCGGGATTAAATTCGGATTAGACATTGCCCAAGATGAAGTTGGCCCGCCTTTTGTTTCAAAAGTGAAAAAATGGTTGAGAGAGTGTTAGCTGTGAGGGTCGCTGCTGCGGAGGGGCTTTGTGTTCTGGTGTAAACGCGAAATTGTGGTTAGAGGTTTAATCTCGCGTTTCCCCAAACGTTTTATCTCTATATTCTTTAATTGAGTTCGCTGATTTTTGCAACATCAATGCGTTCCGTTTGTTTAAAATGTCTTACTAAGATGCATTTGAGAAGCGGACTGTAGATCTGTATGTACTTGCATAAAGTGCAACGCAAGCTTTCAGGCTTTGTCTCTACCACTGCAGGTCGCAGAATACACGTAAGCCCCTCAACAAAGAAGGTTCTTGATGAGCTAGGAGGCTACGACCTGCAGTATCGTGGTACTGTGATCCTGAAAGGAAAGGGCAAAGTCTGTTCCTACTGGCTGACCGGAAAAGCCAACTTTTCGAGCCCCCTGCCTGAGCCTCTGACGATTGATGGGCAAGTCCTTTAGTGTTTTCGTTTTCTAACCCTTCTTTTCATGATTGTCACACGGTGCAGACATTTAGGAAATTGTGTCTGCCGGTACAGATAACCTAGGGGATTATTTATAAGTCCTTATTATTCAGGAGGCAGTGGGAAAAAGTAATCGAATTGTACCACAGAGACAGAAATGACAGGGAAACCTTATCAATTCAGATAGACGGGGAGCTTTCGGTCACTGGAACACCAAAAAGGAAAAATTAGGAGAATTTCTTAGCAGTTAGGGAAACAGAGAAAATTCATTTATTGACGAGAATTTGCGTAAGTCCATAATTTATATTACTATTAAGTGCTTGCTTGTTTGACTTAGGTAGGCACGTTATATTAGAGTTGTGTAGCTGGTCAGGCTTAAGATGAGAAAATTTATGGTTAGGGTTAAGGTCAGTTCAGAGATGAGAGAAAGGGCAAGTTTGCCTGCTGCGTACTCTCTTATCCAACCCCGCCTTTTCTAACCAAGTAACACTGGATTACTTGTTTTCCGCCCATTCACACATACATAATTATCATATTTCGAATTGCATAGTCCGTTCTGGACATCATTGGAGTACTTAAACTGACATGCGGCAGGAATGCGAAATTTCTGAGGGCCTTGCGCAGATTCTGTCAAATGCCGTGTCCATTCGCCCAACTGATAAAACTAACATTAACATCTCCGCATATTACGGGAGTTCCTCTTAGTACGAAATAATTTTTAAGAGGCATTGATTAATTCTGACTCCCAGTGTCTAATCTACAGTTCGTGACATAGCTCATGAGAAGAAGAGCAAACGTTTTATCGATTTTTAGAAGTCAGATTAGAAGATCTATGCGATTTGGTGCCCTAAAGTGCAGTAATAACGCTCACAGGCAAGCTTTCGTTTAATTAGTCTGAAATTGTTTCGCCGCTTGGAAATTTATATTTGTTGTCACCGAAATTATTATTATCCAATAGTCATTTCCAGTTCTGTACATATGGAACATTACCTCTTGCGCGGTCTAGCTTCTGTGCATACGTAATTTAGAAATAGAACGAAAAGAACATTAGCAATGTCAGCAAAATATCAGTATTTATATGGACAATCTGCCGTGCCCTCACAGTCGTAGAACGGAGTCTGAAAGTGAGCAAAGGTGGCGAGAACGGCCGAAATATTAAGAAAAAGCATGCTCTTAAGTTTATGGTAGAAAAATATCAGTATATTTCTTGACCGCATGAAAGAAACGGTCAAGTGTCAAAATGTTTCTTGGCTTCCCGGGGCGAAAATGCAAAGTGCACAGACGTTCGCCGACGGGATGTAATATTAAAGTACTTCTTAAAAAAGTAACTCAATAGAGGAAGGTTTCTGATTCCTCGAAGTCATTTTTACCGCTGAACTTTGTTATGGACGTTCTTTCTTCGAAGATGAAGTTCCATGTTTGAATGAGTCTTCACATGTGACTTAAACGACCGTGAGCATGAAAAAGAACGCCAAAAAACTCGCTACTTCAGTAAAAGTCTTCACGAAGTAACTTATTATGAACAATTTAATAAACGCATAATATAGAATCTGCAATTATGGGCGATTGATCGAAAGACTTAAAATCATGCAATATTCGGCGTTATTCCAAGGGCGATCTCAAACTCAGCATAGTTCAAAATAAAGGAAAGGCCAAAATTAATTCTACTGAGGAAAACGTCTCGTTATATACACAAACTGATTGTTTAGAATTACCCCTGCCAATTCTATTTAAACTTTTAATCATTGACCAGCCTAACAACATGTGCCCCTGGGAAAACATTTGTTAACGGCAAAACCAAGCAAAATCCTTTTTGCCTTGTTGAGCCATATCCCAATTAATTCAAAAGCATTAAAAATACCATGAATCCTCGGAAAACCCTTTTGGAATCTATAGTCAAAATATAGGCTATTGACAAACACTGTGACCTTCACTAAAGGATTATTTTAGGAAGTTATTCTATTTGTGCCGTCATATGTACTTAGTGTTTTGAATGGAAGGCTTTTTGTACATCGAAAACTGAAGTTTACACAATTACAGTCATTTCCGCTGTTTTCAGGATCTTCCGCTTTTCTGAAAACAGTGTAACATTTCCTTTAACATTTCTCTTATGTTTGAATTCCCTTGAAGTTGTTAGTTATTGACATAGGTTTGGGTCCACGTATTGGTGTAGGTTTGCGAGTGATTAAAAATCATTTACAAATTTCGAAACCATTCGCGAGTTAGGTCACACACTGTACATCCAAAAGCCAACAGCTCCTCCCGGATAAATATATTTCAGCTTTCAACTGTAGAATTCTCTTTACCAATATCTCGCATAACTTGGTGAAGAACTTTGCGCGCAGACGCATAATAATTATTGGTATTATTACCTAAATTCTTACTAGTGTAGACGTCTTGAAGGGAATAGCAAATGAATACGGAACCCCTGAAAAACAAATATGACCTCGAACCAATTGCGTTACGATGATAAAAATGTCTACGTTTGTCGAGTCACCATGCGAGGAGATGAAATCCACGTGCTGAGGATCCAGCTCAGTTGTGGGACTGAATTATAACAGCTGATATAATATGCCATCGTACACGAATAACCTACACAAGTTGGCCGATGCGCTTACAAACATTTCATTATAAAACGGAATGGCATGTCGCAAAACTGTCAGGAGATGCCCAATATAATTTCTTCGTGTACTTCTTCCCGGAAACTTAAGAGAAACAGTATTCTTGAACTGAAAAATTTATTTCATCATTTGTAACAGTCCTTGTTGAATTTGGGACCGGTGTCGCAAACACCAATCCCGTATTCCCTCCTCGGAATGTTAGATTCTAGTAGCAGGTGTAAGCAGCTGGGACAAACCTGAGTACGATGAAGCAGCCACTTCGCGAGGACAGACGTCGCGCACTTACCCAAGTGACTAATCTGCGGCGAAGTCACTACGGGCGCTCGCCAATAAGGCAGACAAATGCGACCCTACAAAAACACAATAAAGATCTCTCTCAAGGACTTACAAATCAACCCCAGAGAACCTCCCTCAAGCTCGGTAGGCCTAGATAACCGCTGTAAAGACTGGGACAGTAATCTATGAAGCCAATGGGGCAGTCGTTGCCAAGAAAAAAAGGACGGTTCGCAAGTCTCAAGTCTTGCAAGCTAACAACTCTAACGGCCCCTTCTAAGTGAACTTCCTGTTAAGGAGCAATTATCGCCGCCACCGAAGGAAAAATGCGGTGGGTGCAAAATTTTGCAACTGCAGATCTGCCGAAGAAGATTTGCTCTGGGATTCGATGGGACTGAGAATCAGTGCGGGTCCGTAAAACAGCATTTCAAATCGAACAATTGATTTCGCCACTTTTGTGCCCTAGTCGGTACATTTTTTGGCAAACTTTGGACCAGGATGCCAAACACCAATCGAGTGTTTTTTTCCACAGAATATTGACCTCGACTAGCATGTGTTGACATCTGAGAATAGTGTGCTAATGCTGGCCCAATCAACACCGTGGTGTATACTCAGGGGTGGAAATGCCTTCTCTAAAGCAATAGTACGCTGGCTGAGTATAGGATACGAGTATTTTCACTCAACCCTCGTTGCCGCCTTGTCAGCCCCACTCTGGCCGTCCTCAACAGATGAGGCCGTTCGGCTTTATTTAATCCTAGAAAAGAAACAGACACATTATTAGCGAAAACGGCCAAATCACTGATAACGACGCAGTCACTAAGCTTCTCACTATTCTTCTTTTCAGCGGTCTAGTGTTCACTGTCTGTTGAGGATAATCGGTGCCATTAAAAGCCAGTATCAACATGAAGACTTTCCAGCTATTGTTTGTAGTTTTCGGTGCACTCCTACTGCCACCGCTTTTGGTTTGATCAATGACAAAGCAACCGACTGTTCACTCTATTTGCTCACCACAATGCTACTTCCAACATCCAGTAGATGTGCTATCTCATGAGATGTTAACCGAAGATCTGAAATGCATCCTTAATTTAAAAAATTACTAAGTTAGAGTCGTGAGACCAACTAATGCACAGCAAAGTCACAAGATATTTCTGTCAGGTCAGCTTTCGAACGAGCCTTTTCCTAGCCGTTCGCAAAAATAATACTCTGTAAAGATGAGTACTTAAGCAGTATGAATTTTCCTTATGATTTTCGATGTCACTATACATTCAAATACATATTATGATAGACGTGAGACATTTTTCTTGCAATCAGTTAGTGGCAAATTACGTTTATTTCAAATTAAATACTTGGAGAAAGCGCATCTTTTGGTTTTAAAAACCCTCTCAGTTCCCGAATAATTGTATGCCTGATTTGTTGTTGCATTTAAAGGCAGGGTTTGCAAACTTTAGGCTATACATCTCCCCTGTGAAGGAGACTCACCAATTGCCCATAAAATTTTAAAGTGAAAGTGGACCATGTCGTAGACTTACATGCTGCATTAATAAATGCTTTGTGAGTAGACATTTTACGATCCTAAAAATCGCATAATTAGAGACTTTTTTCAAAACGTAAAAAGCCCTTTTTCAGGTACAGAATATGAAGACGTAATTTGCTACTAACAGAACACAAGAAAGAATTTCTTTCATAAAATGAACTTGAATGTATAAGCACATTGAAAATCAACGGAAGATTCATACTACTCAAGTAGCCATTTTAAAAGAGTGCAGTCCACACAAACGGCCGGAATACCGACGTGAGTGAAGTGTCCTTTAATCGTATTGTGCGATAATTAGTCCTAAGATTTCGTGAGATAACACATCTACTGTACACCTACCAGTTCTGCGTATTATGGACGTCCGAGGAGGGACTTAAATGCCGTTTGCACGCGTCCGGCCCAAAAGAACATTAAACAAAACACTGTTATAGGAGTTTCCTTGGCCCATTTCTCCCTTTGTACGCTGTCTGCAACCAGTTGCTGTAATCACGTTCTTCTGCAATGTCTCTACTTAGACAAGCTTTCGTGGCGGAAAAGACAAGTAGCCTGCCTCCAGTTTCTTCAGTGGAAGCGCAGTCCGTCGACGGCTCTAGAAATCACACTTCTGACGGTGCCGACTGTGAGGTTACCAGCGACGGCCTCAGGAAGGAGCTGGAACTTCGATAGGCGCAGACTCAAACGTGAGGTTGCATTCAACCCCTCCGCAGCTAGACCGTCGCGACTCTGGGGATGTCTCTGACAGACATAGTGATTCGAAACGTCATCAATAAGACTTGCACCCTCCTGTCCCCTCTTAAACACAGATAAAGATCTATGAGCACGTACTTCAACTAGCCCTCCGATGTACTTGCACGAGCTAACCGAACTGACATTTCGTAAAGTTAAACCCCTGACAACTATCCTCCCCTACTCATTTATTCCCACTTCCTCTCACCCTTTCTCAGCAAATCAACACTTAACAGGCACACTTCTGTCTAAGGTGATTTCACATAACAAGTACTTCACAGAGGTACTGAATTTGTGCAATAACAAAGGAGAGTCTGAGTGATTGGAATAATTTTTTAATCCGCTCATCATATTATGTATGAAATTAAACCAGGAAAAGACTTTGGATATTCCACTACCTAGACGTTTCTCGAACAAATGCCAAGTTTTAATTTGAACAAGGTAATGGCGACGAAACACGCAGGATTTATCGACGTCATAAAATTTTGTGATCTCTTTTTCATTTGCACACGGTCATTGCGTACATATAAATAAATAAAATAATTTTGTTAAAGACTCATCGCAGTCCCTTTATAGCATAAGGTGAACTGTTCAACCAGAGATAGGCCTAGAGGGATAAAACATGATAGGTTAGTAAAATATAGACTGCTGGTCGAGCATGAGAAAAACGGCACACTGCCTTTCTTAGACGTTCTTGTACGAAGGCGAGCAGGTTGTTTCATTCTGAGATCCATTTATCGAAAAACCACCTGGAAAGGACAGAATATGCACTTCCTGAATGTCGTTCCAATTCAGAAAAAACCAAGCTTATTTGTATGTTTTCTGAATAGAGCCACTAAGATCTGTTTCTCAGATACAATAGACGACGAATTCAGTTTCCTAAAGAACGTTTTTCTTGGAAACGGGTATCCGGAGAAGCTCAGCGATAAGTATCACTATCCCAGACAAGGAAATCCTGTATAAATATTCATGCCGAAAAAGTCGGTGAGCATCTACCTCCATTTCAAAGGCGATAGTATGTCAAATGTGATTAAGCGACGACTTCGGTGCACGCTTGAACGGCCTCTAAATTGCTGTTCATAAGCTCTACAACGGCTATTCCAGTTAAATCAGCCAAAGACATACTGCCGATGCACGCCACATCAAACTGTATTTATGAGTTTACATGTAGTTGCGGATGCAAGAACATTGGCCGCAGGCAAAGACAGTTGGCGGTTCGGTCAGCTGAATACATGCCAAGATGGCTGTTAAAGGCGGAAAATAAGGTACCTAGGAGTTCAATCACGAAGCATCTAGTGGACACAGGCCATACAGTGGGCCAAATGACTGCATTTAAGGTCCTACTTTGAGCGAAGGCTGGGCGTCTCTTACGCTTTGCCAAGGCCGCTGCAATATGGAGGAGAAAACCGAAACTCCGTAAGCAGCTGGATCACGTGATCAACCTCGCACTACCATGGTAAGGAACGATACTGACCATAACCCCATCCCCACATCCGTTCACTCATTCCCCTCCCCATCATGACTGACCGCCGTCCCGCGTGTTAAATTATAATCACACCTGACATGCTTTCACCGTAATGTAAACTCGCTTGCTTAGATGAAATCCCCCACCCTTCCTCCTCGCCATACGCACCCCTATATCAGACTAACAGTCTGTTTTATTTACCTATAATGTTTCATCCCTCTGATTGGACAGTTTGCCTTATTTTATAAATGCGTAATGACTATACTGAGTTGAATAAAAGGTCACGAAATTTTATGACGTCAATAAATCCCGCATGTTTCGTCACCTTTGTTTTGCTTTAGCTCATTCCGGGGAAACAATGCTTCAAGTTTTAATTTGACACAATGGGTACACAGTAGGCGGAGGACTGCGAGAATTTGTACATCCTGAAAACTTGTAATGTGCTTCGGGGCTTGAATTCCCCTTTCCGTTGAAGGTCTACCATGTGATTTGCCTCTACACCACTGCAGTTACCCCCGGCAACTATGACAATCAGTGACTCGCAAGGAGATCCTCGCGGGATAAATCTCTGCATTTTCTGTAGGAAAGTCACGCAGACAACAGTAAGCTCACATGGCTAATCAGGAATAATCAATCACTACCAAATCCTTTCACTGGTAGGCCCGATGCCGAGAGCGCAGAGAGGATTCCGACGGCCTGTATTTGATCTCGCCTCTGGCATCAAAACTTTACTGGCTGAGCGATTTTCCTAATTTTTCATACTCTGTCCCGAAAAGTTAATTAATGACTAAAATTGTAGATTAAACCCTGTACCTGCCGTAGGGAATCGAATTAAAATATACCGGGCTTCTCACTTAATGGGCTTTTCAGTGCCCTTCCTGGTCTCTGTTAATAGTAGGACGAAAATGGATGTCTCAGCTGTGGTCTTGGTGGTGCCCATTATTATCAATGGACGAGGACAGGTAACAAGCAATCAATAATCACTCCGCTGTCACCTGGCATTGCCAGTAATTTGTCCCACCACGTGTAAGGCGGCCGTCACTGCGGACAAATGCTAATTTGGAGAGCGGTGTGTAATCGCAGGATCCACAACGCCAGCTGTCACTGCGTTTGATGCAGTAGTTTGCTGTTCATCCAAGACAGTGGTAGCCAGTTCCCCTGATGAGTAGTATCAGCATCTTTCTGGTGAGTAGGATATCAAAGTGTACACCTTCACGCAGCACTCTGTCGGGTCGGATTTGAATGCATGCACACACTTCCCTGCCCTTCGGCGCTAGGCCTTCTCATTGTACGGTAATGGCAATAAAAGAGATTTTATGAGTGAGGCCATTTAGAGGAGCGGACGATATGTTTAAAATTATGCATCAGATGTGGAGTTGTGCCAAAGTGCTGGGGACGTGCAGATGCTACAGCATATTATGTATTTTCTGAAGAGCAAGGTTAGGTGAATCAGTGCTCAGCGAATCATTTTGGTGGCGCGTTTCAGCCAGAGTGTGTAGTAAGCGTCTGGACAAAGGCAGAATTTTACTGCTTAGCAACGCAGAACTGTTGGGCAACCGAACATTCGTGGCAGCCGTCGCGTTCTTGTAAATTTACTTTATTTTGTCCTTCAGACAAACTACTGCCCTGAATGATGCAGCGAATTTACTCATTTTATTTTCCGTACTTCACATTATGAGGCGAAGGCCTTCGTTCGTCAACACCCGTCTGTCTGTCATGCAGGTCCGTCTGATGCAAACACTGTTACAGACTAGCAACTCTGACAAACAGAGCATGTAAATGTCTTCATTTGTTCTGCTGGATCTTTAATACTTTTGATCTCGAGGTATAAAATTCAACTGCCTAATCGACTGAGCTGAAGATTCGTAGCACTGCCAGACTAACAGGAGATAAAAATGCATAAAATAAATGACTGTAAACACCCGGAGAACTCGGTGGGATAAAAACCAACAGCGGCAAGAGGAAGGCCTGAGTACGACCTGCGCTCTAGCCATCTGAGCTGCGAGACCCACCAGCGGGAGCCGGGAGTTTGGTGGTGTCGTGGGTTAGAAGAGCGTCGAGTTCGTCAAGTTTTCCGCAGTTGGGTGAGAAAAAATTATTCAAAATCTGCCAAAGCGCCTACTAATAACACGAGCCTGGTAGTCATCTGGTGGATTCTAGATCCATTGCTTAGGAAATTCTGTCAGGGCAGTCAGCTTAATGTGTCAGAATCGGTGGATTCCATACGTTGCAGTCGGCTGAGCGGGTAACTTGAACCAAAAGTGATCAAACCCACGGCTCTCCGTGGGGCCTCATAACCCAGGTGGGTAGAGTTGGATGTACTTAAGCATTCGCCTTGCTCTCGTGGGTTCGGATCTCACCCAAGATCGCTGAGTTTTCCACAGTTCTGTTAAAATAGACTGGCAGTCGTTTTCTTGCCTCGTCCGTACGAACCTATCAACAATCCAAGTAGGTACAATGAATCAGGGGATTTGGACAGCAGAATCCAAATATGAACCGGTTCCGTAAAGGTGATTTGAGAAATTAAGCCTCTACAAAGAGGTTAGATGCGATTGCAGTTTCCAAAAACAATAATTTACATCACGACAAACAGCATAGGATGAATAGCGGATTCTTCGTCATCCATATGCAGTTCTGAAGTTAAATTTTGTCGCACTTGTCTGTCGATCGCCGGACGATTGCGTGCTAAATTGCTAAAAAGGCGCATTCTAATGAAACAAACAGTCTGTCGTTGATTTTGAAAACTATTGTCCTAAAGAGATATATTATCTGAAGAAGGTTACCCACGCAATTTCTTCAACGGCTGCAAGCGCAAACGAGGCGAACGACAAAATCGTACTGACTCCAAATTCTGGCGAGCGATCCCGTACATCAAGAACGTCTCCGAGGCCGTTAGTCGTCTTCTCGCACCACTTGGGGTTGGAGTTGCACACAGACCAGAGGCAACCATCAGGCGTCTGGTGATGAGACCAAAAGACCCACTGTCACGGCAAGAAACATCTGGAGTCGTTTATCGGATCTGGTGCAGTTGCGGACAAGGCAACTACGCCGGAGAAACTGGAGCTGCTTGAGCCATGGTTCACGCGACCTCGGTCTATCAAGTCCAACGACGTCCCCACTCCATATTCCGTGCTGGGGCATGGTCTGATCAGAGTAATTAGCCACTCGGGGAGCGGTGTGCCAGATGGCCGAGCAATAATCACGCCAGCATCCAATACGGGTGATGAGATTTCAGCACTTAACAACTTGCATGCCGACCATCAAGCAATTAGCGCACCGGCGGGAAACAATTCTTGACGAAGGGGATACAGGTTAATTATCATAGGTTTGCGGTAGCATAGCGACTGACTCCTATAAATACTGTAAATTCCTGTACACGAGTCACCCGTTTCCGTCCCTGTCTCTGAGGACGGGTTCAAGCGAGGATCGGAATCATCAGACGACTAAAGCCCTTGTTCCAGCGATCGCTTTTACTTCTTATTAACTAGTTCCTGAAAGTCGCATCTGCGCTTGTGTCGGCAACTTTAATGCGCCTCATATCGACTGGAGCTCGGCTTCCGCCGACTGCTCTGAAACAGCATTTGACCAGCAACTACTGCGTACCACTGGCAATCTGCTTCCCACCAAGCACGTAATGTTTCCAACGGGAGTTCGTAAGGGCCAGCAAATTAACCTTCTCGGCCTTGTGTTCACTAAGTCGTCTGACAACATCGACGTTTTGAATTGCCTCCCCCCCATTATGTCAGAGTTATCATATGGTGCTCATGTGGCAATACAACTCATTCGCCCTGCCTGCACAACAGTTCAATTCCTGACCCAATGTGTGGCTCGGAAATTTCGAACAAATAGAGAAGGATCTTCGTCGTATCGACTGAGCATCCACACGCTCCGGCAACAACGAAGAGGTTTGGTTTCAGTCCACAGCCTCATCTCGAGCCACTGCATTATTAAACGCAAAAGACCAACGAATGGATGTCATTGGTTGACTCCGTCTTTAAAGAAGGACGTTAACAAGAATAGGGAATTATGGAAAAGATACGTCGTTAGGCGGACGCCTGAATCCCTAAACGGTTAAAATTTACAGAGAAACGATGTCAAAATTCTCATCGTCAGAGATCGGAAAGTTTTCGAAAAGGATCTTTTGAACCGTGCCATGGTTAAACCCACTGTCCTTTGCAACTACATAAGGCAGAGCACGCGGAATAAAGATCCCACCCCACAGTTGCGAACGCTGGAGGGTGTACAATCTCAGATGACGAGGATAAGGCTGAACATCTCAGTTCTTCTGGTCCGTCGTGAGGAGTGAACTAAAGTTTGGGCGTTTCTTTTTGAGGACGAAGAAACGCCTACCATTGAAGCAGTCTTCTTCGTCGAAGCGATCGTGCAGAAAGAGTTGCTAAACCCCAACTAAGCGACCTCCCCAGGCCCTAATGCAATTTCGGCCAAGCTACTGAAGGAGCTTGCCCCCGAAATGTCCAAACCATTAGCCATGCCCTTTTCAAACGTCATTTTCTGCTAAGTGTTTGCCCTCCGATTGGAAGTACGCTACCATCACTCAGCTTTCTATGGGTGGAGGTCGTGCGTCTGCGAATAACTACAAGCCAGTGAGTCTCACCTCCATCTGTTGCGAAGTCACGGAGAAAATCTTTAAAAAACCGTAGATGCAGTTGCTCGAGCAGTATCATCGGCAGGGGTATGGTTTGTAGCCGAGGTCGGAAACAGATAACCTGAAAACCCTGCCTAACGGAAATAGTGGTAGTAGGGGCTATACGGGTGAGGCCTTCGGACGCACACAAAAGTAATCCAAGAAAATAAAGACGAGAAACTAAGTAAAATAACATCGAAAGCCTTTTAATGCTCTTAGAAGGTAAAAAGTAAGTTAGTGGACAAATTCGGAAAACTAACCAAAACTGTAGTCAGGAGAATTCGGGCAACTGAATAAACCGCCATCAAATGAATAACTGCAGTTCAGATTTCAAGGGAATTAGCAGTCAATGGCAATTGACCGAGGACGTTGATCGAAAGTGCAAATAACGCAGACTGACAGTTAAACCAAGAGATGCAATCTGCCAGGAATTTACAAAAGATGCAAAACGAAGAACAAAAAGGAGTATAACAAGGTAAACTAAATAACAGTAAGAAATAATAAAATAGAAAGACAAGTCTGATAATGAAAAGATGGATCATACATTTCTGGTTTTTTCGCAGATGTCACCATGTAGAAATCAGAGGCTACGATCTTACCATTATGGGTGAGCTATGTTGATTGCACGTTTGTCACTGCTATAAGTGATCAACTGGAAATACTCCACAACATTATTAACTCAACACTTCCAGGCATCATATTTACACTCGAGAAAGAGGATGGCAACAAACTCCCGTTTCTCGATGTTCTCTTACAGAGAAAGCCTGACGGGACACTTCACTTCAGTTTACCGCAAAGAAACCTATGATAAATTCTTTCACATTACAAGAGCAATAACGCGATCTCTCACAAACAGAGTGCCGTAAACAAGCTTCTGAACCGAGCAAGAATTCGCTGCTCTGACAACGAAACCTATCAAACAGAACTGAATTATTTGTTCAAACTGTTTTCCCAGAATGGGTATCTTAGATATTTTTTACCCCGATGCATGAGACGACGAGAGCTAAAAGAAAAAGACAAGGAACTAGATTTTTCCGATCAGGCGCCCAAACCGCAAAACTGGTGAACACTTCCGTACACTAAGAATGCGCCCGAACTTGTTGAAAGACACCTGAGGAAGCACCGAAATGCACGTGGCGCACAAGCCGACGACTACACTTCGTAACCAGCTTGTACTCCCTAAGGATAGGGTTGGCTATTTAGATAAGAAGAATATCGTCTATAGGATAACAGGCAACACCTGTAGTGCGGTTTACTGTGGTCAAACTGGGAAATCGGCCTCCACACGAATACATGAACACCAACTGGCCGTAAAAAGGCGAAACTACTTGTCCCAAGTTGCCATGTATACGCTGGAAACTGGACACAAATTCGCCTGGGACATGCCGCGCATTGTAGGTGTTTGCTCATCGAAGAAAGGCCGCGAAATTTTAGAGACCATCCATTTTGATAACTCACGCAACAACCGACACGTAGAATTGGATGCGGTCTCAACAATCTCAAGGAAATTTGGAAAAGGTATTGGTAAATCAGAACATTACGCCAGCAGGAGTGACAGGGCAGAATAGATTATTAGGCATGATTAATGTTAACTGGTTTGCACACTTACTTCACGTCTGAGGATGACTTGGGAAACCAAAGTCGAAAAGTTACAACAAATTTGTTTATATTTCCCAAATAACTTATTACATTTGAGATACATAAGTATATGTAATGGGAATAAGTCATGGCATATAGCTACGATTTCAGCACGAAAAATAAATTCAAAACCTAAACACTGAAACACATAAAGACAGTCTATCCATGTGGATGTAAGCATCCGTGCCTGTAAGTGGAAAGTAATTGTAATAGTAGGAAAAAAACGATTAACCGTAAACCAACTCTTTCTTCCAAAATCATGAGAAAAGTATTAGAAGCAGACGACCTCAGAGGGACCTACAATAGGTTGGCTAACTCATAAAATGTCAACCGAAATTCCGAAACGCGTTTTTCGTTTTGAAAAGATTAATTAAGTAGGTTTGTGAAACTAGTCAGCCTGCAACATAATTCCATAATATGTCAGTTACCTCAGGATGCCGGCTTTCGAATCAATTTCCTTTCAGCTGCATGCAGAAACCACACTCTGTAGAAATGGCTACTTAAGTAGAATTTGCTTTTTTTCATTGATTTTCGGCGTCTCTAAAAGTCCAATTATACTTCACAGAAAACATGCATAAAAATATTCATGCCTTTGCTCATTCGGTAGCAAATTACTTTTTCTTCTAATCGTATACTCGAAGGAGGGGTATTATTCGGTCTTCAATAACTTTTCTAATTCCCGAATTATTTTGAACCCGCTCTACCGTTACACCTGGATTCGGGGTTTCCAAAGTACAAGCCGTATATTTTCCGCGTACAGAAAACCACACATTTCTCTACGGTAGTAATGGGCGATCATAGAGGACTCATAAAATTTAGCAGTGGATTTGATCCATACTGTTAATGTTACGAGCCACGTTGCTAGATACAGAGACATTACTATTTATTTACGGTCATTTCACGATATTTAAAAGTCCCACAATTAGAAACTTTTTTAAAACTGAATTATGTCCCTCCTTCGAGTAAAAGATTGGAAGAAGACGTAATTTGCTACCGAATGAGCAAAAGCATGAATACTTTTATTCATGTTTTCCATGAAATATAATCGGACTTTTAGGGGCATCGAAAATCAATGAGAAAAAGTGATGCTACATAAATAATCATTCTTTACAGAAAGGAGTTTTTGCATGCAGCGAGAAGGAAGTTCATTCGAAAGCCGGCATCCTGAGGTAACGGCAATATTATGTAATTATGTTGCAGACTGACTAATGTCAAAACCCTACTTAAGTAATCTTATCGAATCGAAAACGCATTTCGGAATTTCGGTTGACAGTTCAGTAGTTAGCCCATCTACTGTACCAACGGAAGTTGAGGAGGCAATGGAAATACTAAACTTCGATGGGGTGATGCAATACTGCAAAGACAAAAAAGAAGATTACATGAAGGAGGCCCTGTGTCAGGCCGAGCTGTCTGAGCCCAAAATGACGAGATACGCTATCGTTTAATGACTTGAAAAAAACACCGCCGACCTAAAACAAGCATGGGAAACCTTCCTGTCTCACATGGCGAAGGTGTACCCCGCGAAGCAGAAGAGCAATGGGTGAACCCGACGGAACTTATACTCAACAGCCAATCCTCTCAAATGTAAGAATTTTCATGTGCATTATGAAATCTTGAAATACTCAGCATATGATATGCTGTTGATTGCGGACAAAGCTTTCGAATGACATCTAGCACGTCCGGGGAGAGGAGCCTAGTAATGAGCCTATATAGACACTCCTACAGCTCCTGGTTCTCGGGGCTGTTGTTTGCAAGGTTAATAGTACAAGACAATTAGACACGTAGACCAAGCCTAAGTGGTGCACGGGAAAATAGTAACCGAACAACACCCACTTAAGTAAACACAATAGCCAGTCTTGTATGCTATTAGAGTTACCCCGAGTATAAACCATACCCTTATGGCATCCACCTCCTCTCCAATGCCCAACACGACTCTTAAAATGGTAGGTCTTGTTTCACGAATCTATTCTTTTCACTCAAGTGCTGGAGCAAAGCACGCGAAGAAGGCAGTTCGATACATGCCATCTACAAAAAGGCCTTCGACAGTGTTCCCCACAACGTTTCTTGCACAAACTGCACAGCACAGGATTTCGTGAACGTCTTCTCGTATGAATCCAGAGCTTTTTGACTGGACGGTCCCAAAGAGAGCAGGTCGGGCGCCGACAGTCTTCAGAGGTAAGTGTGGTGAGTGATGTCCACAGGGCTCAGTCTCAGGCCACAAGTTATTCCTCGTTAACTTAAACAGGTTCAAACAAACTTAAACTGATTCAAGGACTGGTCGAAGTGCTGGCTTATGCGCTTAAATGTCAGCAAGTGCAACTTTGGTCAGTCCGGTAGCTGCATAGCCTCCAGCACCAGGACTTACTTTCTTCATGGCACATCGCTGCAACAAGTTTACGGTCACAAGGGCTTGGGTGTGTGGAATATATCTTCACTCAAACAAATAATGAACTGCGAGAGGGCGGCTGAATTGGCTATGGCTACATTGCAACTCATTAGGCGAGGGTTTATAGGATTTGGCAAAAACAGCTTTTCCAAAATATTTGGCGTCTTCGTGCGGTCTCACCCACAGTACGCCATACAGGCATGGAGACCTTGGACAGTCAAGGACTAAATCGTCTTAGAAAAGGTCCAGAGACGCGCGACAAAAGTGGCAAAAGGTCTGGGAGCACTTCCCTACATAACCAGACTGTCAATTCTCAACCTGTTTCCCCTTTACTACAGGCAACTACGCGTTGAACTTATACTAACATTCCGCATTATAAACGGCCTAGACTGTCACTTAGTTCTCAGTGATTTTTTCACTCAAGCAAACTCACCCACTCTGCGCAGTCAGTCCCTAAAAATACGCGCAGGTATAGCAAGAATCAGTGAAGGAAAGTTTTTTTCAGTAAAAGAGTGGCTGTAGCGTGGAACGCCCTACCGACTGATGTTGATACATTCTTCTGTGTGGATTCATTTAAATATAGACTTGAAGCGACTAGGCGGGGATAGTGAATGCTCAGAGCCCATGCGAGGGCAGTGACAAGCCTCGCACGGTGCAGAAAGATTTGCAGCGAGACAAATCGAAGCCGGACAGACGTGCGTGCCAAAACAGGCTGTCGATGGGGCGTAAGCGCAGGCGCTACCTTGCCGAAACGGATGCTCACAACAGACTCCACGCGTATCAAGCGTCTTAGTTACCAGCACCATATTCACTTACATAGCCCACTACAAAACTTGCATATGACTATACTACTTGCAATCAGTGATTAACCGGTCAAGTTTGCTTCTTCGGCCAGCTGGCTGCTGCTCGCTTTTCGTATGCAGTTATGTATAAAATCTCTTTTTCAGACGATCTATAACCCATGGGAAGTTCGAAGGCGTTCGCCTATATTTTCCTTAATAGAACTGAACTGAATTGAACGGATAGTTTCCGCTGACTTAAGACTACCACATCAATTTAATCATATTCTGATTGAAAAGTACAACAATTATCATTTCCACTAATTATGTAAAAATTATAGTTACTATACTCATGAGGAGTCTGGAGGACCCATTTCTGAGATGTTCGCAGAACTATTCATGCAGCCTACCATCGTCAGGTTTATCAACTCTGCCCACAAAGCATTCGGCGTGCTCCGTATGTACTTGAATATTGCAACAGAACCGGAAGCCTGGCTTAGGTACGCGACTTCGCTTCAAAGGGCACATACAATGCGGTAATGGAACCTTGAGAGAAAGTGAAGGTTCCAGCTGGGACTCAGTGTGAGTCTGGGTATTATACTACTTTAAACTCGAAATAATCTTCTCTATAAAGCGTTTACTTTGCAGAAGACGACGCTTTCCATTAAGTGACAAGAGAGCAAACTCCGAATGAGTTTTCATTTACTTAGTATGACTGAATTTACGTAAACACTATAAAACCACAAAGAACAATGAAAACGTAATAAGTATTAATATCTATTTTTGCAACATGTAGGTGCATATTGGGAGGACTACACGTCCAAGAGTCAGTAAAATGCCCTTTAAGAAAAGGTTTCCGTTTACTTCCCAGGTCATCCCGCTTTGCACCCTCGCCTAAGAAAGGTTTTATTTTGGGGGACATCAAAGATATTCGGTTAACTCCTCCTGAGCACCGCCAACTATTGGAAGTCCTACTAAAGCTGAGGGAGATTGAACCATCTGACGTCGGAGTATGCTGTGGCCATCAACACACAAAACCCCGCTCAATAATATACGGCAAATCGACGGTGCGAGCACACGAGGAAAAAGAATACTAATAATAGGCTGGTTATATGTAATTTAGTTAATTCGAACAAACTCCAATTAATCGAAATGACGGTCATCGTCTCGTAGCGGCACGCATACGGGTGTAGCAACTTATATCTAATAAGAAAATTCAGAAATACACGCCAACCATCAGCTTACTAGTCTCTCTTTTTTGTCAGTTACATCTTTCAGCATGTAAAACATCTTACAGACGCTCACCGAATGAAATTAGGACATACTCTGCCGGCTACTGAGGCCTCCGATGATTTCAGCCAAGGAGTTAACTTTAACATATTCAGTGAGCTTTTTTACAATTAGCTTATCGTGAGGATCGGCCACAAGGGAACATTTTTCTGTTCGGTCCATTGAATGACTCTATTGTAAATGATACTAATTCTCACCAAGTCTACTGAATAGGCCCACGCATTGCCGAACCAATCTGATGAAAAATTTTAGGTGAGGAACTTGACTGTGAGAAAAAATAGAAAAACAGCAAAAACGTTTTAATGCTCTGGAATTAGACGAAATGAGAATTCCGCGAATTATGTAAGTGGAGTGTTTGTGGTGTAAATATCCAGCACGTCGGGAAATCCGTTATGCGCACAGTCTTTCCCGACATTTTGCTTTAATCTAGGATGTGAAATGTTGGAAATGGATTCTAAGGCCTACAGAAAACGGAGAAGTTTGCCAGGACCTGCAGGAATGCTACCTAAGGTACTGCGCGATGGTTAAGTCGCGCTGCGCTTTCTTTTTCGTTTGATCCAAATGCTGAATACTTGGCAGCTTGGGTTGTCTTCAAACCCACGACTGCAAGAACAAGGATCGAATCCACCCAACGCTCTAGCCGTTTGAGTTACGAGGTCCCACCGGGAACTGTGAATTGTATTATACTTGGTCCAATTCAACTTGGCAATTGCCGCCCAGCCTAATGCAACGCATTGAATCCACCAAATCCAGTACAGCAAACTAAATGACCAAGCTGGATTTTTCAAGCAATTGATCTGAGATCCACCAGAATAGCCACCAGGTGGATTCCATACGTCCCAGTAGACTTGGCTCAGGCATGAATTAACCCACGACTCCCGGCGACCCCTCTTAATGCAGTGGTTGGAGCGTTGGCTGTCTTCAAGCCCTGCCTTTGCTGTTGTGTGTTCGAATCTCGTCGAGATCGTGGAGTTTCTCATAACTCAATTAATTAAATTCTTCAAATATGCATAAAATACTAATAGTTTGTTTTCGCCTCTTTCTTTTTTATAAAAACTGTATGCAAGCTACAAAGTTCCGCGTATTACGGACATCGTATTTCGTGCACTTTTATGTGGCGGCACTCATTTCCGTATTCGTGTCTTGCCTTCCACATTCTCCTTGAAGAGTTTATTATGCCCACACAGGTAACTCTTCTAGGTAACACCTCTATTTTGGGCCAGCTTCATTTCTAAACCTGGGCCAATGTCCTTTTCCTGCATGAACGGCCTGGGCTAGGTCAACTGCAACGGCTACCAGGCGTCCCCTCACAACAAAAAATCAAATCCATAACTGTCCATTCATTTATATTCAATGACTGAGGAATCTGGGTTTCCCTTCATAAATCCTTTTTCGACTTATGCAATCATTCTGGTCATTCGACTTATTTCCTTGACCTTGGTGATAGTTCAGCGTTTCGCAATTCAGTAGCTCCCTCGCCTTCATTTGTATAAGGCGTTCACAAATGACCCCATTTTCTTCCGTCTAAGGTCCCAAGACCCATGCGCAAAAGAACGAGTTTGGTAAGTGTTCTGTTGTAATGTGTTAACGTTCAGGACCTGCAGCCAACTAATGAGGTACACCAAGACACCTCCTTTTCCATTCTGAATGAGACCGATGATGCGTCCGAGCCAACAGAGAGCGGCGAACTCTTCGATCGAGTTCGTGCAGATTGCGGGCTAGAGGCTTGGTCCATAGTTAGCCAGTACAGCATCGAGAACATACATCGTATGGTAGGACTACTTTTGCTGCTTCAAACGTATTGACCACTCTTTCTAGGCGTCCCAAAAGGGCTTTCCCAGGGGAAAAATTCCTGTCATGTGCGCAGCATTGGACAAGGTGGACAACATTTTTCCAGACGCCAAAGCTGTCCTCAAGGATGCGTCTGGTAACATTTTTATTTCTGCCTTCTGACTAAAAGCACGAGTAGGCTTAACGTCTTCTAAACGTTACTCTATCTTCAATTCAGAATGCTATTTGTTTACAAATATTCATCGGCACATTAGATACGTTGATTCTTCTTCCAATTTTGTGCGATCGTACTTAAAGTGCAACTGGTGTTATGATAGCTCACCACGCGCATTGCCACTGCAATTTATTGGAAGAAAAAAGATACGAAGGAAGGGGTTTCATTATCTTGGCCACATTTCGACCTTTGCCACAATAACCCTTGCCATTGGAATTATTGGAAAGTCACGATACTCGTCATCTTAAGCACCCTTCATAGTCATAAATAGCTGTAGCAGCTTATTAACAAATCACAAAAACAACATTATTACGACATTCAATTCCTTCACAGGAGCATATATTTACATCAGCATGCTCACTGGCTTAAGTTTCGGACTGTTTCACCCAGGTATCAGCACCGTGTACCTTCGTGCCCTATATTTCTTGCAATCTAGTTTATTTTATAGGAAGTTAAACTTATCCCGGTAGTATTTCATGATGTAACAGTACTTCTATATGGGCCCCACATGAAGACTGAGTTTGTCCGTCAGCCTAGCTGCTACCTACCTGACGCGTCTACGTGCGGCGTATGGCAATATGCCCCTTAGTGATGGTTATCTACGAAGCAACCGGGCTGCTCTGTTTGCCTTGGAGGCGGCAGTGCACCAGTAGCTGAGGTTGAGGTTTGAGAACCGACCACCTGTAAAATACCTCACGAGCAGGAATTTCCACTAAATAAGTTCTTTCTACTTCTGCTGCTTTGCGGGCTTGATCCCCATCCATAGGACAAGTTAAAGGCAGGAACCCTTATCCTCAAAAACTCTCGAACCTCTCTCATATGCAGGTTTCTTAATTGAGTTTTAGTCCACGGTACATGGTCTCGCTAGTGCTCTGGAAGTTTAAGCTAAAGCTGGGAACAGATGTCACTGCGGTCGCATTTGTGCGTCTTCGGGGTGCTGTTGTCAGCATCACAGTTGGCTTGATTTGTGCTCCAACGCTGGATGTGAGTGATGGTCAGGAATAGGTCTTCTTGGGTAGGAGGGGAGGGGGTTCAAGACCGCCACCAGTCAGGTCTCTATTTGCGGTCTCCTTGTCCCTGTGTGGGGACTCGCGTGCTGAACAGATGTATGAGGCATTTAGAAGGCAAGCCCTTGTCCATTACGCAACAGACTGACTAATGGCGTAACGGATTCTAGCCTTCAGAGCGATTGGAATTGCAACACAAGTGACTTTTTGGTGTCTGAATCGGGCGAACTTGGATCCTCTGCTGGAGTTCAGCCTGAACTGCTCTTGTACTTCAGCCACCGTCATATTTTGGCAAACCCACTTAGCCGTCTGCACTTAGTCGGCTGCGTAGGATCTCAGACACCGACAATAAACTCGCGAGCATGACGAAAAAACGTTCATAAATCCCCATCAGTCGCTAGTATTAGGTGGCCTGTAATATCCTCCCGATGTAGATAGGCCAAATGCCGAATTTTGTTGTAGGATTCTCGGTAAATTGAGTCACGCGTATAAGCCAAAACAGATTTCGGTGTATATGCGGTACTATCGATAGGATAAGGGAATAATAAAAAACGTACAAATCTCAACAATGGATACCCTAGACAAAGAATTCCTTTGTTACTGTTCGAGCAAACCGAATCCCCAACTCAAGGTCAGAATACAAAAAATAGTTAAATAAAAGAACGCCGATCACGCTCGAAAGAGGGTTACAAAAAGGGAAAGGGAATGTCAACAGGGGCCAAAGGTTGAAGCACTTGCGAGGAGAGGGTAGAGAATTCCAAACGTTGACCAGCTGGGTGCAACACCGCCCGCCAATTCTCCACGTCCGGCTCTTGAGAACAACCTACGGGTTCGGAGGTATACGGCTGATGTGACCCTCAAGTAGACAAATCCTTCTAAAGTCCCTGTTTAAGAGACCGCCCGCCGTTCTAATATATATCGTCCTAACGAGGCCATCGCGACTCTTTTCACACGTATGTATTACTTCTAAAGGCCAATTCTCACGAGGTCTGCGTCTCCCAAAAACTAAAACAACATCACCTGGTTTCAGTTCCGTGGCTTCTATTATCTATTTTGTTCTTTTGTGGAGACTTTGGAGATATTATTTTACCCATCGTCTCCAGAACACGCCAGCTAGGTAGCGTACTTGTTTCTATTCAACGTAATACCGTGTCACCAATTCGTCACTGCAAGGCAGCACTGGACAGTTCCTCATCGACAAAAAGCTATTCAGGGTAAGCGGTCTTAAGTCGTTGCTGTCTGATGTTAGCGGAACAAGTGGTCTATTACTTAATATACGTTCAGCCTGCACGAAGAGGGTGCCGAGCTGTTCGTCAGTTAGCGACTGCTCCTTACAGAGAGCAAGAAGATTCCGTCGTAGAAACCTGATCATGCGTCCCTAGATGCCTTCCCGATGGCTGGCAGCGGGTGGGTTCAAATGCCACTGTATCTCTAGAGTTAGCAGTTGGTCCGACACTCTCTTTTGGTCCTAATTGTGTAAGTCCTTTCGGAGTTCCGCTGCTGCTCCAACAAAATTGGTTCCGTTGTCACTGTAGATGTCAGTGGGACGTCCGCGTCCACTCACGAATCTAATCAGACATTGAACAAAAGAATTCGTGGTCAGGCTGGCGGCTATCTCATGATGAACGGCTCTCGTCTGTAAGCAGCTAAACACACAACCATAGCGTTTCTCAGAAGATCGTCCACGTTTGGCCATCAACGGACCAAAATACTCCACTCCAACACACTTGAAAGGATACCAACCGACTTCTGTTCTATTTAAGGGAAGCGGGGACACCATCTGCCCCTGAAGTTGTCGAAATTTGCGTCTGCAAAATAAACATCTACCGATGACATTTTTGACAGAAGCAGTTCGTTTTAGAATCCAAAATTTTTGACGGATTGCACCTAGAACTTGGGCTGTCCCACGATGGCCTTCCAATTAATGAAAGTAATGTATGATTAATTCCGTCACGGGATGATTGTGTGGGAGGATTGACGGGTGTTTTGACGATTCACAAAAATTCGAGTGGTTCAGGCGACCACCAACGCGCATTACTCCTTCAATCAAAACTGGACATACCTTTCTAAAACCAATATTTCTCACGGACGATCTTTTCTGGCAATCTGTTGGTGTAGACTGCAGAATATCCAATTCTTTTGAAAAGTGCTTCTTTTGTATAAGCCTTATCAAGCTAGTGCTGGCTTAGTGCATTTTGAATACTCGAAAAGGACCCAGCATCAGCGTCTTCTGAGGTGCCTTGCCAGTGGTGACTGACGTACTGCTTGAAACGCAGGAGCCAGACCGCAGCCCTTTGTAGCCTTGTCCAACATGAAAAACGCATAACTAATTTGTCTAAACCATCACATTGACTTAATACATGAACTTGGGCTGTTGTCCTCTTGAATTCCAAGTCTTCAGGTTGTCATACTGGAGGCTGTACAAGCCATTCGCCTTCAGGTTGAACTAAAAATTCCGGACCTTCCAACTATCTACGTACAAGCGCAAAGTTGCACGTACCTCGAGAAGCAATGCCTGCTGGATTGACGTCCGAACTCACGGATCTCCACTGAGAGGTTGCAGACAGATCATGTATAACTGTCAGTCGATTGGTCACAAGTGTGCAGAACCTGGTTGATTTTTACAATAAAGAAATATCATAGAATCGGTCCAGAAGGTTATTGTTTGGAAGCACCTATCGGTGCTTGACCGGATGAAATCAGCCACGCGCACAGCCAGAGTAGCAGCTGCCAACTCTAAGCGTGGTATAAAGACGGCTTTGAAGGGTGCAACACGTGCTTTCGAATAAACGAGTGAACAATGTAGATTTCCTGTGTCGTTAATAAAGCGAGCATATGCTGCTGCACTGTATGCTACTTCCGAGGCATCGCAAAACACGTGCAGTTCAACTCGCATGGGATCGCGGATATCCTTGGGCTTTGGACATCGGGCTAGCTGAAAAGTCTTCCGGCTCCGTAAATTAGAGATCCAGTTTTGCCAACGAGAGCTCTCGATGCCGGATAGTTGTTCATCCCAATTCAGTCCGTTTTTGCATAAGGATTGCAGTAAACACTTCCCTGGTATCGGCCAAGGCGAAACGAAGCCCAGAGGGTCATAAAGTGAGGACAAACAAGACAAAATACCCCTACGAGTGAACGGTTTTGTGGGCATATTGAAACTTATCATCAGAATATCGGAATGCGTATCCCACTGCAACCCCAAAGTTCCTTCAGTAGGTGGGGGGTTGATGACAATATCTCGCATACCAGAAGAGCGTTCAGTCGCATTAACGACCGAGAGTATACGTCGGTTATTAGACGCCCAGTTCCGCATACGAAAGCCGCCTTGAGAGAGGAGTTTACATGTTTCGTCCACAAAACGTTTGGCGGAATCAACTGGCGTTCTCCGACCACCGTTGCCTGAAAGCTATGCTTTGACAAAGTGCGTGAACTTATTCTCGAACACAACTGTTGTATCCAGCTGGTCAGCGTTTGGAATTCCCTACGCTCTCCTTACAAGTGCTTCCACATTCGGCTTCTGTGAACATTCCCTTTTTACCCCTTTGTAACCATCTTTCGAGCGTGATCGACGTTCTTCTATTTAACTAGCTGTTGTATTCTGACCTTGAGTTGGAAATGTGGTTTGCTCGAACAGTAACAAAGGAATTCTTTGTCTAGGGTATCAATTGTTGAGGTTTGCAAGTTTTTTTATTATTCCCTTATCCTATCAATAGTACCGCATATACACCAAAATCTGTTATGGCTTATACGCGTTACTCAACTTACGAAGAATTTTACAGTACTCAACATCGTACCATAAATTGGAGGAAATAAATTTCATCAAATGTAGACGCGTTCCATGAAGAATGAATCGAACGGTACGGAACAGTCTCTTGGACTAGACAAACCAGGTGCCTTCGAAGGACAAGGAGAGCTGAAGAAAGACGTCCAGTCCGGCTCTTGTAAGAACGTTTCTATTAGTAGTCGTAGTACCAGTAAAACAGTTAAAGCCTTAAGAATAGCCGAAATAGAAGAGAGGCGAGTTAAACGTGAGGTTGAACTCCAAGGGGCTATTTTTGATGCCGAGAGAAGGACCGAGCTTGCTAGGATAGAGGTAGAAACCGATAAAGATTGTCAACCCGTGGATTCCATCGCGCATGTCTCGGGATATTTGAAACAATGCACATTGAGATTTCTCTTGAAGAGAGTAATCATTGCCAACATGAGAATGTTGAGGTGCCCAAAGCAAGTGCTAGGAGCCTGCCAGATGCCTGTTTAGAACTGCCCAAGGTTGAGTTGGCCTGGTTTGACGGCAACTCAATTCATTACTGGAGATTTATACGACAGTTTGAAGTGTACGTGGAGAGCAAAGTAGAGGATGCTGGACAGAGGCTTCTGTACTTGATTCCCTATTGCAGAGGTGATGCGAGGGCGTCCATAGATGAGTGCGTCATGCTGCCCTCACCGTTGGCTTATTCAAGAGCAGGGGAAATATTGAGCAGCTTATTTGGTCAGCCACATGTTGTGGCTAATGCTCTTCTGAACAGTGTCTGCATACAGGCCCGCCAAGTTAACCAGACCGCAAAGGAACCTTCAGATTTGTGCATAAAAATGAAAAGTTGTGAAATAGCGTTCACACAAACGAATTACGTGCCCGATCTACAGTCGCTGAATGTCCTTGAGCGAAGAGTGCAATGTTTGGCGTTTTTTATGCAGATTCAATTGGCTGAAGTTGCTGACAAAATATATATGAAAGGCAGAGATCCGGACTATGCAGGCCTCACGAAATTCGTAATTACTCGAGCTGGAAGAGCAAGAAATTGATTCGGACAAATACCTCGAGATGGGGATGTCAAGCGCTCTCAATAGCCCTTTACCGCCGCAGCCTAACATCAAAAACGGGGGAACCCTAACAATTTTGCCATTTCGAGTGTCAAACCAGATCGACAGTCATGTTACATTTGTACTAATGCACATAAAGCGGCAAATTGTCCACGTTTACTTTCGATGGGTGTTGCAGATCGGTGGAATTGTATGCGGGAACACTAAGCGTGTTTTGTTAATCTTGGCAATACGCATTTTGCCAAGGTTTGCAGCTCCAGAGAACTTTGTGGTCAGTCCGGGTGCAAAAAACGACATCATACGCTTTTGCATGTAATGCCATCGGGAAATAATCAACGAACACTACATGATGAAGGGCTTCGTGCCCTGACTGGAATTATGCATGCGCCATCACGACTGGCAGTTATTCCTGTCAATTTGGAAACTCCGACAGGAAACGTCGAAACCTACGTATTTCTAGACAGTGGCTCGGATGTCACTCTGATTAAACGAAAGCTTCTTATCGGAAATGGAGTGTTAACAACGCCAACGACATTGACAACAAACACCTTAAGAGGCTCAATCAAATGCAACTTAGAAGTCAGAAGACTAAGGGTGCTGTTCACGAATGGAACCGAGTCGGTTGACATTGAAAGGTCTTTGGTGGTTGAAGACTTGCCACTCCGTGCAGAATCGACAGTTAGAAGGAGAGCCTCTTTGTGGGCACACCCGAACGGTATAATGTTCGACGAGCTGCCGGATTGCGAGGTTGGCATACTCATTGTGAATATCGCGGAAGCTCATTGGGTACTTGACCAACATCTGGGTGGCAAAAGGGAACCGTTCGTCGTTAAAACACTGCTGGGCTGGATGCTGCTTGGATCTTCACGTGGCAGGCAAGAACGGAACGCTGTCTGTCTCTGCATTATCAATCAAGAAAAGGATGTGACGCACAGCATTAAGAAGCTATACGACTCGGAGTTTTCGGACACTTCAACAACAACCGCGAGTCACTAGTTGGAGGACAAACAGGCATTGGCTATTGTGCGATCCTCCGTTACACTCATAAAAAGACATTACCAACTGTCATTCCCTTGGCGAAACAGCCCGCTGAATCTACCGGACAATTTTTAGTTGGCGAATAAACGACTAATTTATCTCAAGAGTAAGTTGGGTCGAGAGCCCGAATTACTTCGGAAACATGAGCAAACATTCCGTTCGTACATGGAGAAGGGATACATCGAGCGAGTTGACGGAAACCAAGCGTTTTCAGTTACGAGACACTGGTGCTTATCACACCACCCCATTGTCAATCCCCGAAAACCAGAAACAATTCATGCTGTTTGACTGTGCTGCCAAGTGTCAGAGCGTGTCTCTAAATAGCAATCTATATCAAGGACCTGGCCTAAACGCTAAGTCAGTAAGCTTGTTGTTGGGTTTCAGATTTGAGCGTATTGCAGTGGCAGGGGATATAGAGGAAATGTTCCTGCATGTGAAAGTGAACCTGAATGATCGATTTGCTCTGAAAATTTTTTGGTGGAAAAATAACGAGCATGAAGGAGAGCCAATTGAGATTCAGCAAACATCTCATCCACTCAGATTGATTTCTTCGCTCTTTTGTGCCACCTTTGCGTTACAAAAAACTGGTGGAGATTTCGGTTCATCATATTCC
Organism: Spirometra erinaceieuropaei; assembly: GCA_902702965.1. Classification (NCBI taxonomy): domain Eukaryota; kingdom Metazoa; phylum Platyhelminthes; class Cestoda; order Diphyllobothriidea; family Diphyllobothriidae; genus Spirometra; species Spirometra erinaceieuropaei. Next base: position 1,115,670 of record CACRXP010000025.1, read on the forward strand.
TCATCAACATGTAGAGTGATTCACAAAAGTATATACGTAGATGATTGTCTAGTCTCGTTATGTGAGGTCGATTGCGCCAAACGTTTTAAGGACGAAACTTGCCCAGAAGAGCATTAGCCACTACATGTGGCTGACCAAATAAGCTGCTCAATATTTCCTCTGCTCTTGAATAAGCCAACGGTGAGGGCAGCATAACGCACTCTTCTATGGACGCCCTCGCATCACCTCTGCAATAGTTTATCAAGTACAGAAGCCTCTGTCCAGCATCCTCTACTTTGCTCTCCACGTACACTTCAAACTGTCGTATAAATCTCCAGTAATGAATTGAGTTGCCGTCAAACCAGGCCAACTCAACCTTGGGCAGTTCTAAACAGGCATCTGGAAGGCTCCTAGCACTTGCTTTGGGCAGATCAACATTCTCACGTTGGCAGTGATTACCCTCTTCAAGAGAAATCTCAATGTGCATTGCTTCAAATATCCCGATACATGCGCGATGGAATGCACGGGTTGACAATCTTTATCGGTTTCTACCTCTATCCTAGCAAGCTCGGTCCTTCTCTCGGCATCAAAAATAGCCCGTTGGAGTTCAACCTCACGTTTAACTCGCCTCTCTTCTATTTCGGCTATTCTTAAGGCTTTAACTGTTTTACTGGAACTACGACTACTAATAGAAACGTTCTTACAAGAGCCGGACTGGACGTCTTTCTTCAGCTCTCCTTGTCCTTCGAAGGCACCTGATTTGTCTAGTCCAAGAGACTGTTCCGTACCGTTCGATTCATTCTTCATGGAACGCGTCTGCATCTGATGAAATTTATTTCCTCCAATTTATGGTACGATGTTGAGTACTGTAAAATTCTTCGTAAGTTGAGTAACGCGTATAAGCCATAACAGATTTTGGTGTATATGCGGGACTATTGATAGGATAAGGGAATAATAAAAAACGTACAAACCTCAACAATTGATACCCTAGACAAAGAATTCCTTTGTTACTGTTCGAGCAAATCCAATTCCCAACTCAAGGTCAGAATACAAAAGCTAGTTAAATAGAAGAACGTCGATCACGCTCGAAAGAGGGTTACAAAGGGGTAAAAAGGGAATGTCAACAGGAGCCAAATGTGGAAGCACTTGCAAGGAGAGCGTAGAGAATTCCAAACGTTGACCAGCTGGATACAACAGTTGTGTTCGAGAATAAGTTCACGCACTTTGTCGAAGCATTGCTTTCAGGCAACGGTGGTCGGAGAACGCCAGTTGATTCCGCCAAACGTTTTGTGGACGAAACATGTAAACTCCTCTCTCAAGGCGGCTTTCGTATGCGGAACCGGGCGTCTAATAACCGACGTATGCTCTCGGTCGTTAATGCGACTGAACGCTCTTCTGGTATGCGAGATATTGTCATCAACCCCCCACCTACTGAAGGAACTTTGGGGTTGCAGTGGGATACGCATTCCGATATTCTGATGATAAGTTTCAATATGCCCACAAAACCGTTCACTCGTAGGGGTATTTTGTCTTGTTTGTCCTCACTTTATGACTCTCTTGGCTTCGTTTCGCCTTGGCTGATACCAGGGGAGTGTTTACTGCAATCCTTATGCAAAAACGGACTGAATTGGGATGAACAACTATCTGGCATCGAGAGCCCTCGTTGGCAAAACTGGATCTCTAATTTACGGAGCCGGAAGACTTTTCAGCTAGCCCGATGTCCAAAGCCCAAGGATATCCGCGATCCCATGCGAGTTGAACTGCACGTGTTTGGCGATGCCTCGGAAGTAGCATACAGTGCAGCAGCATATGCTCGCTTTATTAACGACACAGGAAATCTACATTGTTCACTCGTTTATTCGAAAGCACGTGTTGCACCCTTCAAAGCCGTCTCTATACCACGTTTAGAGTTGGCAGCTGCTACTCTGGCTGTGCGCGTGGCTGATTTCATCCGGTCAAGCACCGATAAGTGCATCCAAACAATAAGCTTCTGGGCCGATTCTATGATATTCCTTTATTGTAAAAATCAACCAGGTTCTGCACATTTGTTACCAATCGACTGACAGTTATACATGATCTGTCTGCAATCTCTCAGTGGAGATACGTGAGTTCGGACGTCAATCCAGCAGACATTGCTTCTCGAGGTACGTGCAACTTTGCGCTTGTACGTAGATGGTTGGACGGTCCAGAATTTTTAGTTAAATCTGAAGGCGAATGGCTTGTACAGCCTCCAGTAGGACAACCTGAAGACTTGGAATTCAAGAGGACAACAGCCCAAGTTCATGTATTAAGTCAATGTGATGGTCTAGACAAATTAGTTACGCGTTTTTCATGTTGGACAAGGCTACAAAGGGCTGCGGTCTGGCTCCTGCGTTTCAAGCAGTACGTCAGTCACCACTGGCAAGGCACCTCAGAAGACGCTGATGCTGGGTTCTTTTCGAGTATCCAAAATGCACCAAGCCAGCACTAGCTTGATAAGGCTTATACAAAAGAAGCACTTTTCAAAAGAATTGGATATTCTGCAGTCTACACCAACAGATTGCCAGAAAAGAACGTCCGTGAGAAATATTGGTCCTAGAAAGGTATGTCCAGTTTTGATTGAAGAAGTAATGCGCGTTGGTGGTCGCCTGAACCACTCGAATTGTTGTGAATCGTTAAAACACCCGTCAGTCCTCGCACACAATCATCCCGTGACGGAATTAATCATACATTACTTTCATGAATTGGAAGGCCATCGTGGGACAGCCCAACTTCTAGGTGCAATCCGTCAAAAATTTTGGATTTTAAAACGAACTGCTTCTGTCAAACGTGTCATCGGTAGATGTTTATTTTGCAGACGCAAATTTCGACAACTTCAGGGGCAGATGATGTCCCCGCTTCCCTTAAATAGAACAGAAGTCGGTTGGTATCCTTTCAAGTGCGTTGGAGTGGAGTATTTTGGTGCGTTGATGGCCAAACGTGGACGATCTTCTGAGAAACGCTATGGTTGTGTGTTTAGCTGCTTACAGACGACAGCCGTTCATCTTGAGATAGCCGCCAGTTTGACCACGAATTCTTTTGTTCAATGTCTGATTAGATTCGTGAGTAGACGCGGACGTCCCACTGACATCTACAGTGACAACGGAACCAATTTTGTTGGAGCAGCAGCGGAACTCTGAAAGGACTTACACAATTAGGGCCAAAAGAGAGTGTCGGACCAACTGCTAACTCTAGAGATACAGTGGCATTTGAACCCACCCGCTGCCAGCCATCGTGAAGGCATCTAGGGACGCATGATCAGGTTTCTACGACGGATTCTTCTTGCTCTCTGTAAGGAGCAGTCCCTAACTGACGAACAGCTCGGCACCCTCTTCGTGCAGGCTAAACGTATATTAAATAATAGTCTGCTTGTCCCGCGGACAGCTGTTTTGCAGTCATTACCGATCATCGGTACGGCAATCGCCCTATGAAGTGAGGTATATAATCATGTCAAGTTGGCGTTTGACCCTCACTGCTGTAGTCAGGATCTCACTCGATCCCATTGTGTCCGCCCGCCAGCTGGCTACTGACGTCAACGAACGCTGTCCACACAGCTTTATAGTAGAAATCTGCATGTGATATGTCCAGTTCTTTTCTCTGCACAGAGATTCGCCGGGTATGGAAGCCAAAGTCACCGCGACACCAGCAAAGTGCACAACCGTTGGTTATTGGTAGTCATAGCGAAGTTAGATGATGCGTCGTAGAGAAAATATTTAGTCAGAGCAGGCATTTACAGTTGGGAAGTCGACTTGGTTAAGTCTCGTCTTTAAACGGCGCGCTCTGAAACCGCTTGAGATTGACAATGACAGGGACCTTTGCAGTAAGGTCGACCAGACTTAGTTCACGCTCTTTGTCTTTTCTGCCTGTTTGCAGGCAGACAGAAGGATGGCCGAGGCTATGTCATCGGGAACTTTGTCATATACCTTTGCCTGCTTAATGACCTCATGGAAACATGGCGTCAGATTGTCGATGCAGGAATTGCGACTTCAATGGGAGCGTCGTCTTTGAATGTCTTGTTTAGGTGCAGCCTCGCCATTGCATCGGAGCATTATTTCTGTGAAGGAGTGTCATGCAAAACCTCATGGTTTGCAGGGGAATGAAATGGTGTCATTGGGGCGAGAAGGATACGGTCAGAGTTTGGTCAGCAAAGTGCCTTGGTCGAGTTTTCAACAACAAATTCGCCATTTATATTACGCCAACAGTTATTCAAAGTCGTGTGGGATTTATTCTTACCGATCTCTCCTAGTTAGAGGACGGAAGTTTGGATTTGTCATGAAGCTTCGTGTCCAGGTCCCACAGTTGATTGGTGTCTAATCAGGAAGGATTGCAAAAACAATGGACGCTTGGTCGCCCACTTCCGGTTTATTAGTTTCTGTCAGTAAATGATACTCCAAATCCAGCCTGTGCAGTCTAAGTGGGAATTAGTCTTTTGGTCGTCGAAGATTTTTACTTTAGTCGCGCGCTCTCTCTCTATCTCCATATGACGGTCTGCTTCCTCTTGACTGAGTTAGATTGCCACCAAGTAGATAAGTTTTTAGGGTTTTCTGGCGTTCCCGACCTTTGAGTCCTACACCATGTAAGTAGCCATTTCTACTCTGTAGTTCTTGCTGTCATCTCCAGCTGAATTTTCTGCCTTCTCACGAATCTGACGCTAAAAGACATAATTGGGGGTCTTAGCTTGGATAGTCTAAGGTAGAAATTGTACCGTTGTTGCGCCGGTCCGCGTATTGCGTCGTTACTGTGTGAATCCATGCATTTTCTCTGTTTCCCTGCTGAGCAAGAATCTAAGTGATGACCATTTTCTGCCGTTTCCCACTCCACTTCGGGCTTTGGAGCTCGACCGGATTTTTGTGTTCACTGTTTCAGCCCTACTGGCGCCTTACACGAGTCATTTTAGTCGTGAATGGGAGGCAAACTGTCAGGCGTAGGCGAATTAAAACATGGTTTTATTTATAGCTATTACCCATTTCCGCACCACTTATAGATTTGCGATCACGCACTAGGATACGAAGCGTTGAGCCGACTAGTGTGTATAACTGGTCGGACTGGTCATTCGAATATTGTTAGAATACCAGCAGGACAGATGTTTGCGGCGACAACGAGAGCATGTGTTGGGAGGCGAACAGTCAGTTCTAATCAGCTGAGCTCGACCACCGTTCACTTTTATCCCACTACGGACCAAATTCAAGGCAATCGATTAGCTGGTTATTTTGATAGTCGTATGGCTCGGTCCAGCCATTGCAGTCACTGGTAACAAGAATTTTTGACCAGTATCTACAGCGGTGATTAGCTCTATCGCGCTGGTCGATGTTTGATATTGGCGTGTAGCCGGATATGACCAAGACGTTAGTAGAATTCCAGATAGCTTCACTGAAATCCATTTCTGGCTAGGGACAGCGGGACTTGCTCCCTGAAATCTTAAGCCTTAGATGAGTCCCTTCTGTTAATCGCTCTCTTTTATCAACGCCATTTCTACTACTGGGTTCGGCGTGGTCAAACCAGACCACCGTGGTGGAGTTCCAGTCGTGGATAAAGCCTAATCCGTCAAGCAGAGATTACGGAGGTCAACAGTCTGTCGGTCAACAACACAGTATATTGAGTCCAAATTCATTTAAATATCACCGTTCACTATACTACTTGTGTCACCGGATGGTTGTAGAAACGAAGACTGCGGTGCTGAACGTCCCCCCACAAACCGCCTCATATTCTTCATGTTCCTCTCTTACGAACCCGCAACACCAATTTAGTTTGTGTCTTACTAGTTAAAACTCGATTTTGTCATCCAATACCCTCTAGGTAATACTGGGGCATACTTTAATCCTCAATGTTCTCGGCACGGGAAAAGAAATTCAAGACCACGAGTCCTCGAAACTCGGCAGGAAGGCCTCAATATTTTGTAATATTGCGTACTGTTAACTTATAAGTAGCTGTACTATGTTTTATAATATTTGGCACGTTCGTCTGCCAAGTGGCAATCACAAATGTAGTTGACCATCAGTCTCGTCAATGAGTAAAAGTTCTCCGTTCTGAGTTCCTGCGCACCTATGAAAATCAGACAATGGAATTTTACGGGAGCGGAGATCTGACTTACCCCATCATACCTAGGCTTCGCGGCATTTTCCCGTTGGTCTAAAATGGGAAATTATTTGAGACTCATCCTACGTAACACTAGATATGCAACCCTGTTGAATGCAGTTCAGCCGACTGAGTCCAAAGAATCGAGCAACACAATTTTTAACGTTAATCGCTTCTCTTCGGATGATGGTCTGCTTCCTCCTGACTCAGTTAGATTGTCACTAAGTAGATGAATAAGTTTGTTGGGTTTTCTGGCGTTCCCGGCGTTGCCAATTACCCTAAACATACTACTACAAATAAAATGGCTACTAAAGGCTGTTTCACTTCGCTACTCCTGAGATCCTTTGGGACTGGGGAAGAAGATATCAGCCACTTGTAACTCAGTGCTCACTTTGTTCGTTTCTTTTGGCATCTTTCCGTTATTTTCTTAAGACTGATAGGGCGCGTAGTTTAAAACTTCCCGACTTAAGTGCCCATTTCGAAGCAAGGGTAGACATATTTATCGACAGTTATGCGCGCTTTGCAACTTTTTAGCGTAAATGGCATCCATGACGCTAGGGCACATCTCAAAGGTTTCGATTATGCCTAGGGTAAATAATGTTTCGCGTACGTCGATATTATTGCATGTAGTTTAGTTAAGTGCATGTTTGCAGCCAAGTTATTCATATGTTTGAATTGCTGCTGGTTTTTGCTTCAATTAATTGGATATTCCTCTTCTATCGCTTCCAATAGTGCCTGCGATACTAAGTATTTCGAATGACCAAAGTTACTCCGAATATCAGGAGGAAGTCAATTGGCATCTCATTGACCTTGGTCAACGCGAAAATTTAAATCCTTCTGTTGTCTTATGGCGCGAAACTAACTATTAATTCCTCCTCTTAATATATAGATGATCAGAAAATTCGGGGTTCGGAAGCTGTGGGAGAGTATTACGGAAGCCATAATGGTGAATCAAGTTCATACCTCTATTGAACCTGTTCGAGAAACGAGAAAACCTCTCACCAAACCTGTCAGGAAGTTTTTTTTGAATTGAGCGCCTAATAATAACCAGTCCTATAGCCTGCATAGCTGCACTTATCAAGCACTGCTCCGCTAATGTCGGTCGATTATAGGAAGGCGTTTTCTCCTGTTTAGCAAAGATGTCAAACTCCATACAATATACAGTATGGAAACGTCATGGTAGCGTCTTAAAAAATGCAGGACGATTCGGTGGACAGATTGTCAGTACTCAATTCGCAAATAAAACAAGAGTTTGGAGAGTCATTGCATGTGCGAGAGGCATATGGACCAACACGCGGCTTATGTCCGTATGCGCGCGATCCGAGTGCGTTCAGTATGACCTGTGCAATTACGTGGGCAATTTGGGCACGGGGATGTGATACACTATCCCGGAAGGCTCCAGGGGATTTAAATCAGTCTGGGATTTTCGCAGCTCTACTGCGCATGGTGACTCTAGGCCGGTGTTCAAATGAAATACCTAGTCCTACGGCAATGTACTCGGTCGCTTCAGGAACTCCATGATGTATGACAGCTTGTCATATCCACTGATCCGGCTTCGAGCCCCTTTTTCCGGACTACTTTCACGTTCTGCGCGTTGTACTTTTTTCTTAACATACAGAAGATGTGCTACCCCATGAAATGTTAACCGAAATTTTGAAATGTGTTTTCAGTTCGGAAAGATAGTATAAGCGAATTTGTAGTATTACTTAAAAGATATTCCAGTCACATCAGGCTGCCGCCTTTCGAACGAGTTCCTTATAGATTGTCTGCGTAACTTAACTTCCATAAAAATGACTACTTGTGTAGCACACATTTTCCCACTGACGTTCGATACGCTCATAAATTCGAATGCATTTTATAGAAAACATGCGCAGTAATATTCATTCCCCTCCTCAATTGCTAGCGAATTACGTATCCTTTAAGTTTTATACTTGAAGAAGACGTATCTTTCAGTTTTAAAAAAGTTTCCAATTATGATTTTTAATGACCGTTAAATGTCCAGTTGTACAACATCGCATCAGCACATTTATTAAAAAAGTTCACGAGCTCTCTATGTCCTCATTATAGCTGTGTATAGGAATCTATGATTTTCCTTGAGCGAAAAGCATGCAACTTATAGTTTGAAAACGCTGAATGCAAGTGTAACGGTAGATCGGGTTCAAAATTATTCGGGCATTGGTTTTTTAAAACCGAATGAAATGAAAAGGCATAACTTGCTGCAAAATGATTATAATAAAGTTTGTTTTCGTGCATCTCTCGTATGAAATATATTTGAATTTACAAGGGAGGCATTCATGCTACTTAAGTAGTCACTTTCACGGAAGATGGTTTATGTAAACGACCGATAAGAAGTTCATTCGAATGCCGGCCTCCCGACCTGACTGGGATATTCTAACATTATGCGACCTGATATTTAATATTACAAGTTTGCTAGGATAGCCTTTTGGAATTGAAAATACATGTCAGAATTTCAGTCAGCCTTCCATGAGATGGTATTATCTACTGTGGGTATAAATTTTTTTATGTTTCTCCCACTGAAGGCGTTAGCTGACTTATTTTTGGACATCAACCTATGAATTTCCAAGACCGGGAGACAATTAAATAGTCACTTTCTAAACCACTAGTGCAATTCACTTCTTGCACAACTCGCTCGTGTGTGCGTGCGCGCCACGTCAGGCCACCTGCATCATAGTAATAAAGTACACAGGGTTCTCAACTACCGGGTAATCCGAAATGTTCGCGTAACATTTTTTTAGGTCAGAAGGTCCGAATCCCAGGTGGAATTTATGCAGCACTTTTGCTGTCATGCTCGCCGCACACACCTGCGTCTCTCTGTTCCCCTGTTTCCATTGTGATACGTCTTTAATATAGACTGACTAGTGCTTCGCATGCACGGCCGTTGTGTAGCTACGGACTTTCAACTGAAGTTTACGTGGAATTTTGCCATCGTTCCGACAGCGCAGTCATTTGCGTCACAAGTACTCTGTATATTGATTAGATCTGCCACAAAGTTGGGAGGACACTATCATAGTCGCTGGGTTGGGAGAGCATACTGGTTTTCGCAGCGTAGATTCTGGGTTCATTTGGGTACCGACGAGGTTAATTTGATCGAAAAGTTTTATCGACAGAGATAAGGGTGACTGGGTGGTAGTTTGTGACTTATTAGCCATCAACCCAAGTTCGACTCTGGTAGGACCTTCGATTTGAACCAAATGCTAGTCGACCACTAGGCTTGCCACTCTGCCCTTCGATCTGTGGGCTCACGCCCTGTTGGTTGCAATCAAGCTTATCTAAAATCATATGGGAACTGCGTTCGTCAACCAGGCTGTGGACTTCCAGTCTAGAGTCTTCG
>CACRXP010000025.1:1148416-1174024 GCA_902702965.1 Spirometra erinaceieuropaei
CTCTCCCTCTCCGCGTCGGTCTACGGCGCTCTCGTCTTCCCACAAGGCTTCCAACGGCCTTTCCTCGCGACAATCCAGGCCTTCCCCAGCCTCCTCAACATCAGCCGCATTCCGCAACGGGCGCTCCACCCATGCTGAATCTAAGCCTCACCCAGAAGGGTAGGTTGGCCTGTACGGCTTCGTTTCTGCAAAAACCTCACACGCTCGACCGGTAATTTTCAAGACCCCCCACCCCTCTTTCACCCTCTTAACCAGGTTGATCGAATGTCTTCATTCGAGGGAAGTAGGCCTCGTCACGATGATGATGATATTGCCGCTTTTGCTGCATCCGAAGGCAACAGTTTCCCAATCCAGAAGTAGGAGTCTGCTGTATGTCATCAAAGTATTGGCTCGGTACTGGTATGCTTTGTTTGGCATTGTTGGACGGTTAGCCGCATCTGTTTTGGGTTGGACAGGTTTGTGAAAGGCCTTTAATGGATGACCCAGCGGTCTTACACGGTGGTCGGAAAGAAGGGACATTTAACCACTGTATCGAGCCTTCAGTCTCGTTGCCCAGATGTCTCAGGGGTAGGTTGTTCTATGTACCTGGTCCGTCATTGAGGGGGCTTCCGCAGGCCGAATGGGCGGCGGGAAATGACGAAGGGGTTCAGGTGGGCTTAGGCTTTCAAGTGTTAGCAACCGTTAGGGTTCATACTTGTCCTGGCGACGTTGACTTTACTGTGCCCCGTTAACTGTTGCATCAATCATCTTGTGTATGTTATCAAACACCTGTCATTCACTAACTTATCAGATTCTCCTAAGAATTTAGTCATATCTGGCAAGTCCCATCTCTGGGTCCGGCAGTCGGTGAATGCGGGACCATCTCACAAGCCCTGGCCTCTCTCCCCCCTCCCCCCCCCCATCGTGTACGCGTGGCAAGTTAGAGTCGAGCCGAATTAAGGTGATTTGGGGCGCGATGGCTGGCATGGCATAAAGTCTCCTAAAATTTGCCGCACCTATCTGGCCTGCCTTGTAGACTAAGCGCTACAACTACAAAACTCGAGATTTGAGAACAAACACTTGTCTCGTATCCTTTATGTTCTCTACTCCCCAACCCCCCGCGTGCATGCAACCGCCAGTTTATTTAGTTGACGCAGATCAACAGGCGGCGCTCGTCGTCTATGTGACTTTACTACGCTGTTTGACGGAGTTGCTGTTTTAATTTTTTTAGTACTTTTAGCCCCGCCTTGCCGCCTTTAGTCTAATCTCCTCCAGACTCCAGCTGTCTCCTGTCTGAGCTCATTTGCGCCGTCTTGCTGTGCTGCAGAAACTGAGCGGTCGCGAGTTACTCCCCCTCCCACACACACACCCACCGCCATATATCAATTGCGAACTTAATTGATCGCTGGTCGGCGGTCATGCCTCGGCCCCCTGTTTCATGCAGATTTAGGGACAGGCACGCAGTGGCAGCAGTTAGACCGCGTCGTTTACCCCAACACCGGCCTGTTTTCCGAATCAGCGACTTGGTCTGGTTGCCATGTCGAGCTAAGCCAGGACTTCGAATCCCGCTGACAGAGACTATTTTTCTTACCGTTGGTCGTAGGCCCATTGGCATGCAGGCGACTAACGCGGTGCATCTGCCCCTCTGCCCTCCCCTCTTCCTTACCTGTGAAATTGGCCGAAGGTTCGTCGGGGCCTCACACTCAGCGATGGTTCCTACGTCGGACTCGAACTCCAACATCACTGTCTCACCCCTTTGGGAGAACAACTATGGCTGGCACGTCCATGCGATTATGTGTAAGTTGGTCACCGCGTAGACGGAGGCGTTCACTCCACGTCAGCCATTGCGCGCGGTCTCATCGTCAGTTGGTTAACAGACTCAGACAGTCAACTGGTGCATGGAAGGGGTAAGGCCGACGCGTGAGGGAGAATTCAGCCGTTGTAGTCGATTTGAGGAGCTGCCAGTCGTTGCCTGGAGAGCTGTCAACTGACGGAACAACTTGGTCCTTCCCAGGACTGAGGGTCAGGCTGCGGTGGCTCATTCGTAACGTGGCTTTTATGACACTTTGATTATGTGAGAACGAGACTCCCCCGCCCATTGAAGGAAGCCTGGCACATGTTGAATAGGAGCCTAGTCGTGCGCAACACGCGTTGGCGGGCTGTCTGACCTTTTCAGCCACTGCACCGACACCCATCTCCGTTCGCCCTGTCATCAGAAGACGGTGGATGCGGTGGGTGCGGTACAACTTCGCTTCAATGCGAATAAGTTAACGCGCAAGTCACTGTTGAGTTTATCTCATGGGATAGACCTGTCGTCGTTCGCGACAGTCGGACTGTCCTATACAGTAGAAAAGCCATCTCGTGAAACGTTGATTGAAATTCTGGAATGTGTTCTCATATCGAAAAGATCACTTAAATAGGGTTGTCACGCTAATTATCGTGTCAAACAATGCCGGAATATTCCAGTCATCTCAGGATGCTGGCTTTCAAATGAGATTCTTATCGACCGCCTGCAGTAACTATACTTCGTGCAAATGACTACTTACAGTGCGTGACCGATCTAATGAAATTTTGGCCGAGATTCTGAAATGTGTCTTCGATTAGGATGGATTACTCAGGTGGGGTTGTAATACTGATTAGCATGCAGCAGAATCCTATAGCATTTCGGACGCAAGAGGATGTCGGCTTTTAGATGCACTCCTGTCTGACCTTCTGCAGAAACCGCGATCTGCAAAAGATGACTACTTAAGTAGCATGCATTTTTCCTATTGATTTTCGATGGTCTTACATATTCAAATATATTTTATAGAAAGCGTGCACAAGAATATGTCTTCTTTTACTCGTTCGGTAGAAAATCACCCCGTCTTCATATCTTATACCCGAAGAAAGTGTATATTTGGGTTTAAAAAAAGTTTTCCAATTCCCGGATAATTTTGAGCCAGATCTACCATTGCATTGGCGTCTAGCGATTTTAGTTTACAAGATGCATGCTTTCCGCGTAAGGAAAATCATATATTCTTTTACGCCTTTAAGAAGATATCATATGGCGTCCATAAAATTTTGCGATGGATCCGGTTTGTGTTGTGCATTGCATGAAGAGCATTGGTAAACGTGTGCGGTCCTGTATGCATGGACATCGCACGGTCTTGAAAATCTCACAATTAGAAACTTTTTAAAACGCAAATATTCACTTTCTTCAGGTATAAAATATGAAGACGGTGTGATTTTCTACCGAACGAGTAAAAGAAGACATATTCTTGTGCACGTTTTCTATAAAATATATTTGAGTATGTAAGACCATCGAAAATCAATAGGAAAAATGCATGCTACTTAAGTAGTCATCTTTTGCAGATCGCGGTTTCTGCAGAAGGTCAGACAGGAGTGCATCTAAAAGCCGACATCCTCTTGCGTCCGAAATGCTATAGGATTCTGCTGCATGCTAATCAGTATTACAACCCCACCTGAGTAATCCATCCTAGTCGAAAACGCATTTCAGAATCTCGGCCAACATTTCATTAGATCGGTCACGCCCTGTAATTAACGTGAGTTATCCTCTTATTTTCGATGCCCTTCTACATTTAAATGTACTTTACAGAAAACATGCACAAAATACTCCATCTTTTACTCATTTCATAGGTATTTTGGCAGATTTTGAATAATTGCAGTAGGTCGGGCGGGTAAACTTGATCCAAATGTGATTAAAGTCGAGTCATCCGGCGGGCCTCGTAGCTCAAGTGGTTAGAGCGTTGGCTGTACTAAAGCCTTCTCCTTACTGCGTGGGTTCGAATCCCACTGAGGCACCGAGTTTTTCACAGTTGGGTCAATATGAATTCTACTCATTTGTACTCGGTGAACGAGTTTTTTTCGGCTTTAAAAAAACTTTTATTTTCCGAGTAATTCTTAACCCGATTCGCCATTACACTTGCTTCCGGAGTTTCCAAACTGCAAGCTGTATACTTTCCGCGTAAGAAAGATCGTACTTTTCTATATTCTATGAGGAAGAGGACGCATAGGTGTCAATAGATATGGACTAAGTTGTCCACTTTATAAATGGCATTAATAAATGTGCTGATGCGATGCTGTACGATTGGGCATTTCACGTTCTGGAGAAATCTCATAATTATAAACTTTTTTAAAAACAAATTATACTCTTTCTTCAAGTATACAATTTAAAAAAAAGTAATTTGTTACCCACTGAGTGAAGGAAAATTGTCCATAAGAGGTATTTGAATCTATAAGGACATCGAAAATCAGTAGCGAAATTCGTATCACTTAAGTGGTCGTTTTTATGGATTGTAATGTATGCAGTCGGTCGGAAAAAGGCCCGTATAAAAGCTCTCATCCTGAATTGACTGAAATATCTTGGGAATATGCTGCACGAGGATTAATATTACAGCACCATTGAAGTAATCACTTCGAACTGAAATCGCATTTCAAAATGTCCGTTTACGTTTCATGAGATTTCACATCTAGCATAAGTTGTCCCGTCGCAGGCGACAAGTACCGCCACCTAACCAATGACAGCACATGCGTGTGAACTTGCAATCCATCCATCCATCACCAGTCAATACTGCAAGAAATAGCCGCTCACAACCAAGGCGCACTTCCTGGAACACCAGAGATTCAGGATGACCATAGGCCGAGCATTGTTATGCAGAATTTGTACAGTCAGCGGCGGAGCCTTGGAACTAGGCGGGCGCGTCTGTTGCAGTCGTGCATGCTGTTCGGTGTGGTGTCCGTTAGTTGCTGCCTCCTGAAACTACGTCAGTTCTTATTTAAATTGATTAATAAACTGATCGCTTAACCCAGCCTAATGACACGTCCGCCTCCGCACTTGAATAGTCTGAACAGTCGCCCCAATGCTAATTTACTGAAAAATCGATAGGGTCCGTCCACCGCCTGCGGATGAATTTGTTCTACATGTAGAGGTGACGGCGTCAGCTAACTGGGTCAGATTGTCTGCCGACTTGACCGATACCGACAGCCTCCTCCCCCCCTCCAAGCACGAAATTATAGTTTTGCCAGTGTTCAACTGGAGGTTAATTGTCGCGAGTCCGCATTGGCTTCAGTGCCGTCTAGAGCGATTATTCTGTTGAGGAGTCATCGCTGGTGTGGGCGTCAGCCTGTCGTCCTTACCTGTGGCCTGTATGACGTGGCCAATGCTGATGCTGTCCGACTCGAAGTTGTGGATGGTCAATCTGTTGGCGAGCATCGCAAGGGGGCCATTGTAACCGGCTAGCAGGATCATGACAGACCAGGGCATCGTTTCAGACGTCAAACTCGAGAGAAATGAACAGTCCGACTGTTTCTGTTCTAGCAGGACGTTGGACGAAATTAGCCCTCTGCACAACAGTGCTGACCTACATAACTGTTTTGACCAAATGAATTGGCTGGCAAATCCGTGGAATTGCTTCATGCACCTCGAAGTTGCAATAGCCTGCATACGTCGGATGTTGAGTGACTTCCCGTCGTTTGGCATTTTTATGTTGATTCGAGGCCGCTCGTCACCTCATGCGTCCACCAGAGCTGTGCAGAGCGTGGGGCTTGAGAAGGTGGCTACGAGTTCGCAGCCACGTTCCACCCTATTTGTCATTGCCAGGACCTCTGAGACTAATTCTTTCCCCTTGAGGCAGACCATCATACCGGTGTGAACCTATCAGACTAGTTTCGGGAATTTGAAAATTCGTGATGGTTTACACGGTGCCGGCTGTTTGTGTAAGGTTGACGAAAGTACTTGGAGGCTGATCCCCGCTTTTACAACTTTGTGGGATCTTTCGTTGTTTCCGCATCTGAAACGGCTGCGTCGTTCTATTTTTTTGATTGCTGTTCCAATTTTCTCCTCACCCGAAACCTTTCTGACGAACTAATGCTCCTGTAGGAAAGCGTACGATGGAAGTCAGCGTTTTCCGATACTTGGTACCTTCATCACAGATCCGATTCGGGTTGTTTGGGACGCTCCCTACGTATCGACCTAACACTCTAGAATCTGCGACTCCTCTGGCAAGAGAGTTCCTTTCTTCCCTTCCAAACCACTGTGTAATTATATTTGGTTGAGGCGCTTGAAGTATCTTAATTGTCGTAAATGACTCTTCCACTTGGATGTGCTCAGCATATTCTTGGATGTTCTCTGCCTTGCTAGTTAACCAGTTGACGTGCACATCTACTTAAGGAGCGAAAGAATGCCGGCTTTTGCGGCTGTTCCTTTGTGTTTGCTCGTGATTTATATTTATTTTGTTGCTAAGATTCTGTCTGCGTTCAGTAAAATCCAACGCCAAGGTAAATACCTTCCCCGGTGCTTCCCAACTGTTATGCCCCGATAATGATTTATACCTGCCTCGTAAGTAACAATTTGAGGTGAGGTTCGGGGGAGGGACGTGCCAATGCAAAGTGGTCTGTGTGCGTGCTGATCGATTAGCCGACCCCATCTTTCTGTTAGTCAATCTTTTTTCCAGCACTCAGTGATTAGTCAACCCTCACCTTCCGCGCACATCTGTTCACTGACGTTGCACATTAGGACCCCTCATGTTTTCGATAACAGTAGGTGTAACTGGTGGCACCGAACTCCTGAGAACATTTTTGTCCTACCGACAGCCCAACCCCCCCCCCCTCCCAGTCCCACTATTGCATAACCTACCACCGTGGATGGTCCAAGAAACGCACCGCATCCCCTCTACAAGCAACAACTTTGCTCTCCCAGCCCCTTCTTCCCTCTATCTTCCACACTAGAGAGCGTTCTTGGCGTCTTAGTGACGGCGGAGACAGCTGCCCTACTGCTATTTCGCGGGTTCCTCCAATCCCTCGAAAAAGCGGTGGCCTCAAAGCCCTACTGGGAACCGGCGTTGTGTCAACTCCCTCGCATCCCTCTGTGTCGCCACCGGTATTGTCCCAGGCTCCTCCTGTCGCCGAACCCTCGCCAGGGTTTCGACCTCCAGACCCAGTGCTGACGCGACCTCCTCTATCCAATCACAAAGGTATTGTTTCTGGTGTTTCAACTGGCCTCCTACCCCCTCTCCACCCCCCAGTCGGAAAGAACTGGTCCCTCGTCTTTGGAATTACGTGCCAGCACGATGCTGGCTTCCCCACACAGCTGTTTAAAAACGCATTTCTGCATGTGCATGTGTTTGAACCTTGCATCTGTATTCATAGAGTTTGACGGAATTTCGTTACAGGCGCCCGTCTTTGCTGTGGTTGTTGCTGTCGGTGGTGGTGGTCTTGTTTTGACGCCAGTTCTCTCACATAATTTTTCCATCCGGAATTTCGCACACAACCATCTGTAAGCCTCAGACCTGCCCAACTCTCGGGGAAGAACGTTCGATCTTGGGGACAGTAGGTGCATTTGCATGAAGAGACCTGTCGGTTGTGGATAAATTTGGCGGAAACCCACGAAACTTTAATTTCACTGCTACACAGGCACAGAAGACGGTGAAACTCATCAAGAATATCTGGACATTTGCGAATGATTGTGAAAACTTACAACTGGAAGCGAAAGAGTGAGTAAATGAAGCCAAATACAAGCAGCGCAATTTAAAGAAAACTGTTTTAGCACATCCATGAACTAAAATTCCTCCGATGCCAAATATGCTATTCGCTGCGGCCGCCAGTCCACCGTTCGGCGGTGAACAGCGTTCTGTTTGGACACGGCAACAGGCACCTCGCGTATTTCAGATGGCAATGCGCTAAGTTCCCGGAAGGGGTGCCTGTTTCCGTGTCCTAATTTCAAACCTAACACCAATCCCCACCCTACACCTCCCTCCCCCTCCTGGGACATAGCCCAAAACCGCCAGTACTGTGTGTGGGGGGGAGGAAGGGGGTACTTATTCCCGTGTCCTGTAAGTTTTTTAAAAAAGTATGGGATATGGTGTTTACTGGGCGGCATTTCCTCTTACTACTGCTCTAGATGCGGATGCCCATAACGAAGATGAGGTTGGTTCGATTTTCTGTTTGGGATGTCGCGAACAAAGAACTGGTTTCAAGGTTTTATACCCGAAGGCTGACAACCAATTTAAAATAGAGATGCAGCTAGCAAGCGGCCCACCTTTTTGAGGATTTCCTCGGAAAGTTGTTTCATCTCCGGCGGTGGTGGCTATAGTTGAGTCCTGTTGCGCCCTTGAAGCCTCAGTTGGTCGCGGAGGGCGCCACTGTCCATATGTTTGGGTGACGGAAACTAACATACCAGAACAGATCTCAAAGGTGTTAGTCGATTTAGTTTGTTCTCTGGAAGGCACTTTCCTCGTTTTATGGTCTAAGTCTACAAATGAGTCACCACCACGCAGGCCTCTGATGCATGTGCAGATAGCTAAGTCAAAACACTCATAAGTTTTGTACTTAAAAAGCCTTGGGACTATTCCACGGATGAAGGTCGATGGCTTTAATCTCTTTTTTCAAGGTAGGGTCAAACAAAGACAGTAGGTAAGACGTCTCCGCGCATACATTTCCTCCATTGATAATTACTGCTTTTGCGCATCATGCGAAAAATCGTTTGCGGGTTTCCTTGGCCACCCTTTTGGTCATCTTTTCTTACTTTTACGACGTGAACCTACGAATATAAAGGTATTCCTCAAATGACTCATCCAGAACCCGCTTTGTCCGCAAATTGCCCATAAGTTGGAAATAAGCTGCTGAGGTACCATCTTAAGGCTTGCCTGATAATCATTGCTGCGATGGCCTGACATTAACGCCGGAATATTCGTTCATATGTAAAAAAAATACCACTAGTACGACAGTTAATCTGTCTTATAGAATGGTTAAATTGTTATAGAACAGGAACTTTTACAGATTCTCGACCTAGAATTTTCAAAGAGCGTGGTCGTTGGCGTCTTGGTTCGCGCCGACTTTAGAATCCAGGAAGGCCGCTTGTGTGTACCTTTCCAGTTTGGGAGAATACTCACTGACGAAGCCTTTGTGAGTAAGTCGGTAGAGAGGAGAAATGACTTCATAGATTGCACATACTGAAAGACTTTGATTTTCAAGTAACCGAGATTTTCAACAAAGGATTCTCACAGAATCCTAGTCCTAACCACAATCGGGAAATGAATCTAGCCAAACCTTTTAGCTGATCCGTTATCACGAGATATCGTTTCCTTCAGTAGCGTTTTGGATGAATGTTGCGACCGATTAATGCGAATAACCAGGCAATGCAGGAGCAGCCAGTGTATTTTGGGAGGAGATGCACAAACATTGTCACAAGCGAAGCGGGAGGGAAGAATGGCTGTCGTCCTTCAATAGGCGGCTAGCCTGGCAAATGCTTCCTGAGGCCGTATTTGCTTTCGGCGAGCTTGCTCTTTCCACTGATTGCAATTAAGCCTTCGGCAAAGTGCGCTGTTGCTGTGGTGATGGGGCACGACTAGGTGAACCTGAGACGAATTATGTTTGCGGTTTTAGTCCTTCCTAACGATCACAGACTGCCCTCTGAGGCATCTCTTAACTGGGCCATAAGCCCCTGTTCTGTCTTCTTCCTAGGCCGTACTTGAAATGACTTTTCTGTGTGGATAAACTCTCTAATGAGTAAAATACTTCCCAAAGTCCAGTTAAAACCTTATGCGATCGTCTGGTCTAACTACTGATGAATATTATGTGCGAAATAGTTTACTACTAAAGCCAGTTATAATGGCCGCACCAATTTATTGGGTGACTTATGCTGGGGAGGCACTCTCTGACGTTCAGAAAACAATCCGTTGATTATTATGGCTAAAATATAGATGTTTCTTTGGCTTTAAATATGATGCTGAGAATGTCTCTGATGATGGATTCGAGTGAGGATCCGAAACGTCAGACAAGTAAACTTCTTGTTCCAGTGATCGCATCTTCATCTTCTGAACCGCTACCGGGGACTCGCCTGTTCGCTTCTATCAGAAACCAAAATTATCGCGAGAGGTGATAATCGCGTGAGCCGCGAGTTTCTTGAGTCATGGTCCACGGAACCCCGATCTATTAACAAGTGCACTGACGTCCCCACCCCGTATTCGATGCTGAGATTTTGTTTGACCAAAGTAATTAGCCACTGGCGAGTCAAGCGGCTGAGCCATCATCATGCCAACACCTAACACGACCGATGAACTTCAAACACTTAAGGACTTGTGCGCCGGCCATCAAACAATTAGCGCACCGGAGGCCAACCATCCTCAATGAAGAGGGAGAGCCGTTAATTACCATAGGTATGCAAGAGCATAGCGACTGCACCCTATAAATACTGTAACTTACTGTGCAGAACTCTGGTGATCGGTTCAAGCGTGAGTACGAAACGTTCGGCGAACAAAGCTGTTACCCCAGCGACCGCACCTGATTTCTGAGATCTGTACTGCGTACACCAAAGAGAAATGCAGTTTGCGTCCCTTCTTACATTGAATGAACGGTTTGCATCGGTTTTTCTGGCAGATACTGGAGTCTCTATCTATCTTTTTTAACTTTGTAACCTGCATCCATGCTTTTCTGGCCGATTGAAAGCGACAAAAGACAACCTTTTTGCACCATTGAATTAAACTCACCGGCTTGTAACTGTAATAGGGCAAAATCCAAGCCTTTGTTCTGAGTTATTTTCTAATCTGCACAAAAGGATGGTGGAAAATCGTCGGAACGGTAGGACTTCCCCTTATCCATCATGCATCGTTTCTCCCTTTCTAGCAACAAAACCAACTGTCTTCCTCAATTGACAGATTTCTATTAATGAGGAGAGTGTAACTACAGTAGGTGGGCTAACTCAGGAAATGTCAACCGAGATTCCGAAATGCTTTTTCGTTTTGAAAAGATTAATTGAATAGGGTTGTAAAACTAATCATCCTGCAACATAATTGTATAATAATTCAGTTACACCAGGATGTTGGTTTTCGAACGAACTTCCTTCCGGCTACATGCAAAAACTATAAACTGTAAAAAATGGCTACTTAAGTAGCATGAATTTTTGCTCGTTGATTTTTGATGCCTTTCGAAATTTAATTACGTTTCATGGAAAACATGCATAACAATGTTTACTCCTTTGCTCATTCGGTAGAAAATTACGTTTTCTTTCAGTTTTATACTCGAAGGAAAGATATGCTTCGGTTTTCACAAACTTCCAATTCCCGAATAACTTTGAACCCGACCTGCCGTTACACTTGCATTCAGGGTTTCCAAACTACAAGTCGCATACTTTCCGCGTACGGAAAACCATAAATTTTTCTAGGGTATTAAGAGGAGACTATGTAGGGTTCATAAAACTTAGCAGCGGATTTGAACCATATTGTTAACTTTACAAGACAAATTGGTAAATGCAGAGACATGACGTTTTGTGAACGGCCATTTCACGGTATTAAAAAATCTCGAAATTATAAACTTTTTAAAGCCGAATCATACACTTCGTTCGAGCATAAAATTGGAAGAAGACGTAATTTTCTACCAAATGAGTAAATAATGAATATTTGTATGCATGTTTTCCATGAAATGTAATTAAATTTCCAAGGGCATCAAAAAGTCAATGAGAAAAAATGCGTGCTACTTAAGTAGTCATTTTTTATACTATAATTTTTGCATGCAGCCGGAAAGAAGTTCGTTCGAAAGCTGGCATCCTGGTTGTAACTGAATTATTATATAATTATACCGCAGGATGATTATTTTTACCACCCTATTTAATTAATGTTGTCGAATCGAAAACACATTTCGGAATCTCGGTTGACATTTTATGAGTTAGCCCACCTACTGTACTCCTTTTCTAAGGGGTTAAGTGTCAAATCTACCCAGACGACGGTTCCAATGCACGATGCATTGCAGGCCAGATAGGGCAACAGTCTAAACAACAGGTCTTTGGTCTCATTTTATCAACTGACGCTAGTGGTAGTGACATCATGGTAGCTCTGACCACCATATAGTGATGCTTGCAATGCATATAAAGAGCCTGCATTGTGTTATTCCATGTTTAGGCCCTTTTTGTTCTTATATTGGTGCAAATACCTTTTTTCCCCTTAAATACCGAATATGTCTTATGCCTGTCTTCCTCTTCGCCCCATCCCCTTAGGTAACTGCGCCAATGACGACGCCTGCAACGAATCCGACGCGTTCGCAGGTCTTCTCGAGGATGGTGAGTCAACTCCAGAGTCCCATTCCTTCATCACCTTTTACTGACGCACTCCGTAGATGTGATTGGACACGTGCTGTCCCTTATCACTGATGCCAATCCTTGTCGCATTTGGCGTCCGTAAGTACATGAACGTTCATGGTTAAGGGCTTGAGGTTCACCACTCGCTGGCTCATCATCAATGAATATGCATGAGCGTCATGAAAGACTGAGTCAAAGTCCCCGACTTTTAAGGTGCATCTGCCACTATCTTTTTAACGGCTGGAGGAGATGCCTCGGGGGCGGGTATACAAGAGATATAAGACGCTCTTTGCACCGATTATTGCGCGCTCAGTGCCACCACGGCTTCAGACACGCAAAGGAGCAACAACCGTAAAGCATCGGACACCGCCTACTCCCGCAGCCATCCACCCAAATCACAAACTGAACATTCACCGGCGACTTTAATGACCATAAAAAGGACTCGTATTTGCAAACAGAACCGTCATTAAAGAACAACATATCGCGCCCGATAGACTGCTGTACTGGGAGACGAACAGCATTACTCCACTTGGGAGCAGTGAGTCGTGTGCGTCAATTATATTTTTGTGAGCCGGACTTTCGCAGCACCAAACTCACTCCACCTTCAGATGAAAAGAAATAGTCAAGACGACCACAAGTAGGCTCGTGCATAACGACCGACCTGACCTAATGTCCGCATTCGCACATTCAACAGGACACCTAACTCTTCTCCCGTACTGATTGGACCAAACTTCGCTCCCAAATTCATGCGCCCAGCTGCCTAACAATTTCCCTTACTGCTCATCCTGGCCTTCAGGTTTATTCAAAAGACAGCTGAGGTGATTGGCGGATTGGGCTTTCTATCCTAGCGTGCTGTTTCCTCCGTCTCTTAAAAATCAGTCCCTATTTGGGTTGCCCATAATTTTAGACTACTATGCCAGATAGGGACCTTTTTAAGCCTATGTACGCCCCGCCAGACACATCCTTTATTCCCACAAGCCTACTCCTGAATAAACTCTCCCACCGGGCGCGTTCCTTCTGAAGCGTCACCATGAAACCGCCCACAGGGTTTGTGCGACGTGTCACCTTGGTGCCCAACGTGTGCGCATATTTTCCCACCTAGCAGCATTAGGGTGGTGGCCTTTTAAGGTGTATCAGTCTCGCCCTCTTTCTGACCATATTTGCGCTGTGCCGCCGGACGCGGGGGCAGCCAATCGTAAACCAATTTATCAGCAGGCTAAGGCTACCCTAATAAATGCGTCTGCTTCCAGGGCTCTCAGCGAACGTCTGCAGGTGCAGGGCACGGTTACGTCGCCGACCCCCCCTGAGTGTCAGAATCTCAGCTGACGAGGCTGATGTACTGTATACCTTCAGTCTGTACACACAACACCGCGCCCACGCGGTCTGCTTGAGCTTCTCCCACGAAATGTGCCCTACAGGCTCTCGCCTCTGTCAGATGCTGTGGGAACTGCACACATGTGCCTGAACATGACCGAAGCCGCTCCTCCTGATTTCCCTCACCCGGTCAACCCATAGCTTCTCTATTTTCGTCTGCCTTATTAAACGGTAGAAAAGGCGGCAATACTGTGAGATCCTAGGTCTCGCAAATTTGCCCACACTGTAGCATCAGACCATGCATTTCGCTAGTAGACAGATGTTTGAGGAGAGCGTGGTTTGCGCGTCAGGCCAGAACAGGTACCACGCGGATCCGCGGTATGCATTAGTGGGACAACGCGGACTCTGGCGTCAATCCTTAACTGCTTCCTTGGTTGCATGCATGCAGCAAGTACTACGTCGGTCACTGCGTCCAATCTCAATCTCAGTCGGCATGACCGACGCAGGCAGGCTGTTGGTGGAGGGAAGAGCGACTGAGGCCAACACTGGGGAATTCATTCCCACGGCAAATCAGCTCACTCCTCACCAACAATAAACCCGGCCTGCCTGAGCCTCTCATGGCGCGCAAAAATTCAAGGCCCGGAAGGTTGTTAATTAACATGGTAACTCAGCCTTCTCAGAACTGAGGCTCGGGCTCCAGTGGTTCCTCCTTATTGTGGTCTTTTTACCAGTCTTAGACCCTGTCACTTGTGCCAGTTGAACTATCGGTATCCAATTGACGAATTTGAAATGTCTGGTCAGCTACTACGCCCTGTTTCGTCTCCAACTGTCTTGACGTAGTCGGACCAGTTTTTTTGGAGTTCTCAGCAGGCGGGATAACTCGACCCTCGAGACAGACACCCAAATTGCAATAGCTCATCTGTAATGCGGCCATCTCCATCGGCTTAATACCCGAGTCAGGCAGGGCTAATTCATATCGGTCAGTTGTCGATCGCGTGTCCGGCACCTCTAAACGAGGGGATGTGTGTTAAGCCACTGCGTCCAAATTGCTCACGAGACGCCCCGACCTAGTCACGTCATCCAAACATGGTGCTTTTAAGAGGAGATAGTCAAGTTGATGATGCACAAGTCTTTCTCAATATAGCCCAAATCACATGCCTCCCTGGATAAGCGATCGTCCCCGCCATTTTTAACTGATGTACCATCAGTCTGATGTCCTAATTCACTTTGCTGACCGGCGGTCCCAATCTACCTTCAGTCACTCTATGTTATTTGAAGTTTCCGCCATGCTTCAGTGGCAAATCTGACCGAAGATTGTGGAGGCGTGGGGGCACGGTGGTTGATTACGCCTTCTTTTTCTTCTTGTGTGTGCCACATACGTGTCCATTCCTTTAATCAGCTGTATTTGGCTTAGAAAACTCACGTAACCTTATCCGTTAGACCTGTCATGAAGAACGCCTGAAGAGGTAACCATTGCAGGCCGGGTCTTAGCCTCTCCATCTCTCTCACACGCACAAAAATATGGGTGGGATTTATCCCACAGGTTCACAGCTGAAGCGAAAATTCATGCACTCCCCACTAACCTGTTTTCTTTTTCGGGTTGTATATCCATCAGACATCAGGTACTACATAATCACGCATGTATCTTGTTATGAGGACGACGCATGCGTATCGCTCGACAGTAGCCGATCACAGCTGGAGAGGGGGGATGTTACTCCGGAAGCCTGATTGGCAGGTGCCGTTAGTACACCCCTCCGTGAATGTGCACATACCTGCCTGTCGGTGAGGCGCTCTCTCTCTGGAATCCAGTTTATTCTCCCAGTGTCGACGGCAGCAGCGCAATAAACCCAACTTTATTCATCACCCCGGTGTCTGGAATGTTGACCATAAGGGGAGGGAGGGAGACGACAAGGATGTTGCACTACGCGAGGAAATAGGCAGCAGCCAAGAGGCCACCAAGCGCCGCCCATAAAGACACTTGAAACCCCCCATCGTCCCTTTGATTGCATTCGTGCCCCCGTGTCTGTCAGGCGTTGCTTTCGTCACCTGGAGGGCAATGTGGCCTGTGTTTGTTGGAGAGGCGAGGAAGCCGTTCGTGATGCAGTTTTGGGGTGGCAAAATCTTCGCCATCCCCAATAACAGCATTGACCTCGTCTCGTAGTCTTGTCTCAATTCTAATTAAATGCATCTTGAGACAGCCAGCAAGTTGATTGCCTTGTGGACGTTGCACCTCCTCTACTTTAGGCGCCGTCACAAGCTGAATTCCGACACCCAACCTACCTGGCCTTTACTTAATTACCAACTACGGGAGAGTGGGTGTGTATCTGTAGGTAGAGCCAGAGTTTGTTGGATTGATGGGAGACAACAGCTGTGTAGCCCTCCCTGCCTTTGATAACACCTTATCAGACCTGTCTTATCACTTGTCTAACTGATCACTGGCTCCTTGGGCGAGGCGCGGATAGCCGCAGTAGGTTATCCGGGAAGCATATGTTCTTCATGCATTGGTGGTGTCGCATCCTTAACTCTTGATGATAAAGTCGCGGGTGTATTCTGTGATCTACCCATGCCTCGCTTTCATTAAGTGGCAGTCGCTGCAAGCCGTCCTGAACTGCTGCATTTATTCCCTTCTATTCTCTTTTTAGATATGGACGAGTTGCTGGCGAGCGTTGTCGCCGAATGAATAGATTCTGCGTCAATGGATACCTGCATGTGTCGGCGCTGGCGGCGTAATTGGACTGTGGAGGACTCCCCTCGTCCCCGTACCTTTCAATTTGAAATTCCTGACGATGGTCCTTTGAGACTCTTTTCTTATCACATCCACTGGGTCAACTTCGGATTACTTACACTTTGTAAAGTTCATAAACTATGCTCACAATCAAGCTGGATTTTGGCCTCTTTTGAGTGCAAAAAGGGGGGAAGTGATTTTTTTTATTTTGTCTTACACCGCTGACCCTCTTGACTTGCGGTTGTCTGCAGCCGTGACTAGCCGAATATTCTACTCCCCCTCCTCTTCTCTCGATTTTCTCTCCTGATCCGATATTATTTTCTGGCAACCCTACCGCGTTGGCCTAGTAACCGCTTTTTGAACTCCGGCTGTGACTGTAGTGAGGGCCCTGTCAAGGTAGATGGGATTGAAATGCAGATATTGAGGGCAGTTTGGGGCATTATGCCTACCACACTGTTTTTCTCCAAAAACAAGTGGTTTTAAGCTGGTCAGACGGTGCTTTAATCTGAGAGTGCGACATGTGCGGGTTTGTGGGAGTTTTTCACTTTATGGTCTGCTGATTCGGCGCCAAGCATATGAGCTAGTTTGAGGGAGGGCTGCCGCTTTATATTCCTGTCCCTACCGCCATGTCGTTATGAGTCAGTTCTTTGGCGTCTTATCTCTAATTTCCTGAGGATTTTATCACACCCTGTAACGCCATAACGTTTTTACTGTGCGTCTATTTGCTCTTTTTAGCGCAATACGATGAATTCGTAACTACCCCTGAACCGCTCTGCAGTGGCTCATCCATCTGCTCCTCAAGTCTGAACGATCAAGCGCACGCGTTTCGAAAACGAACCGGTCCTCTTATTTTGACGACCAGCCATTCAACGGGGATCAACCAGTTTAAGGCAACCTTAGTATGCACAGGTTTTTCTGGTGCGTTTTACCGCTGGAAGACGCATTAGAATAAATGTCAGACATGTTTCTTTCGGAGGATCTAACAGTCTCGGATGTATAATGCGCTTCTTTATAATAGACTTCCTGGTTGAAGATAAAGTCCAGGGCCTGGGCTGTACGTTTGCTTCCGTATTCTACCTAATTTTTCCAATTGAAAACCGGCGTCGCTCATCCTGCCCGCCTGCTTCATATTTGCCTTCCTCATCAGTGATCACGCATGTCTTCAGGAAAGGAATCGCCATCGTTTGCTGTGAACTACAGGTTTTTAAGACCTCAGTATTTTTTCCCACATGGACGAGAAATTGAGTCTGATTTAGGGGATAAGACGGCTATTTTTGTTCCGTTCGCTTTCGGCGTCAGAATTTCTGTTGAAGTAGCGCTTACGCGGTCGTGCTTTGGTCGATGTTTGAGGTTGTTATTGCCACAGAGTACCTGCAAAACCACCCCTCTATCAACTCGACATGAAAGGCTGCGTCGTCCCTTGGTCGCCCATCCGGTACCATATCGAATGCAACACAATTGGGAGGTTTTACAGACAAGAACAACGACACGGGCTGACCATTGTCGACTTATTTACCATGATTCTTCAACCGCAGACTGCTTCGGGTAAGGGTGTTGCCCGATTATCAGCCAACTCGGGTTCGCATCTTGAGTTGATAACCTGAAGTTGGTCTGTCGCCGATCGGTGACAGCAAATAGGTCGAAAGCGGTCATTTCAGCGTCACTGTAGAACTCAGTTATCGGTTGATAGTTGCCATACCACCATCTGAGTGAACTGTGGAGCCAGGCACAACGGATCGCCCATACTTTGTTCCTTAATTAGGGTGGGTCGGTGCATACCAGTGACACGCGAATACTGCTGTCTGTGTTCGCATTCATTTCCCTGGTTTCAGGTATCCAATTAGCTCACCTGATCATCATCGTTATCCGATATGGGGTACGGACGAAAACGTCCCATTAGAGAAGGATGGGCCTACTAGAGCTGAGCAATGCAGAGACTTCAACCCTGATCCCCAGGTACAAAGCTATTCGAAATATTGTTGCAAGACACCCGAGTAACTATCCTATGACTTCAGGGAGTCGGTAACAGTTCCCATTGAATAATTGTCTTACGTTGTCTGATATTTAAAGTTGTGCACTACAAAATGTTGCAATTTTCATAGATGGTATATAATTAAACTCGCGTTGTCCGTTGGGGCCACGTAGTTCGGGTAGCTAGAGCGTTGACTGTACTTAGGTCGTCTCCTTGCTGTCGTGGGTTCGAATCCCACCGAGGCACCGAGTTTTTCACAGTTGGGTCAGAGTTTTACAACTTAAATCTTTCCTCGTATCATCCTCCCAAAGTGTGTTTTCACATCTTTTTCGTCTTACTTATCATACTTGGGTGGGAGCACAAAGTAGAAAATAAATGTTTACTGAGTGGCCCTTATCTGCAAGATAAACAAAAATGAAAAAAATCAAAAGACGTGGTAGTCAACGACGCAGTATGCGACCCTACTCAGAGGACAAGAACCAGACCATCGTGGCATATTGCGTCCTCGTCTTCTTCCTAATTGACGTTTCTGCGCTCATGTACCTACGTGGAATGTAATCTATTTGTGAAAACAAACTAGAAGAACTGCGAAAAGTGCTCGACTCTTGCACTGTCAACCGTCCTAGCATCCTCAACAAGCCTCGGAGATCGAGTTCCTGGTACGTGGGCCCTTTCACAAGTAGCTGGGGAAAAATTTAGGGCGAGGACACAGTATAACCTCGCAACAATTATCCGAATACTTGCCTGCTATCGCGCTCTCCTTTCCGCCGTTTAACCCCTACTCACAAAAGTCGTATTAAACGACGGCCTGATTTTTGTTCCCTGAGTGGGGTCGCACACTGCGCCCCTGCTTGCGGAGGGGCGGCACTGAACAGACCTACTCGATAAGCGAGAATATAACCGCGAGTGGATCTTTCCAAGTCTGTCCTGCGGAAATTTCTTCCTCTACACCATTCTTCTTTACCATTAGCATTTGGCTTCAAAGCACGCTTTTTCAGTTCCCGACCAGTTTATAGGCCGACTTGCAGTAGCACTTGCGCTTAGGGTTTCCAGACTACATGCCGCATGCCTTATGTGCAAGTAGAATAAATACTTGCTTTACGTTATTAGGAATATGTCATATAGGGCTCATAGACTTTGTATTGGATGCGGATATCCTTGTATACTTCATCAGCAGCATTGATAAACAAGAGAGAAAAGGGGGGTAGAGTTTACCTCTCATCTCTTCTCAAGAGGGTGGGCCGCAAACGAATTAGGTGTGGGGTGAGCAATATCTAGGACAGGGTTGTCTTCGGTCCCGTAGGGAGGTAGCAAATTTCAGTGGCGAAGTAAAATTGCCCAACTTTAAGGAGGAAATATGAGAAGAAAAAAATCTTGTGGAGACAGAGGACTGGGTGTTTCAGGTTACCGTATTCGGGCTTCTTAATTGAAGGACAAATAAACTATGGAATTCAAAAAAAACGTAACTGTACAAAATGGACTGAAATGCTGCCCAATTAAATTTCTGTCTGGCAGCCTCCATCGGACCTGTCCCAGAAGCTCAAGTCGTGGACGCCTTAGCAACTGCAACCTCGGGCCATAACTAGTTGGCATTAGAAGAAAACTGAATACAATATAACCAGGTAATCAGTCTGTGCAGGACTTGGAGTTAATACTAAGCACAGTCATGGCCGTCTGAGAGGCCTCTGGACTTGGTGACAACGATATCATGCCTGAAACAATGCACCTGGGTGGTCCGCTGGGGTGTATGGATGTCCAGTTGTGAGTTCACATGATAGTCATAGTAGATAGCCCACTTGGTTGGAGGTGTAGACTGCGCCTAGCGTCCATTTACTGGCACCCAACTCTCACATGTGGCTCCCCGAAACTAGGCTCTGCCTAGGGGCCACACCCCAGTTACCGCCTCGACCGGCGAGCTAAACCAGGTGAGGGTATCCGTCTGTGCATCTCTACACACATTAACTCGGCTCCACTCCCACCACTGCTAGCCAGATGGATCACCGTCTGGGCATCTCCAAGTTGAGACTCCGTCTGCAACCCCGCAGGAGGCCACCGGGTAAGTGACTTTCCAAGTGAACTGAATATTGCTCTGTTGTCTTTGTCTTTTGTTTGTTCTTGCTTGTTTGCCTTCATCTGTTTGTGTCTGTCCTTGTTGTAAGCTAAATACCGTTCTGTTGAACCCCGCTTTGTTGGACGCGTCCGCTCATCGTTCATATCTCGGCAACCAGTTCGACTAGAGAGGTACAGGAAACTGCTTCCCGTCCCCCATCCCCCTCCCTCACTCAAAAGTTCTACGGCGAGAGCGAGAGCGATCACGTAGGCGGCCAAGGCTAACTCAGGTCTTTCTCCTAGTAATCAAAGTCGTGGCCCATAATGGAGTTCGACAGCCGTCTGGGACGTCTGAGCAGCCCGCGAGGGGGACGGGGCTAGAAACGGTGCCCTAAACAAATACGGGGATCACGTCCTCTGCACGCTGACCGTGGTGCGCAGGCGCTAAATATACGGTTGTAACAGTCAGACAAGAAAAGCCACACTCTCTCTTCCCTCTCCGTCTGCCCATCGCCTCACCCCACGGACTGGCAGAGTGAGTCCGCTCACTCTGACAGCCTGAAATGTCCGTTCTTTGCTAGACAATTCGACGAGCAACCGACCGGAACGGAGGACGGCGCTAGTGGCTCGGGAACTGGCGCATTACAAGGTGAACATCACTGCACTCAGCGAGACTTGGTTCTTCGAACAAGGCCAACTGGCGGGAGAAGGTGCCGGCTGCACCTTCTTCAGTAGCGGTCGCCCCAAGGCAGGGCGACGGGACGAGGGCGTCTCCTATGCCATTCGGAATGACATCGGGAGACGACTATCCTATCTGCCGCAGAGCATCAATGATCGCCTGATGAGCCTTCGTCTGCCTTTTATAGGAGGGAATGTTGCCACCATCGTCAACGTCTACGCTGCCCCGATTACCAGCCCTGATGCTGCCAAAAACAAATTCTACGTGGATCTGCACGCCCTGCTGGCGACTGTGCCGAAGGCGGATAAGTTGATTGCGCTTAGTAAATTCAACGCCGGCGTCGGCACAAATCAATGTTGACTGAAGAGGAGTACTGGGTCTCGTGGTCTCGACGGCTCCAACGACAATGACCTGGTTCTCCTACGAACCTGCGCAGAACACCGGCTCATCCTGATCAACACATACTTCTGCCTCCCGATGCGAGAGAATACTACCTGGATGCACCCTCGGTCGCGACGCTGGCACCTGCTGGACTACGTCCTCGTCGGAAGGCGAGATTAGCGGGAGGTGCTGGTGAGAAAGGCGATTCATCTCCAAGATGAGGATTCGCCTACAGCCTCGCAGTAGACCTCAAGGTAAGCGCCCTACATTTAAGTTGAATATTACTTTGTTGTCTTTGCCTGCTCACCATCACCACTTCAGCAGTGAACTAGTTCGACGGCCAACCAATCTTCCAGTCGCCGTCGCCGACGAGAACGCCTCCGTGGAGAACCGATGGAGCGAACTAAGGAAAACAGTCCAGTCGATCGCCCTGACTGTCCTCGGTCGCGCACGTCGCCAACATCAGAACTGGTTCCATGATAATGACGCCGCCATCAGCCACTTACTCGCCAAGAAGAAGCGTTCGCACAAAGCCTACGTCACCCGCCCCACCAAGGACAACAGAGCAGCCTTCTGCTGTAGTCGCCGCTCTGTGTAACAGCGGCTGCGAGAGATGCAGGAGGCCTGGACGGCTCGCAAAGCCGAGAAGATTCAAGGATACGCGGACCGCAACGAATGGAAGAACTTCTTCGCCGCGATCAAGGCTGTCTACAGTCACACAGCCAAAGGAGCTGCTCCTCTTCTCAACACTGACGGAACCACCCTAGTAACTGAGAAGACTAAAATTATTCAGCGATGAGCCGAGCACTTCAGAGGCGTCCTCAACCATCCCTCCACCATCTCCGACGTTACGATCGCCCGTCTGTCTCAAGTGGAGACCAACGCCGACCTCGACCTCTCGCCCTCTCTCCACGGAACCATCAGGGCCATGCAACAGCTCTCCAGTTGGAAAGTGCTCAGATCGGACGCAATCCCTGCTGAGATCTACAAGCACGGTGGCCCCCATCTCATGGATCGTCTGACGGCGCTCTTCCAGGAGATGTGGCGTCAAGGAAAAATCCCCTAAGATTTAAAGGACGCCACTATCGTCCACCTCTAAAAGCGGGAAGGGAACCGCCAAATCTGTGTCAACCACCGAAGCATCTCCCTGATGAACATCCTTGGAAGGATCTTCTCTTGCATCCTTCTCAATCGTCTGGAACGGAGTCTCCTGCCGGAAAGCCAGTGCGGCTCCCACCGGCATCGCGGAACCACCGACCTGATCTTCGCCACCCGCTAACTTGAGGAGAAATGTCCGGAGATGTGGATCCACCTCTACTCTATCTTCGGGGGTCTGACGAAAGCCTTAGACACGGTGAATCGCGAAGGACTGTGGAAAAGCATGCAGAAATTCGGCTGTCCCGAATGATTCACTCAGCTAGTGCGTCAGCTCCACTATGGCATGACGGCGCGCGCCCCGGGTAGTCGAGTCGTCCCAGAAGCATTCGCGCCTACCCCCTTCAGTCTAATGTTCTCTGCCATGCTATTGGACGCCTAACGTGACGAACGCCTCGGGATCCGCGTCGCCTACAGGACAGACGGCGAACTCTTCAATCAGCGGCGAATGAATTTCCAGTCGCGTATATTCGCAACTTCCATGTATTAACTTCTCTTCGTCGACGACTGCGCTCTCAACGCCATCTCCGTAGGGGACATGCAAAAGAGCATGGATCTCTTCGTCGTCGCCTGCGATAACCTCGGCCTGGTCATTACCACGGAGAAGACGGTGGTTATGCATCAACCGCCACCCGACGCTGCCTACGTCGCGCCCCAAATCAACGTGAAGGGCGCCCAACTGCAAGTAGTGGACAACTTCACCTACCTGGCGGCACCCTCTCTCGCAACACCAAGATCGACGATGAAGTGGCCCGCCGGGTTTCCAAAGGCAGCCAAGCCTTCTGCCGTTTGCAAAACACAGTTTGGTATCGACACGGCCTAAGCCGCAACACCAGACTGAAGATGTACAAGGCAGTCATCCTGCTGACGTTGGTTTACGGAGTTGAGACCTGGACGGTGTACAAAAAGCAGTCACGTAGTCTCAACCACTTCCATTTCAGCTGTTTCCGACGGATTTTTAAGCTGAGGTGGCAGGACCGAATCCCGGAAACGGACGTACCGGAACGGACGAGAATCCTCAGCATCTACACCATGCTAAAACAACTGCAACTGCGCTGGAGCAGCCACCTCGTGCGCATAGACCACGAGAAGCTACCCAAATGACTCTTCTATGGAGATGTCGCCACAGGTTTCACCCGATATGGAGGTCAAATCCGGCGCCACAAGGATACCCTGAAGACTTCCCTGAGGCGTCTGTCAATCGACCTGGCTAGCCGGGAAGACCTCGTTCGTGACCGACCGACCTGGCGGAGAACAGTGAAAACAGGCGCAACGATCTACGAAGCCAACCACATCACCGCCGCCAAGGATAAACGTGAGGTTCGCAAATCTCAACTGCGCCCACCTCTCAACGCCAATTCTTGACCGCCCTCAAACGGCCAACGATGTCAACGGACGTTCCCGGCACCAGTCGGACTTATTGGACACCTTCCTACCAACTTCATCACCCGACCGACACCACCGGATGCCCCCCCCCGTCCACCTCTACCTCGCCCCTCACGCCGACAGTCAACACGGACCGCATTCCTGAACTCCCACTGCCATCCTCCGTCGCCTCAACATCCGCTGTGACGCCTCCTGTCCCCATCGCCACTGCACTCCATCCTAACACACCAACAAACATCAACCTCACCACCACCGACACCAGCGATGTGTAACCGGTTTATGCTTGTCCTCATTACAATCGCACTTTCACCTCACACATCGGTCTGGCCGGTCACTTGCTTGGTGCACCAACATAAACCTGACGCATCCGCCTCAACTGCCCTCACTGCACCCACACATTCACCCACCGAATGGGCCTATTAGGCAATATGTGAATTCACGAAAACCTGCGATAGTCAACCGCCGGCTACGACATACCATTGCATCTCCCTCCACCAACACCTGCATCACACAACATCTCATCCACCACAAGCATCCAACTGCCACTTCCTTCACAAGCGGGATGTGTGCGTCTCGGCTCCGTCTCCATACGGCTCCTCTGCTGCATGTGTGATCCGGGTCTGAGACTATTACGGTGCGTAAACCGCCGTGGCTTCTAAGGCTGCTGACTGGCGCCCAAACTTAACCCAAGCAGTCTGCCCAGTTGTGTGTGTGTCTGTTTAGAGTGGCGGACTGGTGGGCCTAGAACCAGTCTGAAACGGCCCCTTCTTAACGTGAACTATGACACCCTCACACATATGAGAGGTACGCCGCTCAACCCCCGTTGTGTTAAATCCTGGTGCTTATGTTTGAGAGGTCAGGTCGTGCATGTGACGCGCCAGACAAGGTCACTAGATATGTCAGCCACCGCGCCCATTTCCCGCTCCAGTCAGCTGACCGGCTCGGACAGTGGCTAGGGCATGGGAATGGGAAGGAAGAGTGAGGTCGACGACTCAGCGCATTTTCCTCACTAGAAACAATCTGACGCGCTTGAAGCTATCACGGTGCGCTAAAAGCCGTGGCTTGGAAGGTTGCCAACTGACGGGCTAATTTGGAGCTCGCAGTCGGCCCGGTGTTGTGTGTTTGTGTGGAGCGGCCGACTGGCGGTCCAACAGTCAGGTTGCAATGGCTTCTTCCTTTATGACATTCACACTCCGTGGGATCCGAGCCGGATGTGGTTGCATGCCTAGGTGCGACTTCGGCCACGCCTAGTTATTTGCTGTGTGGACCGGGGGAGGGGGGAGTGCGGATTAGAGCCCCAAGGTGCGGGCTCAACCGTGCCATCCACTTGCACCCTCCGCCGCCTCCGGTTTTCTTGACTCTGTCTTGACGCAGGGCTCAGGCGCGGTAGAAGGAGAGAGTGCGGTAGGCGTTGCGCAAGTCTATTATCATTATAAACTAATTCACGTGCAATTCACCGTTCCTGCTTCACTTTGCCGTGGGACACACGGTGGACATCTTCGACAACGAAGGTAGAATTATCGGGTGGTCTACTCGCTCGGTTTACATTTGGAACAGAAGCCGAACGGTACTGACTCCTCCTTAATGTAGACCTCAAGACTCTCAATTGATGGCTAGCATCTCCCCAATTGAGGCTGCTACATGGAGAATCGTGACGCGAAGTGTGTTGTGCGTGGGTTTTCTAATTGTGCCATTGTGCCCACGCACACTTCCAGTCGCCCTGCTACCAGTATACAGTGGCTGTGGAAATAGAGAGTGCGGCAGGTGTCTCGCGAGTCTCCTTCGACATAAACAAACTCGCGCCCAAGCCACAAGTGTGCGCACCTCGAGAGGCTGCGACGGCATCGTCCTCAAGTGTTAGGTTACTCTAGCCTTGCGTGACGGTGGCTGTCCGGGAATGC
>CACRXP010000025.1:1174698-1189113 GCA_902702965.1 Spirometra erinaceieuropaei
TTTCAAGCCTCTACGTCTGGGAGATGCGATGTATGTGCTGATGTGGGTGCGTGTTGACCAAAACAGGGAAAATGGACAAACGATGGGGTAGCCCGAGCAGCGAATGAGAGTAGTTGAATGTGCGTCGTTAGTCACCACAAGCGAAATGAGTGGGGAATCCGACGTGAATATCTGTCATTCCTAACTTAGAAATCTACTTGGAACAGGTGCGCTGTCGCCAGTGGACTTTAAATGAAGATGATATTTCAACTGAACCATCAGAACCTGCCTGTCAGATATGCTCAGTCATATCGACTTCGCATATCTCCCAGTAGAAAATGCTGCTCATTGGAACACATATTCAGTCCAAAAACGGATGCTACTTTTTGAGAATATGCTTGCGTGCTCAGGTTCACTGTATGCCTTCAATTTGCACAGACTTTCCGATGATGGTGACATCATCAAGAGTTCGCACTACGCCAGTACACCTTAATGAAAGTCTCACTCAGGCTGAAGTGTTTATTGGGCCGTGTAGTGTGCGCCAACTGAGGTACTTTATATATGCAGATGTCTTTCCATCCTGTGGCAGACGGGATACATGAGCTAGGTTTTGGTCGATCCGAAGTCATATGCCTTCTCCATATTAATCTCCTTCAAAACCGCAATTTCGAGCTTTAAATGTCTAAAATTTTCACTTATGATTCACTTTTTCGTGTCAGATTAGCAGCCATCCTGTCTCACGGACATACGCGCGCCCTCGAATGAGGCTAAAGTCGGCGAGGTTTGGTCCTACAGCCCCACTTCATTGATAGCATATGATCAGCTTCCTAAAACAATTTTAGTAGGTGCGAGCATGTTGACTTTACAAATATCACATGTTTGCTCCTTCCTTATCACAGGGGCAGGAGTGCTTATACGCCATCCCCTTTTACATCAGGTATCAGTTCACACGCGCTTCACTACGCGGGCTTCGAGCCCCGCTTGCGCCCTCTTTGCTCTCCCAATCCAGCGAGTGGCGAAGTGGGATTGCTAGTGGAATTGTTCGGATGGATCGGAAAACAAAACGCGGCCTTATAATCAAAAAAATTCTCGAAGCATATATTACAATCCATCTACACACTGCTGACTGCTTTTAGAGCTATGAACATGCGCTTTTTGGCTGATGGTGAAAGTTTAAGTATCTGCCTACTAATCGGATATGTGCCAGACAGGTCAGGTTTCATCATTAGTTCCAGTGCGTTCAGCAATGTCGGACAAATTTATAAAGTTACGTTTGAAAACGAGATTGGCACTAGAGACCGCCCGGGAAACGCTAAAGTCCTATTGGTAGGCCCAGCCCCTTGCAGTTGCGTCATCCAGCAGCAGAAGCATCGACAGAACAGGTATCTGTCCCGTTAGGAATGCGGTGAGACGACTTTCTGCTCAAAATGCATTTTGCCACTTGATCTGCGAGTGTGAACAGACTGTCTTCGGCTGAATTTGTTATCATGCCGCTGAGATGTTTACAAAGAAGCCTAGGACGATCACAACAAGTCATAATACAATGCGACTGTGCTCGCGGTTTGAGCACTAATTGCAAGAGAATTCGCCAGAATTTGAAATGCAAATAACTGCTGCACTTTGCAGACAAGAAAGTGACAGACGTATTTGTTTTCGAGTTGCGAAAATTCTCATTAATGAATTCAAAAGACAATTTGGCGAGCATACATGAGCTTTCCATAAATTCCCATGATGCCTATGCATTTATATTGCTATCGAAATGATAAAAAGGAAAGTGCGGACAACCAGAATTTATTCTGTAGCTGGGGTTTGGGGGGAGGGTCTGGGTGGATGAGGCAAAAAACGAAATTACCGTCAGTGTCAGGGGGAGAAGGGGATGGCGGACACTGGGACGGGTAATTATACGCAGGTGGCTGGCATGGTGGCTTTGGACCATGGTAACTGTGGGGCCTGCACGAAGTTCTTTTGTGCGCATAGAACTGGTTTGTATAGCCTGATTGCAGCCGCCTCTGCTGTTGCCAACAGACGCTGTCAAAGTGATTTTGGACAGTTTGACGGGACTTTGTAGATCACTCGGAATGCCTGTCCGGAATCTACACAGTGAACTGTGTGTACCATGTGGGCGAGAATAGAGCTGCTGACGTTCTTTATTTGGCCCTTTCCTAACAAGGCTGGAAGGTGTTCTCTCATTAGTTTGGACAAGCGCCGGCTCGTGCGACCAAAATATTCTGCCCCACAGTAGCGGGTGAAGGAGTAAATACACATAGTATTGATCTGGGCTGGCAGTTTGTCCTTGCCCTCTCCGTGTATGATGGGACTAGTGGAGAAGAGTACACGGGCGTCAGTTGCTGGAAAGGTACCTGATACAGCTTGACTTATGCGCCCTCTCAGAAGTTCACTTGGCGCATCCCCTTGAAACGGGACCCTGATGAAAAGCTTCTGCTTTTCTGCCGTCAGCATCGGGAACTTTGGTGGTCTTTCGGTCATGTACTTGACAATTAATCGATCGGGATACCCGTTCTGGCGAAAGAGATGTTCGACAATCTTAAGTTCTTCCCCAATGCTATCGGCTGAACAGATCCTCCTTACTCTTTGTGTCAAACTACGGACTAAATTGGGCTTCATGTTTAGCGGTACGAAACTCCCGAAATTGGCGTATTGCTCGGACCACGTCTTCTTAGGATAGACGCTACGTCAAATACTGCCGTCCTTATGGCGCAGTCGATTTCACATTATGCTTTAGTCCATGGGAAAACTACTTGGAGTCAAATCTCCTGGGGAAGAAACGTAGACAAAATTCAATCACCAGATCTTTCAAAATGGTAGTGTACTGGGGCAGGAACTCAGGAGGCTGATAAACGTCACCCCTTGGGAACAGTTACCTGTCCCTCTCCTTTGGGAATAATAAGAAGACAAGGCACTCTGATGCAGATGTTCAACCGCTAACTGTAGAACCTCACTTCTTCTCCCATACATGTTTAATGAGGTCCGTACTCACTATAAACTCTCAGGGACAAAGACTACCTGGGAGTGGCAAGTATTCCCAACATTTTCTCTGTCGAAGGCGGAAAAGACTTCAGAATTAGTGTAGAAAATTGGAAACAGGGAAAAACGTCCGCGTTGACCAACTCCTTACAGCGGACATAATCACCTATGGTTGTCGGAGTTTCCATAAAGTGTAGTCCCTTTCTCCTGTATGGAATAAGTACAGAACTGTTTAACCTTTTTCCTACACAAATAAATGAAATATTAACTTGGATCCGACTGATTAATTGGACCATGTTGCAGAAGTTTAGAGAGCCAAAGACACGTGTGCCTGTCTGTTATGCCGCAGTCGGCCCTTAGATACATTAACGAAGTCGGATAATTAGAGGACTTGCAGTTTTAAAATTCAAATGAAAACTCTGGGGTGTTCAAAGTCAAAGTACCATTGGTGGATCCCTATTCACACCAGTTTCCAGAGGCGACTGATGAACCTATGCCTTCAGGATAGAAATAACATTTTATAATGTTGTTTGTTGTCGCTGGTGGACAAAGGAGTAATACTGAATGATAACTAACAGGACCTATAACACAAAATACAATCTAAAATATTAACCATACTTGTAAAGAAATTTCATAAAAAATTCCGAGTACTCCGTCAAAAACCCCTTCCGTTGTCGTTGCACGTTTCCCATCACCAAAAGTGGATGCGAGGATACCTTCCGCCGACTGTACGGTCTACCTACCCTCTCAAGTCAACAGACCTCTGGTGCCTCCCTCGTCGCTCCCAGCGCTAATTAATCGTCTGACCGGATCACCTACCCTGTTTGTTAGGCGGAGATCTCTGAGACGCGAGCTAATGACTTTCAAATACTGAGGCGATCTGTCTGTCAAGTTCTGTCGCTAACTGCTCAACCTAAGACAGATTTAATTACAGTTCACTTTTTCAAGCCACTGCTGCTGGGAGAGACAGTAGTAGTAATAGTAGCAGCAGCAGAAAGTCTACCCGCGGGCGGAGTGGTGTGGTGTTATTTTTGGGGAAAGTTTTCGCTTGTGCCTGTGCGTGCGTCAATCAACTTCGGACAGCTGTTGACAGGTCGCACGTCTCCGATCTCCCCCCTGTCCCCTTCCCTCGCATGAAGAAGAGGGACGAAGGTTTGACAGAGGATAATAGTGGTTAAGTCCCTCAACGCTGTTCAGTAGCAGTCCGACCAGAGGGGTGTGCGAGCTTGACTGACATCTTGAGGCTCGTGCGACCGAACACTGTTCAACTTAGGCCCACACATCTCTGCCTCCACGACGAAAATGCCAGACAGACGGCTGGGGGGGGGGAGGGAAGTCGGCCAGCGCAGAGGGATGTCCGTTCAGGAGACTTCTTGGGAGAGTCCGAACGGTAGGCGTGTCTGGGAGGCGAACTTCAGTGTCGGCAAATTACTGGAAACGCCGCAGTTTCAAGATGAGGAGAGCAGGAAACTTGAGACGATCGCAGTATTTCCACCGAGTGCGGAGGGGTCAACATTTCCAGTTAACCGGAGAGACGTCAACCCGCATAGTGAAGAAAAGGGTATAGGCATACTCAGCTGCGACTTTTGGCAAAGTCATCCTTTTCACGTCGCGCAAATAGGAAACTAGTGGAAGTTATAGGCCTCCTTCAGTTTTATTCCTTCGGTCTCTTCTTGTGGTAGTTGTTTGAGGCTATCCTTCCTTTTCGTCTCCTTTCATGAGCGTTAGAGGGACGTTAATTGTCCTGTCTCCCAATTTCTTACAGTTAGTGAGATTAGTTATGCGAGCTAGACGAGGAAAGAATATTCGCATTGGAAATCTCTTTGCTCGTAGTTTCGAACGCACATGTTCCCCGAGAGCTGCATTTGACTCCCTGTCTTTCTGGCGATGTGATTGCACAAATTCCCTGCCCAATCTCGAATCACGTTGATTGCAATAGCGAGGCATTTTATCTTGTTCTTTTGACGCTTGAAATCACGTGGAGGCTCTGCGTCGGTATTTTTTGCCTTCAGGACCCGTTGTGATCTGGTTACGCACGCCCACCCCCCATCAACGCTACCAAAAGTCTTTTTTGCGAGCGCTGCAGCTGTCAGGATATGCCTCTTCCGACAGTTGCACGACAGGCCGCTGACGTCCGTAAATTTTTTCCAGCTCTTCCCCGCCCACCCTCCACAAACTATGCAGACGTGGCTAGTTTTCACTGGAAATTATTCTACAACAGCCTTCCTAACCCCCTCCCCCACTTCACCCATCCTGTAAGAAGCAAGTGGCTAAGTGGTTTGCGTAAACCACCTGACATGATGCATAATTTCTAGCCACCGGGACATTTAATCCTACAGACTACTGGAAAGGAAGAATTCAGACAACCGTAGTGGCCTTGCAGTCCTTACAGAAACCTCGTCGTCCAGACTGGGTAGGCTCGGCTTGACAGACAGGAGGAAGGAAATTCCAATTAAGCTGCAGAGCTGGGAGGCAGAGGGCTAACGCACCGGCATAACCACCGGGGAAGGGGGGTGGGGATGGAGGCTAGGCAGTCCGCTATCCCGTTCCGTCTTGATGCAAAGGTTTTCTGGATGTGAATTTCTCATATTCCGCGGTATGCCAGGAGGAAATTTTCTACCTGACTTAATTTACGAGTGGATGATTTGTGAGCAGAGTGTTATACCCGGTTACACAGGGGAGGAGGAGCTTACGACCAGCAAAACTTACTAGGTCAAAAGTGAGGTGTTGAGCATGAAAATCGAAGACATCACAGGAATCCTGTCATTTCATATGGAAGTTGGGTAAGACACGGAAATGGGAACCCTTGCCCGTCATACAGGTAACCGTACGCTAAATTCCAGGAAGAATATCTATTCTCGCTTCCTAACCGCAACAGAAACACTAACTCTGTTACCCTACCTGAAATTTAGTTTGCGATCACCTCTATTCTGGGGGCCCCTATTCCAGTGTCCTACCAGAAGCTGTTTCCAGTCATAGGCTAGATTTCGACTTGAATATTTTAGATGACATCCGAGCAAATGCTACCGTTTTCTTCCCCCCCCCCCTCGGCCTCCTCCACCCTTTGACGGTTGTCGACACGTCTGCTTTCTTCCTCTTCTCGCTAGTGTTGTCATTAATATCCGTTTCACATCGTAGTTGGAAGTAGTTGTAGTATATAGTCAAATGGCCGTTTACTGGGGACCCAGTATTGCAAATATTGGACAATCGGAAAGTGAGCATCAGGCAACATCCTTAAGGGCGTTGCTCGCTCCGCGTCAATAACCATCTGCTTTAGTTCCGTTTTCTTGATGGCAATGCAGCTGTCGATCTCGTTTGTCTTGGGTTTTGTCTGCGTTGTCATCTCAGTCTTCGTCTATTCTTCCTTTCCCCCCTTCCCTAAACAAGTCCGTGGCCGCAGCATAGCTCATTTTCATGACAGTCCACCTCCCCAGCGCCTGGTGTACTGGGGGCTGTTGAAGGAGATGATAGGGCGTTGTCAACCTTCCCTCTTCTTACAACACCTGTCTATTGCCCTTAACTTCTGAATATCGTTTATCCCTATGCAGCTTGCGCTTCGCAGAGGCCACGCCCCTTTAGGCTATTTTAGCTTGTCGTATTAACATTGACGGGGAGGTTTCATTTTCACCAGCATAGCCGGATTTGCGCCAATCTTGCCATATATGCACTAAGAAGGTTTTCGATTTCACAGAATGAATATTTAACATTCATTGCTGGATTTTTATTCTGTTTCCGACTGAGGTAGTTCATGGTTAGATGTTAGAGACTAGGCTAACTGCAAGACAAATGTGCGCCTTACTGTTTTTATTCATTCGCATTTGCCGTTCAGACCCTTGACGATCTCAGACCGGTTGGTGGTATTGCGTATTGACGTTGCCTTTTAATGCCACTCCAAATTGGCAGTTCAGTCTTCCTACTCGACCAACCGGGGGAACTTTTGCTGTATACTTTGATTATAGCGCGGTAGTAAGACGAATGTCGCCCGTTCTCGGACACTTTTCTCCAATTTTTCCCAAAGGCTCCTTTGCTTTCGAGTTAGTTCTGACTGTAGCCGTGGTCAGGGCAAAAATCTCTGCTTAGGCAAGGTATGTGTTTTTCAGCGTCTCAACCTCCTGGGGCCCTCTGGAGGGGAGTCGAACAATAATTAGTAATTTACCCTTCTTTACTTTGTTTAGATCCATCTACGTTTGGTCCGGGCAGAAGTCGTCGGCGTTCCTCAGAGTGCCAGAGACCATAACTTCAAGAAAAGTCATAAAATGCACGTGCTTCCTGTGTGGTAGTCTTGCTTCCGATATGATATGTCTGTTCGGCCGCCTCTTTCTGTACGCTTCTCCAAACGGGCCACGTGGTAAAAGCGCTGGACCAACACTGGGGGGCAGGCGTTATCGGATGGCGCATCATACCGAAAGTCAACATTTCGGGGTGCGGTGGCAGACCCGGTTGCCAACAGACGTCGTGAACACTGGGACCCCTGCCGCCACCCCATTGTAATTGTTGTGCTGTGTGGACCAGGAGGTGTGGAGTGGAACGCCAAGGTGCGAGTTCGGCCTCGCCATCCACCTGCACCCTCTCCCACGTCTGGTTTTCTTGACTATGTCTGGATACAGGGTCCAGGCGGGGGATGAGGAGAGAGTGCGGTAGATGCTGCGCAAGTCTACATTCACTATAAACTAAATCACGCGCAAGTTAACGTGGCCGCTTCACCTTGCTGTGGAAGACACGGTGGACATTGTCGGCAACGACGGTCGAACTGTCAATACTGGAAGGTATTTTTACAGGTTGTAAACCAAACCCAACACCAAAGAGTGCTAGGCAGAGACCGAGGTAAGGGCGCTAGAAGGTGAAGAAAACTCTGGAAATGGCGAGGATCAGGAGCAGCCTCTGTATACTTGTGCTCCTCTCCCGGACGCTGTGGCTATTACCAGAAAGTTAGATCGGCTGAGGATTTTTGGGGAGTGCAGCTACTTGAGCAAGGTCGGTGGTTGTTCAAAAAAGCAGATGAAAATTGGCGCGGGCCGAAAAATGTGAAGCAGAGCTGTGAAGAGCCGCATAAACTGTTCTAGGCATATGCAGGTGTAATCTATATCATGCTAATATTAATCACAATGCGATTCCCGAGTAGTATATCAAGAGAATAGGAGGCGTTCATCGGAATAGGTTTACGGAAGGTCTGACATTGAAGATGGACAGACGAAATCACTACTTGAAACGGCAGACCTCCAATAAACCTCCCCCAGTGAACGCTTCTCCTTTTTTAGTTGAATGGAATGCCGGAAGTAGCACAGAACTGAGATTTGCTTTCTTTCGCTGCATCTTCTGCTTCTTCATTGCTCCCCATTTCCCGATAGACGGATTAACTCAAATAACACAATAGCAGACCTAGCAAAGACAAACTTCTTTCAGGGGCATCATCGGATTCTGCAGAATGAACCGGTTTGAGGACCCGACCACAGTAGCGGTTCGTCTGGATTCGACTAAGGCTATTCCTTTTTCCTCCATAATATCGGTCTATTATTAATTACCTTTCATACCTTCTCCTCTATTATTAGTGTTATTATTATTATTATTATTATTATTAGTAGTAGTAGTAGTAGTAGTAGTAGTAGTAGTAGTAGTAGCAGTAGTAGTAGTAGTAGTAGTAGTAGTAGTAGTAGTAGTAGTAGTAGTAGTAGGAGTAGCAGTAGAAGTCGTAGCAGAAGTGGTAGTCGTACTAGTAATAATTAAAAGTCGAGATTTGATTCTGCAGCCCGCTTGCTTGATAACATAGGCTTAGCTTCCTAAAACAATTTTACCAGGTGCGAATTCGTGGACTTTGCAAATATCACGTGTTTGCACCTTCCACACCATTTTAATGCAGCGGAAAACTGTGCCACGGAGGGGAGGAGTGCCTAGACGCCATCCTCGTTTACATCAGGTATCAGTTCACACGTGCTTCCCTGCGAGTGCTTTGAGTCCTGCATGCGCCCTCTTTATTATCCTTATACATCAGGTGTCTAAGTAGGCTAACTAACGGAATTTTTCGAACCATGCACTGCGAATTACCACGAGGTTCCCTCCGTTACCTTCCAGTTATGATTGCACCCTCCTTATCGTAATAATCCAGCGAGTGGCTGTGTCGCGGGGAGAGTGTGTATACGCCAACTTCATCCGCATTCTTGCGCGTGCTTCGAGCTCTGCTTGCGTTCTCTCTCCCTTCCTACTCCATCAACTGGCTAAGCTAGGCATATTAACTAAAAGTGTTTTAGGAAGCTAACCTTATGGTAGCAATCAAGTGGGGCTGCAGAACCAAACCCCGCCAATTATAATAGTAACAATGAGCACCAGTACTGACAACCGTACCTGAAGGGACACTTCGAAATTTCTCAGAGTTTCCAAACTGGCAGGTATACAGGTCCCTGGCATGATGTACACCTCAACAGCAGTTCGACTGTCGTTGCCGATGATGTCCACCACGTGCTCAATAGCAGGACGGTGACTT
Source organism: Spirometra erinaceieuropaei (assembly GCA_902702965.1). Classification (NCBI taxonomy): domain Eukaryota; kingdom Metazoa; phylum Platyhelminthes; class Cestoda; order Diphyllobothriidea; family Diphyllobothriidae; genus Spirometra; species Spirometra erinaceieuropaei. The sequence continues at coordinate 1,184,141 of CACRXP010000025.1, forward strand.
ACGCGTGAATTAGTTTAATGTGATAATGGAATTTACTGCACACTCTCCACCTCCCCCTCACCTTTACCCGGTGTCAAGGTAGAGTCAAGAAGACGAATGAGGGGTAGGACGCAGGTGGTTGGCACGATGCAAACCCGCACCTAGGCGTACAACGACACCCGGTGGTCCACAGCAGACGCCTGATTAGGATTTTGCACAACAAGAAGAGAGAAGGGAACTACTCGTATTCCACGGAGTGGGAGTGCTATAGAGGCCAGATGAAGAATGAGCCATTGAAGCCTGACTCAGTCCGCGAGTCGACCACTACACACAAACATACCCAGTTGACTGAGGGGCCCGAGTTATCCGGTCAGTTGGCAACCTTCAAAGCAGCGACTTTTACCACACAACGATAGCCTCAAACGCGTCATATTGTTTATAGTGAGGAAAATGCGTTGAGACTCGACCTCCCTCTCTATTCCCATTCCCATGCCCCAGTCACTGTCCGAGCCGGTCAGTTGTCTGGTGCGGGGAATGGGCACGGTGGCTGACGCAGCTACTGACCCCGTCTGCGCGTGCAACATACACGACCTGGTCTACCCAAACGCATACATCGGGATGGGCGGCATGATTCTCACGTGCGTGAGGGTGCCAGACATCATGTTAAGGAAGAGCCATTACAGCCTGATTCTCAATCCTCCAGTCCACCGCTCCTCACAAACACACGCTGGACCGGTTGCAAAGTCCGAGTTATCCCGTCAACAGGCAACCTTCCAAGCTACGACGCTTAGCGCACTGTGATGACCTCAGGTTTGGATCGCACATGAATCAGAAGAGCCACATGAAGAAGGAGCCGAGGAATAGGTGACAGTAATATTGGTATTAGCACAGACATTCCTTTTCGAACTTGGGGAAAGGGATTTCTAGTCTTTCGAATAATAATTCTGGTTAAACTACTCCGAAATATGATGGGAACAAGGAGATACAGAAATATTAGGGCTTTTCCAGCCCGCTCCTCATCACCTGCATTTGTTGACCCAGTTTCATCCCAGCCACCGCTTGACTCACCGGGGAATTCAGGGTAATCTGGCTGACCGTGCTTCTGGCCAACGCGTCGCCAGCCGACAGCAGCTTTCAGTTCGAACAGAGAGATGGCGACCGGTGGGTCTGACGTTGACGACAGTTCACGTAATAACAACTCCTCTCTTGGGGCCGTGTCAGTGTCCATTAGGCATCACGATTGCCACTGGAACGCAGCGTTTGAGGGGTGGGGCTATCCTACCATTAACTGTACCACTGTCAATCATAGACGGAGGGAGTTGACAACTGCGCCCTACTCGTCTGACTACTGTTTATTCTACCGTGAAACATCCATGCGATGAAAAAGTGTTGGTGTGGTTATGCGCTAGCGAATATGCAAGCAATGTGTATATTTTGTGCCTTTTTGAATTAGCCACTCGAAGAAAGACCGGTCAGGCCTCGATTATACCAGAATCAAAGTTTGCGGTTACCGTTTCTGAAAATATTGCGGTCCAACACGAGTGAAGGACGCCGGTTCCCCAGTCGTTGGAATGCACACTTGACGCGGACCCAAGTTACGTAAACCGCTCAGTCAGTGACGGATGCCATCATTTAGCACCAATTAAAAAAGGGCGAGAATGCTGGCTCTATTTGGCGGCGTGTGCGACATGCGTGGGAGGACTGCTGAGCTTTGTCAGTCGCTACGTCCGATTCCACCTCCGGTCTTCTTGACTCTGTCTGGACACCAGGCTTAGGTGGGTGGGGGAGGAGAGAGTGCGACAGATCCAACACAAGCCTACTATTATTATAAACCAGCTCACGGGCAAGTCGCCGTCCCTGCATCAGCCAATTTGCTGAATACACGGTGGATGCTGTCTTTCGCGACGGTCGAAGTTCCAATGAAAAGTGAAAACGGAGACCATCCATCATTCCTTTCTAAGAGGAGAATTTGCTTAGCATCTGCGACCTGCAGAATCACAGTACCTCTGTGTAAAGCATGCGTTCCGAGGCTAGAAAAAGGAAGCTCTGGCCATGGGAATGTGTCAGGTAATGAGAGTAAATCTCGAACTTCTTATGAGGCATTTTAAGTGCCACAAATACTGAAAATGCTGCTCTTTCTGAAATATACTTTTATTTCAGGCACTGCATGCCACTTCGAAAGGTGAGAGATACGTCGTGTGAGCTAGGAATTGCAGAAAGCGAGAGAGGGGGAATAAGACTATGATGATGTGATTGGGTCCTCTGTCAAAGCTGATTAATTGAAAAATTCAGACGAACAGTAAAGTTCGATTCCCGGGGAGTAGGAGCAGTTGTTTTAAGATTCGGACCTGTGCTCGAGTGCGTCATCAGAAAATTAGAAAATTCCCAGGAGCACAAATGCCTGCCGTCGTTCGAGGTGGTCACGTAGCGAGCGCTAGGGGTCTAGTCGCAGTTACCTGAATGGCAGAACCGCAGTAGTCCATGGGCGGTTTTGCAGCGCCCCGGGAATTATATGTGTCGTCGAAGTTAAAGTTATGGTGATTATCCGTAATGGGAGAAGCGGAAGACTCAGTACGAAGGAGAAAGTACAGTTATTTCTAGGAAATCGAAGTTCCATTGGAAACTCTTCCGAAGCACCATGGCGTAAAATTAAGCGCAGAAGGCGAACGCCAGTCCGGCTGTCGATTCTGTCGATGTCGTCCCACAACAGGGTGGACGCAGGGATGATGATTTGCTGGTGAATTAGTTTATAGTGTTAGTAGACTTAGGCTGCATCTGCCACACTCTCTTTTCTTCACCCACATGAGCCATGAAGACCAAATCCGGGATTGGGCGCAGGAGGCCGGCGCGGGGCGAGCCTGCACCTGGGCGTGCCGCCACGTCCCTCCCCCGTTTTGTTGGCATCTGTTAGGGCTGCGCGTCCGCATTAACGCCTGCCCTGCCCTGATCTGACCTCCATGTTGCTCCACCGATTGGCCCGTTTTAGGAGCACAAAAGCCAATACAATATAGGCCGCAAGCATGCGTGTGTGTGTGCGCCTGTTCAAGCGGCGGTTTCAACACCAGCTGCCGGATGTCAACCTACAAAGTGTAAAGGAATGGAGTAATGAGATCTTGGTACGCAGACGTCCAGTGAACTTTCTGACAAGCATGTAGTGACATTTAAGTCCGTTTTGTTTTAATAAGTTATAATACACCTTTTAAAAGGACTTGGCACAACTTTGAAATGCGACATAGACCAAGCACGTGCATTCTTACCGGCTAACGACTTTGTTCTCATTTATTAAGTTGTAACTATTGGGATACTGCCATCTTCGTTTCCTAGATAGCCTATTCACTTATGCACAATAACCTGCGTCTTCCCTTATCACACAGACTCCTCCCCTTACGCGCAGCGGTCGTCATGTCCGTTTTCCCGACCGTTACCAACTTGTACAATATTCATAGCACTCCAACCTTTTCCTTCTACTAACAATAATTTTTTTGAACTCCGTTCTCCTGAGAGGGGGAGTATTGTAGTGACATTTAAGTCCGTTTTGTTTGATTCAGTTACAATACGCCTTTTCAAAGAAATTGACACAACTTTGAAATGAGACATAGACCAAGCACGTGTATTCTTACCTGCTGATGACTTTGTTCTTTTTCAGTAAATTGTAACTGTTGGGATACTGTTATCTTCGTTTCCTAGATAGCCTATTCACTTTGCCCAACTAATGAGTTTATCACTTACAATCATATCGGCTTGAGCGGAGCGATTTGGCAAACATTAGATTAGTCTGATGCGGTGGAACCAGAAAAGTAGCGATGAGGCTTACCACCACAAAAATAACATCGCACTGGGATGGGAAATAGAGAAGGATGAGAGGTGATAGAAGGAGGTGAGTGCATGCGAAGAGTGGGTCTTATGGCAAGGATATCCCTTTTTAGTAAAACAGAATGCGGTGAAGTATGATTGTAAATTCCAAAGGTATCAACAGCGTTTGCTATTCCTCCTGACAGGAATTCAGCTCGAAGGTGAATGCGGGATTTGTTCCCTGTTAGATGACGCCCATGTTTTCCACGGAGTCAGACATACACATACACATCTCTGGAACTTGATTTGGCTGTTTTTCCCTCAAACTTGATCTTATATATTTGTTAAAAAGTTCCCATATGCTCGGTGACGTAGTTGGACGCATTTGCTAGTCTCTGAAGATGCATAAGTGAAATAACCAATCGAAAGGTCAGACCTCCAACAAACTTCTCCCGCTGAACGCCCCTTCTTCTCCTTTGACATAAGAGTGCGCTCAGAATCGTAAAGCAGACTAAAAGCCAGCCCGACATGATGGAGAGCAAAGCCCGTCTCCTTGCTGTTAAATTTACTCACGTCATACAAAGTGCCTGCCTCACTTAGGATGCATTTGTCTGACCCTTGATTTTCAAATATCACTTTCATCTTCCCACCCTCATAACTCTTCCGCAAACCAAGTCTGGCTGAAATAAGTCGGCCATGAGAGCGAGATAGGCTGGTACATGTCGCCTGACTCTTTGGGCCCCGAGCGGTTCTCGCCTTCAGGCGCCCAGAGAACGGGCTACCCCGACATCCGGACCTGCATTTGGCAAGTACCCTACACGGCCCCCTAATAGGGAGGGGAGGGTGTGGTGGAAAGTCATTACGGGCCTTTGAACTGAGGGGGAAGGGGGAGAAAGACTCGGCGTTCACACGTTCCCGTTGATACCCAGAAAAAGGCGGGCAGGGTGGACCGATGGTGGCGGCAACTCGCTTTTATTATTACTTAGCCTTGGCGTTAGCGCCTGTCACCATGGTCACCGCCAGTTGCCGGCTCTGGTGTCTGATGTGCGGAGCGAAGGGGCGGCCGGTACCAGACTGGCATCAGGACCGAATGCGCTGGGACGGCAACTGGTCTCATCTCTGGTCAGTGGCAATTAACTGGGAGCCGCACCAACGCCTCCAGCATCTGCCCCAGTCTGAGGGCAAACGAATGTACATGCTCT
>CACRXP010000025.1:1189191-1202903 GCA_902702965.1 Spirometra erinaceieuropaei
CACCATACCGAAAGTCAACATTTCGGGGTGCGGTGGCAGGCCCGGTTGCCGGCAGACGTAGTGAACACTGGGACCCCTGCCGCCACCCCATTGTAATCGTTGTTAAAAAATCCGGTTATTTGCTGTGTGGACCAGGAGGTGTGGAGTGGAACGCCAAGGTACGAGTTCGGCCTCGCCATCCACCTGCACCCTCTCCCACGTCTGGTTTTCTTGACTATGTCTGGATGCCGGGTCCAGGTGGGAGGTGAGGAGAGAGTGCGGTAGATGTTGCGCAAGTCTACATTTACTATAAACTAAATCACGCGCAAGTTACCGTGCTCGCTTTACCTTGCTGTGAAGCACACGGGGGTCATTGTCGGCAACGACGGTCGAACTGTCAATACTGGAAGGTATTTTTACAGGTTGTAAACCAAACCCAACACGAAAGAGTGCTAGGCAGAGACCGAGGTAAGGGCGCTAGAAGGTGAAGAAAACTCTGGAAATGGGCGAGGATCAGAAGCAGCCTCTGTATACTTGTGCTCCTCTCCCGGACGCTGTGGCTGTTAGCAGAAAGTTAGATCGGCTGAGGATTTTGGGGGAGTGCAGCTACTTGAGCAAGGTCGGTGGTTGTTCAAAAAAAGCAGATGAAAATTGATGTTGGCCGAAAAATGTGAAACAGAGCTGTAAAGAGCCACATAAACTGTTCTAACCATATGCAGGTGTAGTCTATATCATATTAATGCTAATTAAAATGCGATTCCCGGGTAGTATATCAAGAGAATAGGAGGTGTTCATCGAAATAGGTTTACGGAAGGTCTGACATTGAAGGTGGACAGACGAAATCACTACTTGAAACGACAGACCTCCAATAAACCTCCCCCAGTGAACGCTTCTGCTTTTTTAGTTGAATGGAATGCCTGAAGTAGCACAGAACTGAGATTTGCTTTTTTCCGCTGCATCTTCTGCTTCTTCATTGCTCTTCATTGCCTGATAGACGGATTAACTCAAATAACACAATAGCAGACCTAGCATAGACAAACTTCTTTCAGGGGCATCATCGGGTACTGCAGAATGAACCGGTTTGAGTACCCGACCACAGTAGCGGTTCGTCTGGATTCGACTGACGCTATTCCTTTTTCCTCCGTAATATCGGTCTATTATTAATTACCTTTCATACCTTCTCCTCTATTATTTGTGTTAGTAGTATTAGTATTAGTAGTAGTAGTAGTAGTAGTAGTAGTAGTAGTAGTAGTAGTAGTAGTAGTAGTAGTAGTAATAGTAGTAGTAGTAGTAGTAGTAGTAGTAGTAGTAGTAGTAGTAGTAGTAGTAGTATTGGTAATAGTCGTAGTGGTAGAAGTCGTAGCAGTAGTGCTAGTCGTACTAGTAATAATTATAAGTCGAGATTTGATTCTGCAGCCCCGCTTGCTTGATAACATATGCTTAGCTTCCTAAAACAATTTTACCAGGTGCGAATTCGTTGACTTTGCAAATCTCACGTGATTGCACCTTCTGCACCATTTTAATGCAGCGGAAAACTGTGCCACGGAGGGGAGGAGTGCTTATACGCCATCCTCGTTTACATCAGGTATCAATTCACACGTGCTTCCCTGCGCGTGCTTCGAGTCCTGCATGCGCCCCCTTTATTATCGTAATCCATCAAGTGCCTAAGTAGACTTAATAATGGGATTTTTCGGACCATGCACTGCGAAGTACCACGAGGTTCCCTCCGTGACCTTCCAGTTGTAATTGCACCCTCCTTATCCTAATAATCCAGCGAGCAGCTGTGTCGCGGGGAGAATGTGTACACGTCACCTTCATCCGCATCCCTGCGCGTGCTTCGAGCTCTGCTTGCGTTCTCTCTCCCTTCCTAATCCATCAACTGGCTAAGCTAGGTATGTCACCTAAAAGTGTTTTAGGAAGCTAACCTTATGTTAGCAATCAAGTGGGGCTGCAAAACCAAACCCCGCCAATTATGATAATAACAATGAGAACTGGCAACCGTACCTGAAGGGACACTTCAAAGTTTCTCAGAGTTTCCAACCCGGCAGTTATACAGGTCCCTGGCATGATGTACACCTCAACAGCAGTTCGACCGTCGTTGCCGATGATGTCCACCGCGTGTTCCATAGCAGGACGGTGACTTACGCGTGAATTAGTTTAACGTGATAATGGAATTTACTGCACACTCTCCACCTCCCCCACCTTTACCCGGTGTCAAGGTAGAGTGAAGAAGACGAATGAGGGGGAGGACGCAGGTGGTTGGCACGATACAAACCCGCACCTAGGCGTACAACGACACCCGGTGGTCCAAAACAAAAGCCTAACCAGGATTTCGCACAACAAGAAGAGAGGGGGGGGGGAACGGTTCGAATCCCACGGAGTGGGGGTGCCATAAAGCCAATACAGCCTGACTCAGTCCGCAAGTCGACTACTCCACACAAACATACCCAGTTTACTGCGAGGCCCGAGTTATCCGGTCAGTTGGCAATCTTCAAAGCAGCGACTTTTACCACACAGCGATAGCCTCAAGCGCGGAAAATGCGCTGAGACTCGACCTCCTTCTCTATTCCCATTGCCAGTCCCCAGTCACTGTCCGAGCCGGTCAGTTGTATGGTGCGGGGAATGGGCACGGTGGCTGACGCAGCTACTGACCCCGTCTGGGCGTGCGACACACACGACCTGGTCCACCCAAACGCATACATCGGGATGGGCGGCATGGTTCTTACATGCGTGAGGGTGCCAGACGTCATATTAAGGAGGAGCCATTACAGCCTGATTCTCGATCCTCCAGTCCGCCGCTCTTCACAAACACACGCTGGACCGACTGCGAAGTCCGAGTTATCCCATCAGTAGGCAACCTTCTAAGCCACGACACTTAGCGCACTGTAATTACCTAAGGCTTGGATCGCAAATGCAGCAGAAGAGCCACATGAAGAAGGAGCCGAGAAGTTGGTGACAGTAATAGTGGTATTAGCACAGGCATTCCTTTTCGAACAAGGAGAATAGAAACAATGGGAACAAGTAGATATAGAAATATTAGGGCTTTTCCAGCCCGCTCCTCATCACCTGCATTTGTTGACCCAGTTTCATCCCAGCCACCGCTTGACTCACCGAGGAATTCAGGGTAATCTGGCTGACCGTGCTTCTGGCCTACGCGTCGCCAGCCGACAGCAGCTTTCAGTTCGAACAGAGAGATGGCGACCGGTGGGTCTGACGTTGACGACAGTTCACGTAATAACAACTCCTCTCTTGGGGCCGTGTCAGTGTCCATTAGGCATCACGATTGCCACTGGAACGCGGGGTTTGAGGGGTGGGGCTATCCTACCATTAACTGTACCACTGTCAATCATAGACGGAGGGAGCCGACAATTGCGCCCTGCCCGTCTGACTACTGTTTATTCTACCGTGAAACATCCATGCGATGACAAAGTGCTGGTGTGCTTTTGCGCTAGCGAATATGCAAGCAATGTGCATATTTTGTGCCTTTTTGAATTAGCCACTGGAAGACGGACCGGTCAGGCCTCGATTATACCAGAATCAAAATTTGCGGTTACCATTTCTGAAAATATTGCGGTCCAACACGAGTGAAGGACGCCGGTTCCCTTGTCGTTGGAATGTACACTTGATGCGGACCCAAGTTACGTCAACCGCTCAGTCAGTGACGGATGCCATCATTTAGCACCAAATAAGAAGGGCGAGAATGCTGGCTCTAATTGGCGGCGTGTGCGGCATGCGTGGGAGGACTGCTGAGCCTTGTCAGTCGCTACGCCCGATTCCACCTCCGGTCTTTTTGACTCTGTCTGGACACCAGGCTTAGGTGGGTGGGGGAGGAGAGAGTGCGACAGATCCAGCACAAGCCTGCGATTATTATAAACTAACTCACGGGCAAGTCGCCGTCCCTGCACCAGCAAAGCTGCTGAATACACGGTTGATGCCGTTGTTCGCGACGGTCGAACTTACAATGAAAAGTGAAGACGGAGACCATCCAGCATTCCTTCTTAAGAGGAGAATTTGCTTACCATATGCGACCTGCAGAATCACAGCACCTCTGTGTAAAGCGTGCGTTCCGAGTCTAGAAAAAGAAAGCTCTGGCCGTTGGGATGTGTCAGGTAATGAGAGTAAATCTCGAACTTCTGATGAGGCATTTTAAGTGCCACAAATACCGAAAATGCTGCTCTTTCAGAAATATACTTTTATTTCAGGCACTGAATGCCACTTCGAAAGGTGAGAGATACGCCGTGTGAGCTAGGAATTGCAGAAAGCGAGAAAGAGGGAAGAAGACTATGATGATGTGATTGGATCCTCTGTCAAAGCTGATTACTTCAAAAATTCAGACGAACAGTAAAGTTCGATTCCCCGGGAGTAGGAGCAGTTGTTTTAAGATTCGGACCTGTGTTCGAGTGTGTCATCAGAAAATTAGAAAATTCCCAGGACAACAGATGCCTGGCGTCGTTCGAGGTGGCCACGTAGCGAGCGCTAAGGGTCTAGTCGCAGGTACCTGAATGGCAGAACCGCAGTAGTCCATGGGCGGTTTTGCAGCGCCCCGGGAATTATCTGTGTCGTCGAAGTTATGGTGATTTTCCGTAATGGGAGAAACGGAAGACTCAGTACGAAGAAGAAAGTACAGTTATTTCTAGAAAATCGAAGTTCCATTGGAAACTCTTCCGAAGCACCATGGCGTTAATTTAAGCGCAGAAGGCGAACGCCAGTCCGGCCATCGATTCTGTCGATGTCGTCCCACAACAGGGTGGACGCAGAAATGATGATTTGCTGGCGAATTAGTTTATAGTGTTAGTAGACTTAGGCTGCATCTGCCACCTGAGCCATGAGGACCAAGTCCGGGGTCAGGCGCAGGAGGCCGGCGCGGGGCGAGCCTGCACCTGGGCGTGCCTGCACCTGGGCGTGCCGCCACGCCCCTCCCCCGCTATGTTGGCATCTGTTAGGGAGTGCGCGTCCGCATTAACGCCTGCCCTGCCCTGATCTGATTTCCATGTTGCTCCACCGAGTGGCCCGTTTTAGGAGCACAAAAGCCAATACAATATAGGCCGCAAGCATGTGTGTGTGCGCGCCTGTTCAAGCGGCGGTTTCAACACCAGCTGCCGGATGTCAACCTACAAAGTGTAAAGGAATGGAGTAATGAGACCTTGATACGCAGACGTCCAGTGAACTATTTGACGAGCATGTAGTGACATTTAAGTCCCTTTTGTTTTAATAAGTTATAATACACCTTTTAAAAGGACTTGGCACAACTTTGAAATGTGACATAGACCAAGCACGTGCATTCTTACCGGCTGACGACTTTGTTCTCATTTATTAAGTTGTAACTATTGGGATACTGCTATCTTCGTTGCCTGGATAGCCTATTCACTTATGCCCAATAACCTGCGTCTTCCCTTATCCCACAGACTCCTCCCGTTACGCGCAGCGGTCGTCATGTCCGTTTTCCCGACAGTTACCAACTTGTACAATATGCCTAACACTCCAACCTTTTCCTTCTACTAGCAATACTTTTTTTGAACTCCGTTCTCCTGTGAGGGGGAGTATTGTAGTGACATTTAAGTCCGTTTTGTTTGATTCAGTTACAATACACCTTTTCAACGAACTTGGCACAACTTTGAAATGAGACGTAGACCAAGCACGTGTATTCTTACCTGCGGACGACTTTGTTCTTTTTTTAGTAAGTTGTAACTGTTGGGATACTGCTATCTTCGTTTCCTGGATAGCCTATTCACTGTGTCCAACTAATGAGTTTATCACTTACAATTACATCGGCTTCAGCGGAGCGATTTAGCAAACAGATTAGTCTGATGCGGTGGAACCAGAAAAGTAGTGATGAGGTTTACCACCGCAAAAATAACATCGCACTGTGATGGGAAATAGAGAAGAATGAGAGGTGATAGAAGGAGGTGAGTACATGCGAAGAGTAGGTCTTATGGCAAGGATATCCCTTTTTAGTAAAGCAGAATGCGGTGAAGTATGATTGTAAATTCCAAAGGTATCAACAGCGTTTGCTATTCCTCCTGACAGGAATTCAGCTCGAAGGTGAATGCGGGATTTTTGCCCTGTTAGGTGACGCCCATGTTTTCAACGGAGTCAGACATACACATACACATCTCTGGAACTTGATTTGGCTGTTTTTCCCTCAAACTTGATCTTACATATTTGTTAAAAAGTTCCCATATGCTCAGTGACGTAGTTGGACGCATTTGCTAGTCTCTGAAGATGCATAGGTGAAATAACCAATCGAAAGGTCAGACCTCCAACAAACTTCTCCCGCTGAACGCCCCTTCTTCTCCTTTGACATAAGAGTGCGCTCAGGATCGTAAAGCAGACTAAAAGCCAGCCCGACATGATCGAGTCCAAAGCCCGTCTCCTTGCTGTTAAATTTACTCACGTCATACAAAGTGCCTGCCTCACTTAGGATGCATTTGTCTGACCCTTGATTTTCAAATATCACTTTCATTTTCCCACCCACATACCTCTTCCGCAAACCAAGTCTGGCTGAAACCAGTCGGCCATGAGAGCGAGATAGGCTGGTACATGTCGCCTGACTCTTTGGGCCCCGAGCGGTTCTCGCCTTCAGGCGCCCAGAGAACGGGCTAACCCGACATCCGGACCTGCATTTGGCAAGTACCCTACACGGCCCCCTAATAGGGAGGGGAGGGTGTGGTGGAAAGTCATTACGGGCCTTTGAACTGAGGGGGGAGGGGGAGAAAGACTCGGCGTTCACACGTTCCCGTTGATACCCAGAAAAAGGCGGGCAGGGTGGACCGATGGTGGCGGCAACTCGCTTTTATTATTACTTGGCCTTGGCGTTAGCGCCTGTCACCATGGTCACCGCCAGTTGCCGGCTCTGGTGTCTGATGTGCGGAGCGAAGGGGCGGCCGGTACCAGACTGGCATCAGGACCGAATGCGCTGGGACGGCAACTGGTCTCATCTCTGGTCCGTGGCAATTAACTGGGAGCCGCACCAATACCTCCATCCTCTGCCCCAGTCTGAGGGCAAACGAATGTACATGCTCTGGCCAAACCCCGTTACTGGTCACCATTAAGGGCGCACGAGGGCCATCTCGCTCGACCACTGCGCCCCCCCCCCCCCCATAACACCCGTTCGAGGAGAGGATGAGGCAGGTGGTTTTCAGGCGGTGTTAACGCTGACGTTGGCGTGCCCTGAAAACCATCTACGAGTCCCTGTTCATTCACCGGCGAACTGTGAATAGACACGTGAAGTAGAGGGCAATGACATCTTGGGGGCAAAATGTCGCGTATGCGAGGCAGTGTGCACCCCGAGAACGGAAAAGTCCGTCCTCTCTACGCCTACGCGAAACAGGCGCTGCACGACATGAGTTGCTGGTCTGGTATCAACTCTTCATGGGGGAAGACGCGGGCACCTGGATGGCGAGACCCGTCTTTTAGCCTACCCGCTGATTACTCGGCGCATCCAGGTTTGCTGGTATGTGGAACGGCCCTCAGTGAATGTCAGTTGCCAAGGCAGAAGAATCTTTGAATACGACAGTCAGCGACTGTGCTGCCAGGATGCAGAGGTTGGGAGCTGACAATAGAATACTCTTTAAAATGCTGCAAAGTCCGATGACAGCAGTGTGCCACGGCGAGCGAGAACTGCCAGCCTCTGCTGCCTTACGCGGCGGGCTTCCATCCATAGTTCTAGTTACAAAACAGAGACCCCGATCCGCAGGAACCCTCTAACCTCTCTTGTATGCAAGTTCCTCAAATGAGGGTTTCGGATCACGCGACGGCGTCCGGGGCAGTCAATGCGTCCGGACCCCCCCCCCCTTGTGGGCCGGATGGCAAGCATGCAAGCTGACCTCTTTCGGTAGGGGGAGAAGGACTGCAGAACGGAAGGCGGGGGGGGGGGCTTCGTGTGCCGGCAGCACAAAGCCCAACCACGCGAGCGTTGAGTCAGTACAATGTGACTACAGCCTGTCTCTTGGGCGTTTTCTCGCCCGATCATGGTTAACGCAACTTCCAGACTGCGAGCGCCGTTACTTATACCTCAGAGGTTTCGATAACCAATCTGATTGACTGGATGTCGCGATCGTTTCTGATATGCGCTAGGAATGGATGTCACCGAGGCTGCCCTTGTGTGTCTTCGTGGTACTGTTGTCAACATCCCAGTTGTTGCGGTGTATGCTCTGGCGTTATATGTGGGTGATGCTCGGAAACAGGCCTTTTATGGGGTAGTTCAGACTGCCGTCATGCGGTCTTTATGTCCCTGCGCGAGAACTCGAGTGTCCGCTAGGGCAGGTGTAAGGCATTTAGGGGGCATGTTCTTGTTCACTACGCAGTAGGAGACTGTCACAAGAATGGCGTTATTGAAGAAGGAGACACGATCGCTGGGACAAGAGTTTTATAAGCCTGACGTTTCGGATTCCTGCTCGAACCCATCACCAGAGACAAAAGCAAAAACGCGTGGTTCATGTAAAAGGGGCTGCAGTATTTATATTGTGTTATGCCTGTTAAGTTCGTCGCCCTGGACCGATTGGTCATTGGAAACTCCTGTCTACGACGCAACAGAACACATCTAATCACTTATTACTCCACTGGCAGTCAGAGTCAAAGCCACACTAACTTCCCACCGGCTGGGACACGCTGAACCAGCACAGGGCTAAAATTTCATTCGATATACGCTACTGAGAGCCGTAGCGAGAATGACTCCGCGTGTCTTCTTACGAGGGCCTAACTACGGTTCCAACTACGAGTTGTCGAAAGGGCACCGTTTGCGAGGAGTCACGATGTCCACCGCTTCAAGAGCCATGCTGTTGTCACGTACTTTGGTCTTCCTGTCCCCGCCTACTTTTCTAAATTGGCGCAGCCGACAAATGCCTTCGAAGCCTTTACAGTAGGGTCAACTAACGGCAACTGAAGCATACAGTAGACGGACTTACTCATGAAATGTCGACCAAAATTCCGAAAAGCCTCTTCGTTTCGAAAAGATTAATTAAGTAGGTTTGTAAAACTAGTCAGCCTGCAGCATAAGTCTACAATAATTCAGTTACCTCAGGATGCCGGCTTTCGAACGAATTTCTTTCCGGCTGCATGCAAAAACCACACTCCGTAAAAAATGACTACTCAAGTAGCATGCATTTTCCCATTGATTTTTGATGCCCTTAAAAAGTCAATTATAATTCATGAAACATATGCATACATATATTCATTTTCTTGCTCATTTGGCAGAAAATGATGTCTTCTTCTAATTCTATACTCGATGGAAAGGTATAATTCGGTTTTCGAAAACTTTTCCAATTCCCGAATAGATCTGAACCCCGACCCTCCGTTACACTTGCATTCAGGGTTTACAAACTACAAGTCGTATATTTTTCGCGTACGGAAAGCCATACATTTCTCTACGGTGTTAAGAGGAGACCATGTGGATTTCATAAAAATTAGCAGTGGTTTTGAGCCACATTGGTAAATGCAGAGACATGACGTTCTATGAACGACCATTTCACGGTATTAAAATCTCATAATTAGGGATTTTTTTCAAAAACCGAATTATACCTTTCCTTCGAGTATAAAATTGGAAGAAGACGTTGTTTTCTACCGAATGAGCAAGAAAATAAATATTTTTATGCATGTTTTGCATGAAATATAATTGAATTTTTGAGGGCATCTAAGATCAATGGGAAAAGCGAATGCTACTTAAGCAGTCATTTTTTTACAGATTATAATTTTTGCACGCAGCCGCAAGGAAGTTACATCGAAAGCCGGCATCATGAGGTAACTGAATTATTATAAAATTATGTTGCATGCTGATAAGTTTTAAAACTCTACTTAATTGACCTTTTCGAAACGAAAACGCATTTGGGAATTTCGGCTGACATTTCATGAGTTAGCCCACCTACTGTACTTCCCAGCGAGCCTCCAAGGGAAGGGCTAGAACACAGCAGGCCTCGTTAAGAGGACTAGGTCTCTGGTTAGACCATCCAACTGGCCGGTGGCGAAACGGATGCTCGTCTTCAGAGCCATCGGAATTCCAGGGACCTGTTCCATGCGACCAGGCGCTTCGCGCAGCACCCCGCAGTAAACTTCGGTGTAAAATCGGCAAATATCCCGAATGCGAGTCGGTTAACGGTGACACAGGGAGGATATATCGGAATTTGACGGTAGACTTAACGTTTAATTCGTCTTCTCCAAATCTCAGTGGCGACCAAAGTGCACTGAGAGTATCAACGTCAGACACCACACTCATGCAGCAAGAGCATTCTTTTCATCTTCTAAACCCATCGAGTTCGACCCTCCTCTGTTAGAGTTGTGTTTGATGCGCTCCAGAATTTAGCCATAACTGTGACTACCTCCCACTGTCTATAATGTTTGTTTAAGTGGCAGTAGCGCGACTGAAGATCAACACATGCTCCGCTGTGGTCTGCCTTCAAGCGAAAGTTTGCAGGCGTTATCTTATAATAGTAGCCAGCCGGCTAAGCATGGAAAACGGAAATTCAACCTAGAAATTGAAACGACGCTTTCGTTAAGCCGAACCTCAAGAAACGCGACACATCTTTGCGCAATAAATACCGCGGTATAAATCTTGACACTGACCCGAAGACCTTCGCAGTCATCCCAATAAATCCATTCCGATTATATCGCGGTGTCCGAGTAAGAAGGAGACATTACTTTTTTGCCAAACAGCACTCCTCATTTCATGAAACACTCGAACACAGTCATTGCTACCAACAATTCACTCTTTATTGTTTTGTGATCCCGCCTTTGTGCTTGACCCGGTTTAACGGGATGCCCTGTGGTCGGTCATGTCGTAGAAAGAACTTCGTCTGATTCAAAGTTCCTATAGTAGAAAAAGTACCAAATGACAATGAGAGGGACTTCTCTGAGGTCACAGCAGACGTCTGTCAGGACCGAGTACATTAACCGGCCCGGTTCGGCATGCGCTGACAGACTATTACTATGCTTTTCGGGCTGTGCGTTTCGAAGGTGGACTATGTTGTTTATGTTGTGGTACCGGCAGTTTTTTTTAAAGGAGTGTGTTGTTATATAGTCCAGCTCGCATCGGAGTCTTACAAGTCATTTTTCAAAGACAAAGATGATCACATAAGATTTCCCGATCATAAATATCCGCCCGGTCCCTGTCGGCAGTCAGACTCCTTGGCTAGTGGTCAGCTTGTCATTTCAAGCTAAACTTTATGCCAGATAGCAACTAAAGGATGAAATCTGTCGTTAAATCAGGTAGGGGCATGAGACCTCCGTTTGGCCTAATCGAACTATCTGCGCGTACTATCGGTCTGAGAGCCTGGCTACGAGTATACGAGGCCTTCGTCAAGGCAACCTTTCTGTTGAGATTATGCATGTCCCGCGTAACCAAGGCGTATTCACCGCCCAACAGCAGTTAATGGATTGTGTCCGCACTCCATGCCTTAAGTTAGCCTCTCCGGTCGTGTCCTCAAAAGGCGAATATGTGGTCGTTTTCAAAGAAAATCGCGCTGGACACTGCAATACGGATCCCTTATCATAGGTGGTCTTGCCCTACTTTCGGGTTATGTTTAGTCTTAGGGCTAGGGGGGTCAGGGTTGCGGTTAAAGTTAGGGCACTGGAATAGGAACCCCCTTGAAGTTTGCGCGAGGCCACCTGTAGTACCGGGTGCGAGGGGGGGGGGGTGGGGCGATTCAGCGTCTTGCTGAAAACGGTCAACCGCTACGTCCTCACTCACCCACTCAGATGGCCGGGCCCTGTGATGCGTCGCCCAGACAGCGAGCTCGTCCAGAATGGTCGACGATGGTGTCGAGGTGATCAACTACAGATATGGTCATTCGATACGGACAGCAGGAACTTATTCCGAAACGTATGACAACAAAGTTGAATGGACAGTTTGATCCAACACACTTGGTGGAGTCCAAAATGCATAAGTGGGCCCGGTTTATTAGTGCGGAAGCATGACTGCAACTGGCGCCTGTGGAGGATTATCAATGAAAGAAATATGCCAGTTATAACTTACCAGGTAATTACGCGGGACGGAAGAGAGGTCGAGCATCTGGTAAAGCGGTTGACTTACCGAAGAATTAACCATGTTAGTCTTCCCCAGATGGCTAAGATTGAACAGGACGGGAAGATGTTGGAGAGAAAGATGCGGCAACTGAAGAACTACGTGTAGTGTCGTATTCTCCAGGATGAAAATGCCATGCCTCACCGAAGCCTGCGTCCAATCTTTTTCAGTAAATCTAAGAAGTTTATTCGTTGATCGTCTGGGTAGCAAGGTTTGGCAAGTGGCGCCACTTTATGCTTCGTCAAGTTTACTTGGTATCTTCTACACAGCTTGTGAATAATCGCTGCAGACCATCGTTAGTTTGTTGAGGGCATTTCAGAAGGAGTGGGCGTCGCAGTCGCCGTAAATGGAGGGTTAACGAGGTATTGACCATCTGATGGCTAATATTTCCCTCCTAAGAGCAGAACTTCGTGATTGTTTACACTGACGTCCTGGCTTTAATTATCGCGTGAAACTCTTGTGGCACCATTCAAGAAGTGGCGACAGGCTGCTTTAATAGCCAAAAATAGGCGACGAATAGGCCGAGAATACCAACGTTTTCCCGCATACGCACGGTCACACTTAAACTGTTGGTGAAAATCGATTTGCTCACCCTCAGTAAGTGGGCGTGGTTGGAACTTGAGGCGGAATTTCCAAGCTCCATGAGTCCTATTTCGTCTTAAACTTCCTTGTAAACGTTTTGCAGCAAAGATGAAGAGTGTCCTGACCAACGGAACAACTATCCCCTTCGAAGTCTCATGCAGTTTCATTAGCATTTAAGCAAAACTTGGAGCGGTAGTAAAAGATCATGTGAAACTGCTTCTTTTCCGAATACTTCCGAGAGTTGTAGTAGAAGCAAGGTAGTGAGGCCTAAAACTGCCAACCCAGAACAAGAGGTAAGCATTGAGTGGATTTACAAACCTGTAAACTTGAGTGATCGCCTGTGCTAGGAAAGGCCAAGCAATGTTATCGTAAGAAAAACTTGTATCAATTTGAAGACAGGCAACCGCATAATATGGATGAACAGTGGTCGGCTGCGAATGTCGGGCAGCCTTTTAGACCATATTTTAAGTTTATAACGCACATTATGAGGCTGCCTCGAGGAGCTACGTAGCCCTTCCCGTTTTCTGCGCAGAATAAGCTCACGGGTGCAATTTTGCCGGAACCCTTTTTCATTTACGTGATCAATGACGCTTTGGACGTCTAGACTTACGCACTTGTTATGGGCCCATTGATCGATGGTGAACTTAAGAACTCCCCAGATGGGGTTTATTCCGTCTGAACTAAGCTGTGAGGATTGGTCAGTTTTGCATTTGAAAAGTGAGCTCCGCCATTTGCAATTTGGGCCAACTTGTTAACTGAGATAACTGGGCTGCTATTTTGGTAGCGGTCAGTCCCAGCAACTTACAAAACCCTTCGTAAATCTCTTGAACTTACGTGACTCTTCCCAACTGTATGAAAGTAAGTCTGATTGATTAACTTCCTAATATTATGTGCGTATGCGGGGGGGATGAGACGTAGTCATAAACTGACACCTAGCAGGACTCAACCAACGGAAGCCCAGCAGACGTGGTGCAAACCTCACGTTACTAAAAGATCATCAGCATTCTTCCTATTCATGAGACCCTCGAGACTGGCCGATAAAATGCGCTGCATATGAGAAAAAACTAGCACACAACCTGCCATTGAGACTGCGCTCATATTTCTGCTCGGTTTCCTGGTGAGATCATACCTTGACAAG
>CACRXP010000025.1:1210831-1223250 GCA_902702965.1 Spirometra erinaceieuropaei
CCACCACCACCACCACCACCACCACCACCAACTTCGTAAGCAGCAGTAGCAGGAGAAGATCGCATTTCCGGACGCAGGAGTCGTGAATAGCGCATTCGCATTTCGGGCAAAAGTGGAGGATGGAGGAGTATTGTAAATTCCCAGAGGACAACCGCACTTCCACGTAGCGAAGATGTGGCAGCCGCAATCGCGTGCACGGGTATGAGTGCGTTCGCGTTCGCAAATGAATTGACTCCTTCCGCGGCATCTATATGCATAATGCTCTCGCGGTGATTTCTCGCCTTTTCGGAGCTGAAAATTGGACGATTTAAAAACAGTGGGCGGACAGGGTAAGAAGTAACATTCAGCCATTTGGTTTAAGTGGATATCAAAATGCGGGTGTCCCCTTTTACCGCGGAGGTCCGCTCTAGACACCAACAGTTGGTCGTGTAGCCAACAATAACAGATATTTGAAAAATAGTATCCAAAAAGACGGAGAACTGGAATGATCGAGTTGAGTTTTGGTTTAATGGAGGCAATAACTCAGGTTTCTGGGGTCTTAATCAAATTACCCGAAAGTTATAATGAAATTCTGACTTACCTTGCACAGAATCTCAGCCGTGTTATGTTGCTAACAAAGGAAAAAGAACTGCTTGGGGATAGAGCTAACGACGATATAAAATGGAAGAAAGGGACACATGATGACAGCAGACATCTGAATACTATGTTATGGAATTACTGTGTGCTAGGATAATTATAATCCAGACGCAGGGCCCGGGAGTGACAGTTCGACTGTCGTTGCCGACGATGTCAATTGTGTGCTTCTCAGAGGAATAACAACAGGGGCTGTGAATTGGGCGTAAATTGGTTTACTTTGATGGTAGACTTGCACAGCATCTACCCTACTCTGTCCTTCTCTTCTTCCTCCTCCTCCTCCTCCTCCTCCTCCTCCTGGGCCCGGTGTCAGGACGTAGTCAAGAGGAAAGGAGGCGGGAGAGGGCGCAGGACGAAAATCGACAACGTGGCCTACCAACGCACCCCCTGATTCACAATCATAGACTGACCAAGAAAGAAGGGGAGCGGCACGGATTCCAATTGGCACGATGCGCACCTGCAAATAGGCCTGCCGTCACATCCCCAATATTGGTATTTGTTAGGGGGGTGCATTCTCCGTAATGCCTGTCGAAACCCAGTCTAGCCCTTGTGTTGGTCTAAAATATCAATCTCGTAGCCCGTTTCAGGGAAGGTTGCCGATTCCAATGCCCTACACCTGACCCAAACCTTAACCTTCATCCCAATCTACTTCGAATTCGGTACAAGACCACCTATGTTGCGGGGGTTCCTGTTTCTCTGTTCTATCGAATGCGTAATTTCAATTCAGTGATAAACAGACGGTTTCACTAAAGGACTACCCTTGGAAAAATTCTTGTTAACGTTTTTTAGGAGAGACAGAGAGAAAAATTCCGTAAATACATCGAATTATTATGAATGAGTGGCGGATATCATGAAATGCTGGCCGAAATTCTGTAATGCGTTTTCGATTAGGAAGGATTACTTAGGTCGATTTGTAATACTGACTACCTTGCGGCATAATCCCCTAACATTTCAGACTCGGTAGGATGTCCACTTTTGAATTCACTTCTTTCCTACCTCTAGTAGAAACCGTAAACGATAAGGAATGACCACTTAATTAGCATTTACTTTTCAAATTGAGTTTATATGGTCTTATAAATTCAACTATATCTCATAAAAACCATGAACAAAAAATGCCTTCTTTTACTCATTTGATAGATAATCACGTCATCTTCATGGTGTGTACTTGAAGAAGGAGCATAATTAGGTTTTAAGAAAGTTTTCGAATTCCCGAATAATTTGAGGCCTGGTCAGCCGTTGCACTAGCGCTTAGTGATTTCAGTCTAAAAGGAGCATACGTTCCATGTATGGAAAATCATACATTCTTCTATGCCTTTAAGTAGATACCATATAGAGTACATAAAGTTTTGCAATGGATGCGGACTATGTAGTACATTTTATGAGGAGCAGTGGTAAACGGACAGGTACGATGCTGTGTAAATGGACATTGCACGGTCTTAAAAAGTCTATTTATTATAAATTTTTTAAAAATCTAATTCTACTCCTTATTCAAGTATACAATATGAAGATGACGTGATTATCTATCAAATGAGTAAAAGAAAGCATTTTTTTGTTCATGGTTTTTATGAAATATAGTTGAATTTATAAGATCATATAAACTGAATTTGAAAAGTGCATGCTACTTAAGTGGTCATTCATTATCGATTACGGTTTCTACTAAAGGTAGGAAAGTGGGCATCCTGCCGAGTCCGAAATGGTATGAGTATGCCGCAAGATAGTCAGTATTACAAATCGACCTTAGCAATCCTTCCTAATCAAAAACGCATTTCAGCATTTCGGCCAACATTTCATGAGATCCGTCACGCATTGTATGTCGAGGATATTCAGCCGTAACATATAACGCAATAGAGGTAGATGTACTATTGATAAAATTGAACAGAGCGCATGCTTTAATGGTCTTCATGGTGACGAAATAAAATGGCAACATTCATTCATTCCTGGACGTACCGATAACGAGAGGACAATACTTCAATTGGAAAAGGCGTCCCTCGGGAACCATCATAGACAGAGCAGTATGTTACTCTTCACTGTTTTGTATACCTGAATCAGGAAAGTAAAGTCGTTTATCTTCCCAAGACATGAACTAGAATATGCCCTTTGAATATTCTAAGTGGGAACTGGAGTATATAATGGACCCTTGAAGAAAATGAGCGTTTTATGTCGGTAGGATCCGAGCCGTCTCCGCCTCTCCGCCTGGTCAGTGTGTGCTGTGCACCAGGGAGTTTGTCGGTACGAGTAGAGGAGAGCCTTAGCCGTGCCGGCCGGCCCCGCCATCTCCGGCCTCCGGTTTTCTCGACCCTCTCTTGTGTCATGTGTCATCGGACACAAGAGGGTAGCGGGGGGGAATGCGCTAGATTCAGCACAAGACTAATATCACTTTAAACTAATTCACGCGCAAGTCACCATTCCTGCTCTCACCGTGCTGTGGCGGACCTCCACGAAATCGGCGGTCGAACTGTCATGTCACAAAAACGGCGTTTACTGAAGATTAGAGTGCCCCCAATCAAAAAGATGAGGTGCTCATTCGAACACTGCAGACGGGAGAAATGTTTAGTAAATACCTGAAACACCGACCCGTCACGGCTTTTGCTAAGACAGTTCTGGCCTATAGACTGAGTATTTTTTAAGAGTCATCGTTTTCTGTCTATCGGAGGCAAGAACAGACGACTGTTCCAAAGCAAACTTACGCGCATCTATTCAATTTATGCATACAGTAGATGTGCTAACTCATGAAATGTCAACCAAAATTTCGAAATGCGTTCTCGTTTCAAAAAGATAAATTAAGTAGTGTTGTAAAACTAATCACGATGCAGCATAAATTTAGAATGATTCAGTTGCCTCAGGGTGTCGGCTTTCGAAAGAACTTATTTTCGGCTGCATGCAAGATCTATACTCTGCAAAAAGTGACTACTTAAGCAGCATGCAATTTCCTCATTGATTTTCGATGCCCTTGAAAATTCAATTATATTTCATGGAAAACATGCATAAAAATATTTATTCTTTTACTTATTCGGTAGAAAATTACCTCTTCTTCCAATTTCACACTCAAAAGAAGAGTATAATTCGGGTTTAAAAAAAGTTTCTAATTGTGAGATTTTTTAATACCGTTAAATGGCCGTTCATGAAACGTCATGTATCTGCATTTACGAATGTGGCTTGTAAAGTCAACAATATTGCTCAAATCCACTGCTTAATTTTATGAACCTCATATGGTTTCCTCTTAACACTGTAGAGAAATGCATGCAATATTGTTGACTTTACAAGCCACATTCGTAAATGCAGATACATGACGTTTCATGAACGGCCATTTAACGGTATTAAAAAATCTCACAATTAGAAACTTTTTTAAACCCGAATTATACTCTTCTTTTGAGTGTGAAATTGGAAGAAGAGGTAATTTTCTACCGAATAAGTAAAAGAATAAATATTTTTATGTATGTTTTCCATGAAATATAATTGAATTTTCAAGGGCATCGAAAATCAATGAGGAAATTGCATGCTGCTTAAGTAGTCACTTTTTGCAGAGTATAGATCTTGCATGCAGCCGAAAATAAGTTCTTTCGAAAGCCGACACCCTGAGGCAACTGAATCATTCTAAACTTATGCTGCATCGTGATTAGTTTTACAACACTACTTAATTTATCTTTTCGAAACGAGAACGCATTTCGAAATTTTGGTTGACATTTCATGAGTTAGCACATCTACTGTATGTCTGCTTTTGCGGAGAAGGGTACATCCATCAAACCTCCCGGCGGCCTTGCATGAGAAATGGGGAACGCCTGCCAGCCTGCTTCGCATAGGCTGATGAGAAGACCATTTGGATTTCTGTCCTAAGCCGTTTGATAGAAAGTGAACACTGAGCAGATTGTATAACCCCTCTGGAGCACTTTACTGAGTGTCGAAATTCTGCACAAAGGCCCTGTAATAGACTTCATGGCCACCATCAAGGCAATGCCCAAACGCTCTTTGAGGCCAATTGTTTGTGCGCCGAAGGCCCCAGTGCAGACTCAGCGGCCACTCAGCCAGAATGTCCTCAGAGTTCATCACGCATAGTAGCTGCTCCAGCAGCCCTATTCTCCTTTCTGTTCCCCTCCATCCCTTCCCTCCTCAATTCCCAAATCTACTGGTACGTTTAATTACGTCTGGTCCCCGTCCTCCCGTGTTTCACTGCACGTCTTCAATAACCTATTATCTTCAAAAAGTTGGGAAGAAGGAAATGCAATCGCCCAAACAAGCATTTTATCGGCCTGACATTTTGAATTCTCACTTGAACGCATTAGCAGAGACAATTGCGATTTATCCAGGTCCCTCTTGATGATGCAATGTCTACATCAGGAAATGTCAATATGCAGGTCATGATTCGTTGAAAGCACCTTTTTGACAAAAACACATAGACCTTGGCTGGAGTCGTTAACACCAACAACACCGAAACCACCCAGAACCCAAATGTCATGAGTAGCATGGTGACCGGAATTGCTGCTCGGAGTAGACGAATTGCTGGGAGAACATGCTTCAAAAGGCGAACTTTGGTTCACTAGATGTTCAGTATTACCATGAACCGGCTCAAACTCTAGCCACCATAAAGGCCTAACATTTTAAAAACTCTACGTCCTTCTATCACACGCTCCTCAAATAGTATGTCGATCAGAACATATGTTTGTCAATTGGCTTTTCAATTGTAATATGGGAATTTTCGCAGAACCCAAACTCTTGTTGTCTGTCTACAAACTCGCCACAGAAGACCTATTCCTGGATCTATTAACCGTTCACCGTCGAGATATACATCAGACTAAGCATGCGTCTGGTAGCAGCACAGCGTCGGTTTTTCCTAATCGCTACTGGGCAATAAAGTGCGTTTCATCGAGACCTACCAAAGACGCCGGTGAGGTAAATAAGGAACGATTTGTGGGCAGCTCCTATTCTAGTGTTCCGGGGGGGGGTCTGTCCTTGTACGCGTACTGTAGAGGAACTGGTAATGTAAACACTCTACTAGTTCAGGAGTTGGACTGTTCGAGTCTGAGCCACTTGTGTAGAAGGCGACCGTACGTTACTGCAATCCAGACACAATTCTAAATTTCGCTTAAACAGAGAGTTGCGGACAGTTGCTGTCCGACCAACTGGCGGAGGCGCCCCGCCTCCCCCGGAGGCTGTAACATAGTGATCGAGAACTTCGATTTTTAAACTTGCTTAGCTCCGAGGCTTGAAGTTCTGGGGCATGTTAAGTCCCCTCCCCCAGGTTCTAAATTGGTCTTCGTTTGGGATGCAGTCCGCATGACGGCGTCAAGAAGAGGAATCTATTTAATAACGATTTGTTATTAGCACGTTCAAGGATTTGCACTAGCTTTGGCAGCGGTTGTGGGGTTGTCGGCATGTCGAAAACCACCATTGTTTAACCCTGTAATATTGGGGACCCTGTGAGTGCGGAGGCTTACGCGTCTGACTTAAGAGTTTGCTTATTTTTGAGCCGTTCTGCTACCAGAGACTCCTGCACCCGACAGGCTGTCAGTAACAAGGCGGAGAGGCTGGCACTGTATTTGTTGTTGTCCTCCCCCGGTGAAGCATGCTGTCCTGTCATGCTGGGACAGCTTCTGTCGCGTCATCGTACAGAAGCCCACACAGTCATCTTCAGACGCGCAGCGCTCTTAGCACCGTCCTGTTTGGTGACGATACGGAAAGACTAGCAAACAAAACAAACGACTCCTTGCTTACGCAAGCGTCTGGGAGTCGACCCTTAGTGCGCACTGTATTATCAAATACCCGTAGCATTTATTTATATTAGAAGTGGACACTCCCAAGTTAGCAGTAAATGACGGTGGAGTACCTCAAAAGCGCACGCCTCGAGCAGTCGAGATGTGGTAGGGGAAAGCCTTGAAATACCCTGTACGATATTCAGGAGTTGTTTACATGGGTTTTTATCTAGAAGATATTGAAGAAATTAGGTGTCAACTAACTGACTACAAAGGTTAGCAATTTATGGCATAACGCTCGGGCGGATATGAAGAGCAGTGACCCCTGTCCTGAGTAAAATCGACAATGTAGTTATGTTTTTTCCACTTTGATGCTCGCTTCGCCGGGTTTCGCGCAGTATTCAAGTGCAGTGAATACACGGAGAGATGCAAATTCAAGTTCTGAGGACTGCGGTCTCCAAAGCGCAATGAAGCTTCAAGATTAAGCAGCATGTCCTGATTCAGAAGCTCTACAACATTTGTTGTTGTTCATGCTCAAAAAAGTTTGAACGCTAGTTTAATGGTACACTTCGTGAGGGACCGCACGGCATACCACCTGAAACTTTATTGTTTGGTATTCATCACCAGAAATCATCTGCCGGCATAAGAAACGACGGACCATGGGCAACTCCCCTGTACGATTAAGTCAGACCCAGCTCTTTAATCGGTCCATTTCAGGAGTAATTAGGTACAAAAATATGGACAGAAAATAGAGCTGAAATTACTCCCCCCACGCCTGCGGTGTAATTCGCTCAGACGTATCAGGTATGACCGTACGCGTCTACACGGTTGTGTCGCCAGAACAGGTCACGCGGTTGATGGGCTGAACCAACACGGGGGCCGGATGAGGGCACGGCAGGCGCTACTCAGGATGCGGACCCATAAAAAATGCCACACAAGGCGGAGGTGGTGGCACGCCTGGATGCAGGTTCCCGCCACTCCAGCCGTCTGTGCCTGCTCCCACCTTCGGTCTTCCCTACTATGCCGTGGCACGAGGCCCAGAAGGGCAGAGGAAGATGGAATACGATAGATGCGGGACAAGTCACTATAAACCAATTGATGCCCAAGTCACCGTCTTTTCGCCCACCCTGCAGTGTGCCACACGGTGGACATCGCCGGAATCGACGATCAAACTGTCGTGTCGCCAGAAAAATCGTCTGACTGGAATCTCACCATGTTTTCCGGTGACGATTCAGCGCCACTTGTCCGGCCTGGGACCAAATAATATGCCAAAGCCTACCCCTCCGCCCGCCTCCCACTCTCTGTAATTTCCTCACACGAATTTTAGCCACTCCTCACTTATGTAGTCTGCTTCTCTGAGGCCTTGGGACGTCTGGCATCCAAAATGACTGGATAGGGGACGTAGTCCCCCCCCCCTCGCGCACTGTCACTGTGTCGTTTTAGTGTGAAAAGTCGCGAGGATAAGCACTGAACACCTTTGCCCCTTCCACCACCAGTATAGACTTCTAACCTCCTATGGTCTCCTTAAAGGACAATCCTTCCACAAGAGCCTTCTAGTTACCGTGGGATTCCAAACGTGAAATCTCCTTACACGAAAGACGCCAAAGGTGTGTTTCCCGATCGCCAAGGGGTGTAAAACGGTAAATTACCGGTTGTTCGTGAAAAGCGCTTTGGTCAGCGTTTAAAGGAAGGGGAGTTCGGTTGTTTAGGGAACTTTACAGTCCATAGGGCTTCCTCGGCCAATTTTTGCATTTCCCAGTCACCCGACTGCAGGTGAAGAGTTTTGCTTCTTAAGAGGCCGTTATTTCCTTGCTTTTGCATAAACTACTTTTTAGATGTATCCACAAGTACCAGCCTCCTGTTTATTGGGGACATTTCCTGGCCAGACAGGGATCAGTCTTCTGTCCGGACTTTGCAACTAGAGGTACCGCGTCGTCAACTTTCACTTAGTTGACCTCTCCTCTCTGCACCTGCACTTAAATCTTTTTCTTCAGGAAATAGCTGCTGGTTGCTATCCAGAAATTGGTCTTGAACCCCTAACCCAGCAGATCGTATTCGGTGGGTGTGAGAAACAACATCGGAGCTATTTCCTAATCGGGCCTTGGTTGCAGGGCGGAATACGGGCATTCCGGTTCGCCTTGGAGTTTCGAGCCATACGGGACGTCGCATAGTGTCGATTTGTCAGGGATAGAGTACGACAACCTCCAAATAGAATGGAGAATGAAGTGATCACATCTGCCTTATTTGTTGTCGCCAGCCAGACTTACTCTGGCCTCCGGGTTTCTAAATTCTATGCATTATCACTGAGCCACGGGTCCAGACTCAATTGCCAGTGATCATATGTTAGCTACAGTCAGTAAACGTATCTTCGCTGCGCCATATGTCAGAGTTCGGTATGATTTCGACTCTTGACGCTGTGCCTGGACCAGACTTTGATTTCAAGTCGCGAACATTCACCCCTATAGTTAAAGGAATAAATTCTGGTACCAACTGGCACCAAAGTCAAAATAAGGGAGAATTCACGTATTCATCGTCGTGTCTGTTCACGGTTAGGGTGGAAAGGAGCATGGTATCGGAGAGGCTAAACACAGTCTCAAGGTTCTGCCTTTGAGGCACCACCAAGCCTACCATTCATCACCTTGAGCGCCGTGACGATATAAAGCTCATTCCCGGATTACATCCCCATGGCTTCCTGATTAGGACTGCTTGAAGATGGCAAATAAACCGGAAATATCCACCCTACTTTCTTTTGTCTTCGTCCGTAAGCGTCTCCACTACGGCAGGGAAAAAAGCTGTGAAAGGTAAATACATGGAAGCAGTACTCGAAAATCCGGTTGCGTCTAATGAGTTAACATATGCACTCGGAGAGTCAAAATCATCAGGTCAAATACCGACTTGTAAAGGGAAGATAGGAGGTACCAGAATGAGAGGTTTATTGCATACAGAACCCGTGGTTGCCTTCTTAGGCGGCAGTGGCCGCTGGTGGAGCCAGGATTGATGATGACTGCGTCCAGTCATGCCGGAGAGTTCCCGAGAGAGTGGTGACTGATTCATTTGTGGGTTAGTGGGGCAACCTGAAGCAATGTCCAATTGGTGAGTTGGCGTATGTTGTGGTGGCAGGGGGAGGTGCGATCGAGTGGCCGCATGGGAAGCTGCGACTGTGTGGAGGCAGGTGTGTCCGAGCTGAAGTCGATCGAGTGGCTTCAGGTCAGCGCGTATGGAACGGCTCACCGTAAGGGGGTGACTGACCATGAGTCAGCGAGGCTTGGACAAGGACACCAGACATCGCCATGATGGCTGTCGGCAACGGCCATACCTAAATGCGAACTCGGAAAATTCACAGGTCGAAGAGCATCAGAAGTCGGACAGGGGAACACGGACCAGCCTGCGGTACAGGTGGCCTTGCGCTTTGGAAGATACCTATTCTCCTGTCCTTACTTCAACCCTATAACTAAACATAATCGTCCCTTGAATTTAGCAAAAGTTCACCTGCAGTAGAGGGAAGGGTCCCCATTCCCTAGAAATATTCGTGGAAGAGCGAGCTGACACCACGAACTGGAAGCTACCAAACATAAAACCCAACTATAGCACTAACCATACCCCATAACAGGAATCCAAACCATAACCCTAAACATAATAGCAAGTAGACAAAAAGTTTCGTCTAATTTTTAGGGGTGGTGATGGTGACGGCAACTGTCTCTTACCAAAGCGTAGTGATATGAGCAGATCGAATTTGTTAACAAATATCCCACTAGTGCACCGCCCGAATGCATTATTAATTAGAGTAAGTCGGTGAAGTGCTCCATAGCCGAATTAGATCCGGCCCACCCAGTGTTTCCGGAAGCTGGACTACGAGCATGGAGACAAAAGCCTTGCGATGTCAGGCAGGCTTGTGTGGGAACCAGCCGATTGTCCTGCGAAAGATAGACGGTCCTCCCACCGCTGTCTCTGCCCTTGAAAGGGTGTTGATGTATATTACCTTCAGTAGAGCCTATTTAGCGACCATTAACAGTTTTGGCCAACGTACCCTGATGGCTAAGCTTGCATTAAACAACGACCACCCACAAAGCTTACCTCCCACATCTCACCTGTTCCCACGACTGACAGATGGCACATGCACAACTGAGACCAGTAATGCATATGCATAGTGCCTACATCTTAGTCCTAGTTGTCCACCCTCATCGTCCATTATAGGGGTTTACAGAGGCTGGGGTGGTCCGTCTAGAGTAAACAAGGGGGTGTGCAGATGTTTGAGAGTGAGTTAACTTGGCTTGATCCCTGGGAAACCCTGTTTTGTGGGGTCCACCAGACATATACAATTTAAGTGAAGTGAACTTCTGCTTCCACCCGGGGCTGTATCGGTTCCAGCAGGGCTGCTACCAGCTTCACAATACGAATGAATTAGGCCTCACTTGTTTCAAGGCGAATTAGGAGTGGTGTGTTCGTAGCTAGAAGGCAGAGCCACAACCACCTCGAGAAAGGAAGTTGTTTGCTGAGTCAGCGTCTTGCGCGCGCGCGCGTATGCGGTAGGCGAAACTGTTTACGTAAGTTTTGCGGTCCTATGGGAAAGTACCAGACGTGAGCGTTTCCCGACTTGTCTTCCATGGAATGCTGGTTCATAGACCGACGCTCCAAGTACAAACAGACTTCCAACATCCGAGGTGGAGTCAGCACTGTACTGTGTGGTATTTAAAGGTCCTTTTCCTGGAATCAGCCCTCCTCTCCTATTTGACCGCACTCGCCACTCCCCCTGAGATACTTTCTCACGGCTGCCAGTGGCCTTCGCAGCTCCGCAGTTACGCCATAGATGCTTATGCGTCAGGGGAGGGATGGAAGGGGGTAGCTAAAAGTCAGGACTCCTAAACAGCCTCCTACTCATCGCGTCAATAAAGATGATCGATGTTCTCCTAATCAGTTTGCTTACGCACTTACCAGTTTCTTTCTAGGCCGTAGTGCTGACCCCTCATCTGCCTAATAATGCCAGGCACAGGACAAGATATAAATTCATTTTCAAGGTATACCCGAGAGGACCTCCTTAGCGAAAGATATCATAGTGCGAACTTCAGGCAGCACCCAAACGTGCTGATGAAGGAAGAAGTCGCGATGCGACGCCGTTTTACTTACATGTGAGACGCAAAGATTAGAGAAGAAGATAACAATGACCTTCTTTTGTCTATAAAATCTCTGCGGGACGCTAGGCCGCATTAGGGCCCCCGAAGCAGTAGTAGGCCACATACTGAGAGCCCGGAAGGAAGGCGAATTGCAAGTATCAGTTTGCCAGATCTACGTTTCTCTTGGTCTGCAACAGAGACAGCAGGCGGGGTTGGTGCATTCAGCCTTTTAGAAGGCCAGCTCTAATTGTTGCCAATGGACGTTACGTTGTCTTGCCCTTCCGAAATAACCCTCCCTCCGTCTGACTGCAGTCCGAAGACCTGGATAACCGTCGATGTCAAATGCAACTTTAGGTGTCCCCACACTCCTCACTACTTCAGACTATTAATGTTGAGCCCCCTGTATGCAACGTGCGAGGACTGAGATCGTGTCAACGTACACGACGTGCTCTGACAGTTTGGTCGTAGGTTTCGATGAAGTCCGACGTGTGCTTCACAACGGGGTGAGGGCAGGGACAGTGACTTGCGCCTGAATTAGTTTATAGTGACAGTAGACTTACGCAGCGTCTACCGCCCCTCTCTTCCCCCAATTTGGCCCGGTGTCAAAAGGGAGTCAAGAAGACCGGAGGTGGGAGAGGGCGCAGGTGGATGGTGAAAACCCGCATCTAGGCGTTCCACTACGCTCCTGGTCCGCAACGCACAGTGGCCAGGATTTTAAACAACAAATATGGGAGGGGAGGGGGAGCGACTCGGATCTCAATCGGTGCGGCGTGAGTTTGCAAGTGGGCCTGCCATCACACCCTGAGTGTTGGCATTTGTCATGCCACGCATTCCCCATAACGCCTGCCGTGCTCCGATCTAGCCCCCGTGTAGGTCCAGCGCAGTTACCACGTGGCCCGTTTTATGAGCAAACAGCGTGCTCCACGGAGTTGGCACAGTACCAGTGACTTACACCTGAATGACTTCACGGTGGCGCGGACCTGTGCGG
>CACRXP010000025.1:1248700-1304581 GCA_902702965.1 Spirometra erinaceieuropaei
TCTCGAGATAAAAGTCATGCTGAGGTTTAGCATGGCGACATACACAGACTCGGCACCGCATATTTTCCTGAGTCCTCTTTTATCTTCGTGGACGAAACTTCGCTAAGCCAACGCGGTGTTGGAATCAGCCCACAGAACTGCTGAAGAAACAGCAAGGAGAAAGTCTTTTTAAGTGGTGCTCCAACATGAAACTGGGCCTCGATCTACTCTGAACATGAGACTGCTTAAGAATTTGAGATCTTCAGTTGGCTAGACCTTAGACCTTTCCAGTGCTGTTCAGATCGGTAGACAAGTGAAGCGACAGAGTGAGGGAGACTGTGGACAGTCGCGTAAGCTTTGAGAACGCAGAAGGTACCATCGTCTGCACCAGGGTTCCCACCTACGCTCCCCTTCAACTGCCAGTCAAAAGAACATAATAATTTGCTGATCATCCACTTCATGCATTCAACATCCTGCGAGATTGGGAATACTAAGAGAGCGACTTACGCGGTAGCCGTAGCCCTTCCTCTTTCCTTCCGGTGGCAAGACTGAGCCCAGACGAGTGAGGCTAGACTTGGACGTGGTGACTGGTTAGATGTCGGGACCTTGTCTTGACCTGTCACACACCACCCGACCGAGACTTTGTGCGCACAGCGTGCACCAGGCAATGCTTAATCCGAGCTCTAGATCTGACACTACAGAAACCACCAAGCAGGCAGTTTGCACCAGCACAGCAGGAGACCAACAATAAAGGGCTGTGCATGGTTTTCAGGTAGTCGCCAACAATTCTCGACTTTCTAAGCAACTGTTTACCCCTCTAAATATCACTCATGAAGGTCATGAGAACAGTGGTCACAAGCGGATAGTAAGCGTGATGTACAGCCGAAAATCGTGCATAAAGTGGCTTCTACCGGCTATCTCAGGGTCCAAGATTCAGCTGACCAGTTGCCGGTTCATTATCTTCACCGTATGCCGAGCAGACCTTACGTAGGCGTGGCCTTGTCCTCCCCCTTTTGCATCACCCACTTTCGTCGACCTTGTACATTCATATGTTGTATGATTTGCAATAGTGACAGCATGGAAAATAACTAAAAGCTTTTAGATAGTACCTGTGTTGTCAGTACGGTTAAATCGTACAACATGCACACTACGAATATTACGTAGTTATTGAACTGCAGCTGATAGATTTCGGTTCAAATATTCATATCAACTTCCGGACTGAGCCTATAAAGCCTAACTCCGTTTGATTTACTCCAGGCTAGCGATTGACTTCTGAGGAAATTGGAAGGCTGAAATTTGTACACTCGGTCTGCCAGTCCACGTAAGCATGCGCATTTTCGGGACACCGATGTCGGCATGTTATGAAGACCCCAGTTTCATCACTCTAATTACATGCGCTAATGGCTCTCTCTCTCTGGCCTGTGCTTCGACCTGCAGCACTGCCCATCCCCACATCAATCCTACAAATCACATTTTGATGATTCCGACAAGGAGTGATTAGGCCACAGCATTTGGAGGGCTGATCGTCTGCAGCTGGGTGTTTCTACCGACGCCAGCCGTAGGTCAAATTTGAGAGTGGCTCTCACACAAGGCACAGAAGCACTTAGCGGCCAGTGAGGTGGGGGGACGAAGGGGTGGATAATTGGCTAAGTCGTCAAGTCAGTCGGCCACCCATGTGTATGTGTATATGTCCTTCATGTAATTCGGAATTCTCTAAAAGTTGCAGTGGAAGTCGAAGTATTGGCGTAGGGCGCAAGATCCGGTTCGGACATCTGAGGCAATCTGTGCCCCGCCGTCTGCAATAAGTTTGATTAATTCAACAGTAGAGGCGGTTATAGGGTTCTGTAGAGGGGGCTTTGTGCGTATTCGCCTGTCTTTTGCTAATCGCTGAGCAAACTGAAATCTGGTTCGAACTGACGATGGTCAATAAAGGACGTACTTGGCTAATTCCTAAACAGGGCAGTAAGGTCGGTGTGCCGGCTTGTGTGGGAGTTCCGTCTCATTAAATAAAACCAACTAAGCCGATTTTGGCAAGTTGAATTATTGAAACCTACTCTTTGACGGGAACTTAGCATATCTGGAGGAAGTAAGCGGGATTCCCAAAGCACGCATGTAGTCAACTGATTTATTTTACATTATTCCAGCATTGTTTTTTTGACTCTGGCAAGAAGTTTGGTGGAATAATATCTTTTTAGTTCCAAATCCACCTTCGAACGAACCGACGAACCTTCAATGATTGTCGAACACTGTTTATGTATAAGAATACCGCGTGGAAATATACTGTTTAGCCACTTCCAAGAAAAACAGGACAAGGTAGTTTTTTTACTAATTCCTCTTATTTCTAAATAGGATATAGTGCATCATCTATATCTCTGTCGATGCAAAATACAAACATCGGGTCAGCTAATTCGATAGGCAAGTAAACTATCGGTAGGATGCTGATGTAATACTCGAGCGTAGGATGCAACCGAATAGGACGGCGACTTGCAAATGGATGCAGAGACGTGATCCACGCCATCCTCCAATAATTGGAGATGAGTCTGGTTTTTGAGAATATAACCAACAACCATACTGTCAGTATACCTAGCAGACAGGCAGTCATCTGGTGATATCAGGTCATCAATGTGAAAGGAGAAGAGCTGAAGGCATAAAATGAAACCTTGCAGGATTCCACAGTTATTGGGAAGAACAGCAGATTTCCACTCGCCAGGCTAGCTAAGCTGAGTGCTGAAAGTAAAATAATCTCTAAGTCAAGAAACGGCCCAGCCAGAAGAACCGTATGCGGAGGTTTTGGTAAGGAGGAGGTGGCGGGGGAAAGTTTCGACGTCAGAGGAATATTCAAGAAATGTGCATGCGTAAGTACGACAGTCCTTATCTAGATCGCTTAGAGTAGAATGGACCACAGAAACAAAAGCCTCCAGGATACTAGACCTGGCCTTGCATGTGAATTGTAAAGGATCAGCAAATTTGGCGGAGAACGCCATAGCGGAGAAATGAAAACAGAACGGAAAAAATCAGATTAATTGAAAAGAAGAGGTCAAGGGGCCTGTAAAATCGTAGGCCAAAGCTACTACGCCGACGTTTGTTTAACCAGGTCGACGCATTAAGCCACAATTGCCATTAAATGTGTGCTCTTCCCTACAACCTGTCGCAAGTTCCCGTGTCCTGAACTCTAGTAATGAAGCTTAAGGTATGCACAGCGTAAGCACACATCCCGGAGACAGTGACCGGAGACCTGAAATTTGCACAAGAGTTGGGCCGGTGTAGTAGCACAAAAGCGGCGTTGTGGGTGTCTGCTTTGGAAATATGAAGATCATAACCTTATTTAAGGTGAGAATGACGTTGATCGATCTATCCTGCTTGTGAGACGCAGATTTGCGCTTGGCGACAGACAAGCGACGGGTGAAAAATTTCAACCCAAAGGAGACGAACCTGAAAGTTCGGATGGATAGAGCGTTGCGCTTAAAGTGCCCAATTGGTGCACTGGGCCCGGACCGAGAGCTCGGGTTCGCCTGCACTAGGGGGTTGGGCGACATTGGCTGATAACTACTAGGAACCACAATTTCATTGTTTCGAATTTTATTTGGCGCCATTTGTGGGTTAATTTACGTGCGTAACATGCTACTCCAAGATTTGTGTCTGCCCACTTAAGATACTGTACTACTATTACTACTACTACTACTACTACTACTACTACTACTACTACTACTACTACTACTACTACTACTACTACTACTACTACTACTACTACTAATACTACTACTACTACCACCGTCAGCACCGCCACCGCCGCCGCCGCCATCACAATGACTTACTAGTACAACACATATAACCTCTCCAGAAACTCATGCAGACGAGAAGACACTGGGTTAGGTTTTCGCGCCCGTATCATCACACGATAGATCGCTAGCCAATTACGATGCGGAGCCGTACCTTCCCGCAAAGGGTATAGTGGTGACCTTCCATGAAGTGGACACAAAGTAAGACAGGAATTCGCGGTATCTGATCAACTTCGGTCTGTCCATGCTCATTGTGTCCCCGTGTCTAAGGAAAATTTCGACGACAGGAGATGGGTGCGGACGTAATGGCGTTAAGCCATCAAGTAGACGCGCGGTAGATGTTCTATTCCCTAAACTCCGCAAAGGAGGAGAGAGTGTCATAAGGGCCTCCCACTCTCTCCTCACACCCATTTCCGACTAACAGACCTGACTCCTGAGTGACTGGGTGTAATGACTTACATGCCGTGAAAGCATCAATTAGATGGGACAAACTCGTGCTGGTCCCCCAGTGCACAGTGAATTCAAGCTGCTTAGTCTCAATATGTCCACAGGGTCACTCTTATCCTTAAGATCTAACGATCTTGATCCTTGTTTATTCTTTGCAAGTGTTAGCACTTCGTTTCTTCTGAAGCTCACTGAATCAGTTATCCTAGAAATGACTATGCCACTTTTTCAATTTTCTTGGTTTTCTAACAAAACCAGGCCCACCTTTGTTTTGTTGGCTACTCTGCACTCCGGGACTTAGAAGAGGACCGTCGCGAGTACTTCCCCTACATTTCGTAATCTCTCTTCAATCTTTTGATGCTATTCTTCATGATCGTTTCTCGAAAAAAACATTTGAGCCAACCCGTGGCTGGGCTGAACCCTCATTCGCAGAACATATGTCCAGCCTGACAATTGCCAATGTTCCTGCTTCCAAAACTACGGCCCACTTCAGGATGACACATTATCCCCCTATCTCTTTTCACTTCATTCTGATGGTCTAAATCATTCAATAACTGTTGGACATCCTTCCAGGAAAATGCTCTTTGGCTTCGGCTACTTACGGAAGTCACGGTCCACGTATCAGGAATGTCATCAAACAAGAGCCGTTTACTTGCTAGTCAGAAATCAGTTCAATGTGATTTTTTAGCTGCAACGGCCCCAAATACGGTCTTCCTTAGCATTCCTCCGAATGACTTACAATCTCTCTGGTACCGTAATGTTACCCTGTCTTCTAATTTCCTACTGGCCCTTCATGTCGATTCCAATTTTTAATTTTGATCCAACTGGGAAAGCCTCGGCGACCTCGGTTGGATTTATAATCAGGACTGCAAGGACAAGGCTTTAGTACAGCCAACGCTCTAGTCACCTGAGCTAAGAGGCCCCGCCGGACGACGTGGTTTTAACCACAGTTGGGTTAAGTTACCCGTCCAGCCTACTGTAACGTGTGGAATCCACCAAATCTGATACAGTAAACTGACTGCCTAGGCAGGGTTTCCCAAGCAGTATATCTAGAACCCGCCAGATGCTTACCAGGCTCACGATTTCATTTTTGACAGGATCAAAATTTGTGCAGTACATATGATGCCCGCTAATCGTTTCGGCCAGTTGTACTTGCAGCATTTGGGCTACTACATCTTGATTATTGTTAAAGTGCATCCTACTTCTCCTGATACCTCACAGTCAACCACAGTTGGAACCAGATTTATCCAATACTGCGGATCTCATATAAGTGAGCGAAACACATCCTCTCGTGCGATGGAGGCAAATGGTACTACGTATTTGCTGTATGTCCAATGTGTGGCATTTTGCTGAAATTTAGCATGGATAAGCATATAGCCGAACAGTCCCGTGCATTGTTTGAGTGTGTGTTTGGAGAGAAAATGTGCTGACAGTTGACCTCACCGTCTCTTCTCTTCTCTTCTCCGCATTTCCCTCCCTATAAGCAATCAGACGAGCTTAAATAAATCACGGCGCACTAAGCGCCCTGACTTGAAAGACCGCCAACTGGCGGGATAACTCGGACTTTGCAGTCAGCCCAGTGTGTGCTTGTGTGGAGTAACCGACTGGTGGACTGAGGGTCAGACTGCAACGGCTCCTCCCTAATGTGGTCTTTATGGTAATGCCGCTCAGTTTGGATCCGAGTCGATGCCTTTTCTTGTTGTGCGGAATTCCGACCCCTTGTCTTCAGACTAGGGGTTGTGGTGGTACGCCCAGCTGCAGGCTTACACCGCGCCAGTAACCAGCGCCCTCTTCCACTCCTGGTTTACTTGACCCTGTCATTACATTTGACTTAGGGCGATGAAGGATTGGGAGTGCTGTAGATGCAGCGCAAGTCCACTGTCGCTGTAAACTAAAGCACGCTCAAGTCACCATCGCTGAGCTCACCCTGCTGTGGAGCACGCAATGCACAGCGTCGAAAACGACGGTCAAACTGTCGTGAGGGGAAACCCTACGATGCACATTTTTACCGCCCACCAGCATGTGCGCGTATAGAGTCGAATTCGGCCATGGGATTCCCGAATGTGCTAGCCCCGTGTGGATGGCAAAGGCAGACACGGTGAATGTCTGTTGGTGCTCTCAGACTCGTTCTCCAATCGCACCATGTCCACTTTGTCGTTGGTGGGTATCTTTCTTTCCCTGCTACGTTCCTGTTGCCGTGGTTACAAAGAAGCTCAAAAAGAGCAAACCGGAACTAAGGTGCAGTTTTTTTTTTACAGTGAGGCCAGTCGGAAAGGGCGTATTCAAGGAGGAAAATGGTTGTTGTGGCGTGAGAAGTGGGTTAGCCGTGTCGACATTACGTTGGACGCGAAAGTGTTCGTATGAGTCAGTCCGGAACCTGAATGACAGTCGACGATGCCAACATGCTAGTGGCGATTGGACGTTGTAGACTTGTGTGCCTGGGGTTTTGCCTTGCCCTTGAAAATCTCCCTCGCAGTTTACTTGCGACAGGACTCTAGGACTGTCGATTCTGCTCGACGCGTCCTCAGTACTCAGGTTTAACATTCAGTTGCTTAAGGCCTCTTCAGGGTGTCCTTGTATCGTCATTTTTGTCAATCCCCAGCGATGTCACTGTGGCATTTTCGCTTTCGCAGGCGAGTGAGTTACAATCGGGAATACGGACCTCCGTATTACCGGTGGCCTTGCGCTAACTTCCAGGAGGGTACCTTTTCCCCTGTACTGACTTTAACTCCAACCCAAAAACTTACCACAGCCCTAAACCCCTGGAATTTAGCACGAGGCCTACCTCTAAAACGGCGAGTTCTCGTTCCCGAGCCATGCCTGTAATTCGGTGGAAAGTATACATCAAAAAGACCGACAAGGAGACCCGGTGCGTAAGCTTCATTTCTACGCGCTTCGACCCAGATTCCTTTGTCTCATTTAGTTCGGCAGTCAAAGCGATTACTTGAATGAGACTACTGCGTTCAGCAGCCTAATGGAGGTCCGCTAGAGGCAACGATCACGTACATCGAGGCCCATATAGATGTCCGTTATTCCTAGAACGTGCGTCCTCTATCTGGACACATCGGTAAACGAGGTCCATCTCTTCCCGCGAAGTAAACCACCACTGACTTGCGCGTGGACTTGCTTGTCTTGGCGCAGACTTGCTCTGCATCTAGCACACTATCGGTTTTCACACCATCCGCCGTATTTCCATTGTAAGACCAACTGAAGGTGACTATAGATGGGCATAGACGCGGTGTCTGACATCTTGTCCACGCCTGCCACGCTCGGCCCATTCCCTACAAAACTAAAATTAAGCAGGGTCTCGAATCCCATGCAGATGAGAATGCTGTAAAGGCCATCTTGAGAAGGAGCCATAACAGCCTGTCCCTCCACCCTGCAAAGCGCCAAGCTCTCCCGTCAGTTGGCAACACACCTAAACCACAATTTTTAGGACGTAGAGATATTTCAAACACGTTACTATTATTATTATTAGTGAGAAATGGGATGATTTTCCCTGAGAAAGGGACCCCTAGGATAGGGGCCACTCTCACTTCTTTGTGTAACGCATTTGTGGATTCTGCGAGCCTGTCGTCGAGTGAGTAGCGATGAGGACAGTCGCACCAATTGGTGTGGCGCTGCACTTCTGTCTGACGCATTCGATACGCCTGTATGAAAATATTTATGGACATATGCGCGGACCGATTAACGCCTACCATGAGCCAGTATGACCCCGTTATTGGTTAGGGCAATTTCTGTACAGGACGTATGCGAATAGGCGTACAACAACCCATTCGATTACCAGAACAAAGAGAGAGAGTTCCCTCTAATGTTGCAGGGGGTTTACGAAGAAATAATTGCTTCCCAGGCACGATGGGATAGAAAGGAGGCTAATGCTGGAGATTCGGGCAGATGAACTTAGTAATACTCTGAGGCTCATTTCGCCGTCATTCAGCCTTACTTCGGTCAGTATGCGTAAGCAATTCAAGACGGACTAAATCCGAAACTCTATTATCGAGACCAACCCATAGCTCAAGCAGTGATCGAGTCTTCTTCAACCTATGGTTATCCTTTAACCAGTTTTTGGCTCATTTTGCAGTTTGCCTGCTCTCCAGAACTTAAAAATTTAAAGTTCTGACCAGTAGCCTCTACTATAAAGTTAGGGTCAGATGTGGTTATGTAGCCGCACCTGAAGCAAACAAACCCCAGCCACCTGTAATACGGGACCGACGATAATAGGGGGTTTTACAGGTGGGACTGGGTGACACACAGGCGAAGAGGTCAAGTAGTTGTGTGCAGAAGAAAAGTTATTGGGAATGCGCGTTTGTACTTTGAATGGTTGAGCAATAGTTGCGCTTACCCCTAACCCTAACCCCTGACTGTAGCCCCTTATCCTAAATCCCGATCCATGACTACTAATTCTAACCCCTAACCACAACCCCAATAGTATTGTGTCCATCAGGTGGGGCTGCATAACCACATCTTACCAAAGTTTGCTTATGCACCTGTACACATTTCCGTGTTGATTTTAGATCTCCACGCGTAATACAGTGCCTGATGAGGTACTTTTGGTAGAAAGTTGACCGCACGGAGGTGAAAGAAGTAAGTTTCGTTTTCGACTTCGGCCTTCCCCAAACATAAAACAACGTAAAGTTGCAGACTCTAAGCCCTCCTTCCGAAAGCATAGCAGACACGCATTCTTGCTTAATTTTGAGCCGTCACAGTACTTTATAAACTTTTAATATGATGTCCGGCCAAAAAGAATTTCCGCTAAAACGAACAGCCACAGGGTAAAAAGCACCAAGTATATACTTAAATGTCCGCTTGTTACTTGAGGTGAACTCTCAGACGGATTCCAGAACGAAACAGGGAAGCATGTGGACTGGGAGCATTTGAGGTAGTCGCGTTGCCGGCAGGAAACCTTGATTGACGAGGTTTGCTTACACAGATGGGAGGGATCGCAATGGCCATTTCTGGTTGGTCGGCCCTCGTCAGTCATGCTAAGCCACGAATCAAGAAGGCCATGGGTTAAAAGGTCCGAGGTGTTGTGGCCAACGGGCCTGCGCCCCTGGATCGGAAGTATCAAAAGTGTTCACGCGAGAATGGCGTTAACAGACCTTTTTGGGCCAATCTTTCTGGACTATTGCCAGGTGGCCACCCGCCAGCGCTCAAGTCTTGGCGTCTCAAAGCAGGAGAAATCGGAGAATTCAACACTCGCCTAATTCAATAATCTTAGACGCGGCCGATAGGGCCTGGGTCTCGGAATAAGTTTCAGACCATTCTTCTCCAGAACCAATGACATGAATTTAAATTCCAGGTCTCTCAGAGTGATGAGATAACCAACGATTGGGATCAAGGCAGAACCTAGCCTCCAAATTCTCACAGGCTTCGCTTGTTGAGGCTTTTTTGTCGTCGGACTTTGCTGCGAAACGAAGCTGTTGTTACGGCAAATCGGTAAGAAGTGGTTTGGTAGCCCCACCCGATGGACAAAATACGGTGGGGTTGGGGCTAAGGGTTAGGCTTAGGGGTTAGAGTTAAAGGTTAGGGCTTGGGGTTTAGGATTAGGGGTTATCGTTAGGGGCTAGGGTTAGGGGTTAGCGTAACTATTTCCCAACCATTGAAAATACAGCCACGAACTCCAAAAAGCTTTTCTTTTTCATGCAACTGCTTGACCTCGTCGCCTGTGCCTTCCACGCCTCCACCTGTAAAAATCCCTATCACCATCAGTCCCGTATTAGAGGTGACTGGGGTTTGTTTTCTTCAGGTGGAGCCACCACACCACATCCGACCGGCAAATCGTCTTGATAGCATATTCATGCTGACAAAAACTCACCTTGTGAGTACCTAAATCCGCGTCTTAGGGCGTATTACATAAGCAGGATAGTAACACTATCTGCTTGACGATATGTCTTGAACACTTCCGCCGTCCATTCAGGATTCCAGAAAGCCGGTATACGCTAACCACTTTTATCTAAATTTTGCAATCGGTTGAGGTGTGAGCCCTGCCGTGGGGATTCCTGCGGGTACTCGTACGAGTATCTAGACCTTTTGTCTGCATGCGATCTCCTCAACGATGTTCCAACTTCACCCGAAGCCAAAGGAAAGTCTCCTAGTGTAATGTGCGCATCAAGATTACTTTGCTGATCGCACCGCAAAGCCTAATAATTACAAGAATGGGGATCTGGTGAATGATGAGGCTACAATCAAGTAAGCCTTCAGCGTAATTTAGCGCAGACCGTAATAAGCCGCTTCCGCAGAGTCATTAGGCTGTCCAACTTAAATGCTGTAAATTATCCCGTCACGTCCGATGCTAACTGTGGCGCCTCACATGCTACATAATGGCTTGTGTTTTTACCGCACTAAAAACACGAGTGCAAATTATGTACCCCTGTTAGGAGTACGGTAAAATCACTGCCATATAAAATTATAGTGCTAGTAGGACTACTTGTTTGAACAATGGGCATTACGAGGTTATTCACCTGCAGTCGATTGTCCTCGTCCTAAATGTTCATCGCAATTCCAGACGTGATCGTAAAAAGTCAAGACTCGGGAACTTAACCCCAAGACCTTCCCCTTATAATTTTCGAGATTATTTGCTTCACAAATATTAGTCTCTTGGAATGCTTAGTCCTACCTCTGAAGTGATTGCTTGCCATAAATGTAGACACAGATGTTCGAAAACGTATGCTTTACCTGTTTTTAAAAAGGTCCTTGCCCTTCGCCAATTGACCTCTAGTTTTGTGCCTTGACTGGGCCATCTCTATTGTAAATGTCAATCATTTCAAACAGAAAATATCCCTATCTTTCTGGTCAAGCCACGGAGATCATATTCTGCATCTAAACCAGTCAGTCAGTGTTTCTCAACAAATGAAAATGCTAGAACGTCATATAAGTTCTCAAGTATTCACGCTCATGCCAAAGGTTTCCTATACGTTCTTGCGATCCCAGGTCCTATACGTCCAATGCCCTAGTTTGACTCGTACCTGAGGGAAGTCGTCTTCAAAAGAGTTGTATGGGTAAAGGCAGGAGGACGCTACTGGTTACTCCTGGTCTATTTAACAGTGCCCTGTTTCGGGAGGTACTGGTGATCAAGGAGTAACGGTAGCAGTACCAGACGTGGATTGGTTACGACATCAGCTGATCACACGCCAACTCCTGGTTGAATGACGGACAACAGAAATGGGCACTGCAATCTTGCCATGCCTGTTTCGATTGTTGACAGCACATCACTATGCTACCACCTCCTAGGGCCCTGGACTGGAGCTGCCATTTAGGACGAATAACTTGCATCCCGTCCTTCAAATAGGCCAGCTCAGTGGTATCATCTTTCCCTTTAAGTAATATTATTCCTCGTTCAGCTGAGGCGCTGACTGGAAACTCAGAGGAGGGAGGAGACGGCTAAGGATGCACAAGCATCGCCAAAGGAAACCGTCTTACCCTGATGGTTCTGTCCAATGGACTGTCGGCAGCAGTGACTGTACTCAGCTGCAAGCTCTCCACAGAATCTCCATAGATAACACTATCTTGCGTCTGGGATGCCTTGAGTGGTGGTAAAAAGACCGCATTACCGGTTCGTGCACAGCGCTATAACCTACATTTCATAGAAGTAATCATGATTTTGACTGAAACCATTCTTGAAGGAATATTTCCCCGGAATAAATTTGAAGCAAGCAAGGACAGCAGAATTTAATGGCACTACAAAATTTCGCGACCGCTTCTCAACTGCTGCCGGTCGTTGCATAACAGAAATAACAAGTGAGAAAGGTACAAAGGTTTGAATTTCGACAGAGAAAATCGATGTAAAACAGCAAGGTCAACGTTTACTGCGCGTAGACTAATCGATAAAATGATAACTTCAAAATGCAACATGGGAATGAAAATGGGGAACTAGGCATGCCGAGGGATTTCGAAACTCAAAAGGGCTCGGGTCTACCAGGGCAAGCTGAGGTTGACCACGTGGTCTAACTGTTTACATAGGTCGGGTTTCTCCCGCCGTATGTAGGCTGCCTCCAGGTAGCGCAATAACCGAGTAGTTCGTGCTCGAACTAATACTCGAAAAGACGTCTTAAGGTCAACCGAATGGCCACTATCAAGA
This sequence comes from Spirometra erinaceieuropaei, assembly GCA_902702965.1. Classification (NCBI taxonomy): domain Eukaryota; kingdom Metazoa; phylum Platyhelminthes; class Cestoda; order Diphyllobothriidea; family Diphyllobothriidae; genus Spirometra; species Spirometra erinaceieuropaei. Next base: position 1,260,980 of record CACRXP010000025.1, read on the forward strand.
AGATGTTTTGTAATGGAAGACCGTGGAGTCTTGTTCTCCTGCTTTAGAAGCCATTTAGGCAGGTGCTCAACTGCTCTGGCTGCCAGTTGCCTTTGCGTTCGCCCAATGTACTTGCATCCACAAGTACATGTAAATTCGTAAACACAATTTGACGTGGCGTGCAATGGCAAGGCGTCCTTCGCCCGTGGAACTTCGATAGCCTTAGTAGAACTGTAGAAGATGATTTCAGCTGCGTTGTAAGTTCTTTCAATAGTGCATCTCAATCGTCGCTTGATGGTATTAGAGATGTTGTCGCCCCTAAAGGGTAAGGATATTATAACGGGCTTTTTCGGAACAGATTGCTCCGTCAATTTTGGCCGCGAAGTGTTGCTGTACTTTTCGATGAATCGTGTTGGATATCCCCGTTTAAGCAGGGCTGTTTTTAGACAAGAAATTTCATCATCCAGCGTTTCAATGGAGCAAATCTTTCTTGCTCTGTGGGATAGAGTGTAAACCAAATTTCGCTTTCGTTGTATCGGCACAAAGCTCAAGAAGTGTAGGTATTGGCCTTTCCATGTGTCTTTGTGGAAAAAAGATCGCCGTATTGAACCATCTTCCTGTCTAGTCATGAGGACATCCAGGAAAGAGAGCTTGTTGCGCTGCTCCTTCTCCATTGTGAACCTAATCTTGGGATGAAGACTGCTCAGAGCAACAAGTAGGTCTTCGGCTTCATCGTCGTTATCAACAATAGCAAAAATGTCGTCTACATATCTTTTGTATAGTGTTCTCCTATTCAATTTTTCTGAGAACTTTTCTTCTAGGTGACCCATAAAAATGTCGGCAAGGGTTGGACCAAGTGGACTTCCCATTGCCACTCCATCAATTTGTCTGTATATCTGTCCATTGAACAGAAATTGAACGTTTTTCGTGCATAGTTTCAACAGGTCGCGTAATATTTCGGGTGACAGGCGGGTTTCAGACGCATGGTCGCATTATTGTCCCCTGCCATGTCATGAGACCATATCATGCACAGGATAGATCTGTAGATAGATCAGGGCATTTCGTAGAAGAAAGTCTGATTCCTCCGGTGACAAAGGTGGAGGAAAATTATCATGCCTTTCATTTTTTAGGTCAGCATGTTTCTCTTCAACTGTAAACGATTCCTGATTCCCAAGGCTTCTGATCAGGCGGATATGTTTACAGGCTAAGATAATTTTGATGGCCAGATGTGTAGTCAGACCCTTTGAAAGCCGAGTTAACAGACACGTTGTCTCACATTTCAGGAAGTCCCACGAGAACACCACGCATTCTGCAACTGTTATGCAGATAACTTCTGGGGGTTGTGAGGCGTTTCGGTAGGAAATTGGCTGTTTCTCCCTACAGCTGGTCCAAAAAACGCGTTAAAATTGTCAACGTAGTTGAAGGAAAATATGTGTTTGAGAAAACGGTTAGTGAACGTAGGGGATTTAGATGGGATTCGATCATGCAGATTGAGGTATGGTGATCATATTCACCAACTATACCTCTGTATTTGCTCTCTTTTCCAAAACGAATACTATACATATTTCTACGGCGCCACGGCAGGTATTTGGTTTGTTCATGCACACCTCAAGAGCAACACGAAGATCAGAGCACTTTACTGATTCCATCTTATTCGTAGAATACGCTTGAAACCCACTGATCTAACTCCTATTCAAGGTCTCTTATTACCAGAAAGCTTGTGAGAACTACCTTAACTGAACGCTATCAAGACGGTTACCTTCAACTGCAGCAACTATTCCCGACAGCCAGCTTGGTTGGACACGAAAATATTGACCCCGATACGCCAGGTGGTCTTGCAGTAACTAGTTCCACATTATAACGACAGTAACTGTAACCCCGACACTAACCCCCCTACCCCAATACTGAGCCAACACTAGTCCTAATAACCCCGACCCGAGCCCCTGACGTTTAGCACAAGACTACCAGTAATGCGGGAGGTCCATATTCCCATGGCCTATCGACAACTGTAATTGAACACAAACGCCGCATGCAGTTCACGGACAGAGACAAAGCCAAAAGTCAGAAGAATTGTGCCAACGAGGTTCCGTTACTGCCTCCTCATCAATTCACCACTGTGGCCTTGAATCGAAAATATTTATTCACATTGGGGTGGAGGCATATCAATGTGAATGGAGACTAAAAGTAAATCATCTACAGTATCCAGTGGTACAAATTGGGAATAGACAACGGGATAAAAGATTGTAGGTGGATCGGTAAAGACAGGAGTTGGTAAAAGTTGGCAACAGTTGGTAAAAACCGACAGTGCGAGCTACGCATGCTGATAGCTAAAAGTTTCGTCAGATAGGCCAAAATAGTACACAGTAGTCGTATTTTGAAACACCGTTCGGATTAATTTTGCAGAACGTTCCCATTTGACCAACTTATGATGAGTAAAAATAGGAAGTGAAGACGCTATGGCTATCGTACACACGAAATCCACTGGAAAAATATGTACGTGCAACCAAATTCCTGATACGCAAGGCTGGTGCCTTCAGACCGGGCTGGGAAAAAAGAGGATTCAGCGCACTGAGTTATGACTTTAAGTATCCGGATTTTGACTGGCCTAAAGTATTTTTTTCATGGAATATCTCCATGCACGAACAGATAGAGGGCACATTCTTCTAACCGAGAGCTTTCAACTCTCAGTAAACTGGTCCACTAGGCTCAGCCTTCTGATTTTCCCTGGATTAAATCCCAAGAACAATGGTCACAGAACTGCTACCCAAACTGGCTGACTATGCCTTGATGATAAAAGTTTTGTTCTTTGTCAAAATATCGTATTTTACGCGATTCGCAGGCAAATTATCAAAAATCAATCAATGTATCACAACTGGGTCAGATGAATAACTCAAATTTGCCAAAACACGCATTTACCAATTCAAACTGGTGTTCATTTGGTAGGGTCTAGATTGATTGCCTTGAGAATCCGGTTTAAGCAGTCAGCTTACTGTATCAGAACTGATGGATGCTAACGTTGCAGTGGGTTGGACGGTTAATTTAGTCTAAATGAGATTAAACTCATGACTCTTGGTCGGAGCCCCGAGGTTAGGGCGTTAGTTGTACTTAAGCCATGCCCCTGCTGTTGTGAGTTTGGATTTCCCTTAGGCTGTTGAATACTTCATAACAGGGTCAGACGAAACAATAAAAATTGTCGAAACGTTTGGCTAGGGGAAACTTTACTGCGAGACGGGTACGAAATATCAGTCTCTGATTCCTGCTTGGTGAGGTGTTTCTCCTTCTCCGCCCTGTCCCCCCGCCCCTCCTGCCTGGTATCACTAAAAAACCTCCAAAACCTGATGGCTGTCTGGCCTAAACACCATGCCACCTAATAGAAACAAAGAGGCGAGTTCCAGGAAGTAGTTGCGAAAAAGGAGACACGATCACTGGAACAAGAGTTTATTAGGCGGACTTTTCGAATTCACACTCGCATCCATCATCAGAGACAGAGTCAGATAAGAGTAGCGATTTTCTCAGACTCAGACTCTGTCTCTGATGAAAGATTCGAGTGAGAATCCGAAATGTCACTCTAATAAAGCTCTTGTTCCAGTGATAATGTTTCATTCTTTACATCTTGCTACCTCTCCTCCTTACAAGACCAAACCGATACTGTGTTTTTCAGACCATTCACAGCCTTCATGAGGTGGCATTTTTGTAAAAAACGGTTAGATGCGGTTATGTGGTCGCACGCGAGGTAAGCAAAACCCAGCCACCTGTAAAATGGGAGCGATGGTAATAAAGGTTATACAGGTGGGGTCGGGGAACGCACAGGAGGCGAAGTCAAGTAGTTTTATGCAAAATAAAAGCTCTTGGGAATTCGCGGTTGTACTTTGAGTGGTTGAGAACTAGTTGCCATAACCCCTAACCCTAACCGCAACCCTAACCCTTAACTGCAATCCTAAACCCTAACCCTGAAACATCCAACACGAACGTTAGAAGGAGAAGACAGGCCGAAATTCAGGAAGGACCACCAGCATTGGACTGAAAAAGGTATACCCGGCAGCAAAGAAACAAGGTCACCAAAAGAACACACACCGCAACGCACAGCAACACCATGCCAACGTAATCATATCAGCTCAAAATAATTAAGTAGGTCAACAGTATTGTGTCCATCAGGTGCGGCTACACAACGACATCTTACTGATAAAAGAAACCAGCTCTGAATTAATGATGTTGAGGATAACACGCTTAGAATTACATGAGAGCGACGTTCAGGGTGGCCTATGAACAAGGCTGACTTAAGTGTGGAAAACTCGTAGGTAGTCGCGTATTGACGACTGATCAATAATCAACAAGTGACAGCAGTAAAGACCGAGGAGACTGGAATGGCTATTTCTGGCACATCTATTTTGTTCGCCAGTCAATTCTACCTCAAAACCAGACCGATAAGACCTGAGGGTTTGTTCTGTGCAATTCTCAACTGAACTCGCGTTCAAAGCCTTTGTGTTCCCGACCCGTGTTTTAAGTATGGACGATTGATGAGGACACATGAATCAGAAGTGGGCACTGCGGCCTGCTCTGAATAAAGCGGTAAGATTTCTAACTTGCATTCAGACATCGTACCACTAGGATTGCTCGGATGATATGACCCTCAAGCGTGGATAGAGAACCCAGATTTTTGACAAAAAGCCTACGTCCTTTTACTGCAGAAGTTTACAGATGAGTCTATTCCTAGGATAAAATAAACCTAAACGTATCGTAGGCTTAATATGTAACAAAGTCTTTCGGAGTGAGCTTCCGAAATAGGACTTACGTGAAGCCGATATATCGTGAAAGAATATTTCACGATCCATTCACGGGATATAGTGAACAGATGGGCATGGATCTGATTTGTTAGTTTGAACACTGTACCTTTAAATGGTGTGGTCTTATAAAATCCCATGTCGCGATGGCACCCACAGTACATGTCATGCAACTTAAGAAGTAAGAGAGTTCATTCAAAAGTCCGTCATAAGGAAATATCGCAATATTTACGGGATAAGATGTAACTGTCCCAACCGGTCGTGGAGTTTACATCGACATTCTCGGTACAAGACTGCCAAGACGCAAAGGCTGCAAGTACCGAATAGAGGCCTTCAGCACTGGCAGGTCAAAACCTTCAATCTACGCATAAGGCATGGTCGAATACACGAATGCTGTCAACCTGCATACGACGCTTTAATAGGCCGGACACGTAAATGAACCATTCAGGCCATTAACATGTTTGCAGTGTTTCAGGTAGTCAAAGCCCTTTATTGGCATTACAACTTTATTTAATTTTCTGAAGTACTTTCCTGGTAGGATTTCAGTTTAATCTCCAGCCAAGTGGTCACACCTCACCATAAACAATACACGTGCGTGCGACTTTCACCGAAAAAAAAACTGTTGAAACCACGAGAAAAGACCCTTAACATACGAAAGAGGAGTAGAGCGGCAGGAAAGGCGTTTCAGTGCAATGAGACTGCGAATTAATCGTGAGTTCAACACCCCAGCTATCGGGCATGTACTGGGGCAAAAATGTTGTTTGAAAGCTGAGCAGTCAGGTCTAACTCTGCCCTAAGCCAGTAAAACGCCCATTTCCGGTTCCGGTGAGGAGGCCAAACTCTGCCTGAAGGATATGCAGGTTACCTGTGCGGACGGGCGCCCAGGTGCATGCAACTCTCCAAATCGCTCTCAAAAGTCGTGACCTGGCGAACTACCACCTCCGTCGACCCCTGTGTGACTGCGATTTTGAGAAATCATAAAATTGGGGTCATGCGCGGTCATCGAGAGTCATATTCGTCGTCGAGGCCCTCGCCCTCGTGACCGTCGTCAGCGATGGCGGAAGCCGTCGTTGTTTGGGCAGCCACCTGTCAAGCCGAACGGTTCGGTGTCATTAAAAGGAATGGACGATTTCGTGTAGAGATTCTGAATAGGGCAACGGTGTCCGCGAGCAAGGCCCCACGAATTCGACTGGATTGTTTGAATGGAATGAACATTTATTGGCTTCGACTCGGGATGGAGATGGTGTAACGGCGTGTCGGTGAAGATAGCCGGTGCGCTTCTCACACAACCGCCGACTGCCTTACTGCAACATCTGTCGCAAAGCTCGTTCCGCTCACTCTCCACCTCGGCACCTTCCACGGCTGTCCCCTGAAGCTGTCCACAGCGCTGCATTCCCCGCCGGTTCTTTAGCAGGCACGTTGAAGTCAACTCCCCATTCAGACGGGCCGTCTTTCTGGCGTAACTTTCATCTTTCCTTGTATCATTTACCATTTCCTGCTATATCAAACTTCTTGTTCTCAGTATATATTTTGCGCCCGTCTAATTCTTCTATCCTTTTACTTGGATGGGAGTGATGACACATACAAAAACCTTGTTCAGTTTGTTCTAGATCGGGAGTTATTTCCAACTCTTTACAATTTACTGCGTGTGGACTACCTTCGACGGCATCGGCTGCCACATACGAGAAGAATCGAACTCCGGTTCATTCATCATGCGTAAAACTTTGGTCTGAGCCTATAAACTTTAAATATACTGATGTATGCCAAATTCGTACTTATTTCCTAAGGAAATTAAAAAGCAACAATTTCTAAATTGGAACATCTACCCGAAAACAGACCAGGAATGCTGAGGAGACCCACTGATGAGCCGAACACCTCGCAGCTGTGCCATGCAGCGGCAGAATATCGGCGAAACACGTGTGTATGGGCTTTTGGCTATTACTCTTGCCCTAAAGGTTCTTTCATCGTTGTTGATCAGGCCTACCACTGCCTGGGGAGAGGGTAGTCGGTTGAGCACGAAATAGTTTCCAGTGTGCGCAGCATTCTCTTCACAAACTCTTTCCGCACCCATTACGCTCCGATGACAAGACAAAGTCAACAATACTGGAAGTGGGTTGGGTCGAACCCAACCGCTGGAGGAAACACAATATATGTATGTCATTTGAGGTAGAGCAGATTCAACGACTCGCACGCACGCATGTCAAAATCTGGGTCAGTGATCAAACCGGCAAATTACTGCCGGATGCTTCGCCGCCCAACCTTCTTTGTAGCAGTCACAGTATACGAGAGTAGATTTTGGGATCCAGTGGCGATTCTGGTTCACTGGTGAGGACAGATCGGAATTTAATGCTCATGAGACCTGGTACTGCAGACATCATTCGAGGCATAAGCTAGAGGTTTATGCAAAGGGCGGCCATGATTAAAATAAAGGGCTGTAATGATATTTCACAACACCACGAATGGTTAGATCTGTAAGTCAGTTTCCAGTTCTCACGGGCGGAATGCCCACGTTTTTGATCACCACTACGGACGAATGCACTCGTGAAGGTCAACCAATCGGGGACTTTTAAGACTGGTTTGAACCACTGATAAACCCTCCTATGGTTGGATTGTCACAAAAAGCACCCACACACGCTTTCCTTGGATCTTTTAGCTCACGCACTCTGGTCTCATCAGGACAGAGACCATACCCCAAACCTTGTGTACAGAAAGCCGTACCAGGATGGATGTCTTCCACTGCTAGTAGTTGTAACGGTTGGGGTACATCCAATATCTTGGCAAAGACAGTTATATCGTCTCGATTTGGATTCCATCTGCTCGCGGTCGTAGGTCACGGAGGAAGTCTTCCCGGCCGTTCGTAGTTTTTTTTGCAGAATCGGCTGCTGGTGATATCTGGTTAATGTTATAGGCACTAATGTGACTTGTTTAAGTACTGGCTCCCATGAGGATGCAGTTGGTCTGATTCCCCTCGTATGCCAGTCCCTACCGGTTAACCGGACGCAGTAAATACGATAAGCGCCAGAGGCCCGCTGAAGTTGAAAGTGATGAAGAGAGGACGGACACAGAAGAGCCTTTGGAGACCTTTTCGGCAAATTCTTGGGTTTGAAATGAACCTTTCCACTCGTAATCGTAGGCCGATGTCCATGAGGACTTGGCGCGGCTCAGGATTATTGACTAGAATACGCATTAGCGTATTGATTTTTGAACATTCTGGATAGTTTAAGCCCTATTCACCGAAAACATGGAGACTATGAACGGTCAATAAGAAAGGAAATACTTTGACAATGCATTTTTAAACAATTTAAAAGCGATGGAATTAATTAAAAGGTCCCATTAATACGTACTTCACAAAGGGACAAAAGCGCTCGTCCACATTTTCTGCAAAATTCTAAATACAATCCAGTGGGAGACCGCTTCGGATCTGTCGCAAATTCGAATCTCTTCGGCGGAATCATCAGGATCAACTAAGAAAATCAGCGGAAGACCTTGCCGGAACTTTGCTGTTAATATGTCGAAATAATGCCGAACTATGCAACGATAGTTACTTTACTTAAGAAGTAAATAAATACGGTTGATGAGTAAAATCAATCTATACAATCGTCACCTTAGCAACAACAGGAAGAATACTACTAAACCTAGGAGATGTCAAAGGAATCTTTCTCCAGCATACATCCTAGAGGAAGCAGCGCTGCGTTATCTGACATTTACTCACAGTTAGAGGGCTTTTCAGGTGAGTACAGTGAAGGCTTGACGGAGTGACGGTCGGATGTTCTTTTTATACAAGTGGGAACTTCTTTTTTCCGTTGTCATTGTCTCATAGTATTGTTGCACTTTAATGTCAGTAACTATAGTTCTCGGTCGCCAGTGCCTGGTCTGAAAGGTTGTACTTATTTTGCTCTAAGGTTTTCGGAAACTACTGGAAAAAAAACACTCTGGTGTTGCATTGAATACCGGAAGTCCATGTTGGAAGTAACTAAATGTAGCTGTTACAGTTAACATTTGCTAAGGAATGGGACTATTTCTCTTATTTGACGCACTGCTTGTTAATTTTTCAGGGTTTACAAAAAAGAATGATACTTTGGACATCAGCTGAGTAATTCGGTATTTTCATCTCGTTTCCAGGATTTGTGACATGCAGCAGGGACTCCAGTTACAGGAATATGTACCCAATCTTCGCTAAAAATCACATGGCGAATAACAACCCAACCTCAGGAGGATCAAGAAAAGACTTAACAATGAAGACTAAGAGAGCAAATCTTTCAGACCTATTCATGCCTTCTTTAACCCCTCTGACCACCACGTGCACACAAACACTGCTCAGATGATCCACGAGCAAGGTCTAGTAGCTTAGTCAACAGCACTATTGAACCAAAATTCCAGCAGAAGTCAGTTTTATAAGCATGGACATTGCGCTTATTTATACCGAAATGGGCACATGGTGATCTCTTTGATCTCGCGGTAAAAACAAACCTCGAACCTGGCGGTAGAGTTGATGAAAATGCGACTTCTGACTGGGTCGCACACCCTACCAAACGATCCAATGTAGCCACCTGTGAAGTTTCTGCGCAGTGTATGCACAGGTTTGTCCTTTTGATCATAGGCGTTGACCGCGAGTTTGACTGTCCGAATGAAGTCAGCAGTAGCCCTGGAAGTGCAGCGGCCCCACATGGCATGGCCTTTGGCAATCTAGCTTCGTTCAGCATAAATTCTACAATGTTCCTAGGGTAAATGGGCCGCTTAAGAAAAGCCAGTTTTATTCAGCAGATGACACAATAAACAGGAATAAAGTAGGACAAGTTTATCGCGTTTGTGCGTTATCCTTGCGGAAGACAAAAGGTGTTTGTGGAGGTATTTGTCAAAGTTTTGGGGATTGATACACCCCGTCTTGTTTAGTCTGGTTTCAGCTGTATAGTATTCTACCCTATTTTGGGCGTTTATTCTGAGGAGAGTTTTGTCGGGGAAAGCAGCAAGTTTCTAAAAGGTGTCTTTCCAAACCAAATAAAACTATAATTCATTGTGGAAAAAATAATCTGATTGAGTTTTTTTAATGGAAAATAACATGTAGTAATAAAGACCTTGCCATAGCAAATAATAACATCGTTTGAAAATGGACGAAAAACACCAGGAGGGTTTTGTCCGAGATTTGTGCTGCAATTCCTCGAAGTAAACTCCCAAAACAGGACAGTCGTTTCCGTGGCTACATAACTTTTTTAACGAAAGGTATGGAGAGTGTCGTCTTAGAGAGAACAGCCCGCAAAAAGGTAACGACAATCGAAGATAATCGTAAAACGACAGAGAATAGGTCTATCCCGTGCTGAAAATTGTTAGGCAACATCGTGTCCGCATAGACCGCAGTGAAGATCTTTCGGAGCGAAGGGTGGACCGGGGGATCTGTACAGCAGGGAGAACCATTTCGTATGGTAGAAGTCGCCACGTCTGACTTGTTTAAGCGTACAGTCAGTTGTCAATGTAGTCGCCCCCTTTATTCCAGCATTTGCACTATAATCTGGAGCCTGCAGATGTCCGGCCGGAGTGCATTTGAGATTTTACCAACTTCCCCTCCCCCCTCTGCACACCCTCTCCTCTAAAGTGAGCGTGCATGTGTCTGGCTTCTCGCTGGCAGTCGTCTCGTCAACGCAGTCATCAGTCTACTCTACCGTCTTATCCTTCACCCAGGCTCTTGCGGGTTGAAGAGCAGACAGCGCGCACATACACTGACGACGGCTGGCGCGACATTCAAATCTAACTATTCTGCACCAGCACGAATGTATTGCAGAGGGTGGAAGGGGCTGGAAGCACAGTTAGGACACGTTTTGCGGACAAGAAGGTCTCGAGGCTGGATATTGTAGACAAAGGCGTCTCTGAGTGCTCGCTTAACTCATCTGTACATATGACGGACCGTGACACGTCAAGACGTCAAGTAAAAACCCAGGGTAGATAACAACTCAACCGATTTGGGGTTTCCGCCATGTGTCGTGTAATCTGAATCTGCAGTCCGATTCAGCCCGACTTGGGGGTGGGGGGGGGGAGGGGGGGTAGAGAAGAGCAAAAGTGCCAAATCGGTCGGAAAAACTGCTACAGTGAGCAGTGTAAATCTCGTCAGTACACTCTGTTTCTCCATACTGGGATATTAATAATCGAAGAGTCCTGTGCAGATACCATGGCGACCATTGGACGACGGTTTACGAAGGTGCGCTTGAGGACCAGGTGCAGATGCCTTTGGCAGATACTGGCAACCCAACGAGGTGATATCTTCTCAAGAAACGTAAAAGGCTTATTAATTTTCGTACAAAGATTGAGATTATGGATTATTTCGTACGTCTCTGACCTGCGATTTAGGGCTCTGGCTGAGTATGGCAAACATGACTGAGTTAACTGATAAGGTTGAGGTTCATTTTGAAGCACGTGGTCATATGGGTTTGTGAGGAAGTATAAATTCAGAAATGAGATGAAATGAGAGGCTGTCACACGAAAGGCAAAAAAGACTGAAAACGATATTTTTAGCCTACCTGCATCGGTTGAGAAAACCTGATATTTGAGCCCTATGCTAGTGGGTCCTTAAACGTAATGCTCTACTGTCTAGGTCATAGGTCCCTATCATTTCAGATGCAATGAAATTCATTCAAAGTTAGTTGACTTTGGCGTTTATAAACTAACCTAGTTAGAGATATCACAAACCCAGAGCATGCCGAAAAATGGAGAAAAGGAACGAAAAATTGAAGGCAAAAACAGAATGCATAAAGGTCCTACATATTTGGCTGGAGACCACAGTGTTGAGGCAGGTGTAAAAGTGGTTTGGTAATGAGAAGAGAAAGGTTCGTTAAAAGTTTTTCGTGAAGTTACATCAGTCGAAAAGTCATAACCCAAAAGGACACGGGGTACATGAGATGCCATTGAAAATTTAATGTTTCTAATGTGATTTTGATCTGCTCTTCGGAGTTGTCAATCGCGCATAGAAGTAAGGTTCATCGGTTAGTTTTAAAGGGGATGTCAATTTCCATGAAATTTCGTCATTTACAATTTTAAAAGTTATTTACAGCTATAAGCAAGCTGCAGATGAGAGACCAGTGAAATTACAGGAAAGCATGTCTTATTTTTCGAAGCTAACTTCTGTCAACTTCGACCATGACAGTGTGTCCGTTGGTGTAGATTGTTGGAATTGCAGTTTCTGCCCCAAATAATTCATAAATTTCTGTACGCCTTGACCTTGCCTTTATCAGCAATGTTATTCTGCGTATATTACGCGCCGTTGTGCGGTTGCTGACGAGACTCGAGTGAGAGCCCCAAGGCGCAACGAGACAAGTGAGTTTGGTAGTGCGATCGGTGAGCGGCTCTCTATCATTGTATATGCCCGATTCTAACTGACGGGACAACGAGCCCGTGGATCAGTGGTTAGGGCGTTGGACTTCTAGCCGACAGCTCTCGGGATCGAGTCACAACAGTTGCACATCTCGGGGTTGGGTATGATTGGATGGTGACGGCTAATAAGCCAGAAATGGCCATTCCAGTTTCCGTTGTCTCTGTCGGCAATGGTATTCTGCATATATATCTTCATTTATATATGAAAATTTAACTAAGTGATTCGCGTTTTTGAGTGCTTCCTCGTGTTTCTATATGTGCACATATAAATGAGCAAATCCTTAAAATAAGACGAACCCACAACTGCCAAAATATAGAGACTTCCTAAAATTCCCAAAATGGGCATTATACTGTGACCGATAGTCTCCTTAATCGGTATGCCAAATTACAAGATTTCTAAGTGGCTAGTTCACGATCCACATCCACTTACAAAGAACTCCGAGAACTCCATTGAAATTCCAAATGAATTTCTAGACAAATTAAAAGGAGCGAGTGTTGCAACAGGCGCGATAATGGTTTCATTCGATGTAGTCTCCCTGTTCACCTCGATTCCATTAGAATTAGCGAGACGCTGCACCGAAGAACTCCTTCAGGCCTACACCACTGATGTGCCTGTCGACGTTCTACTCCAACTATCTAATATTTGCTTATAATGGAAAAACTGGAATCTATAGCCCTTACTAAAAATTAATCCAAAACTATGGCTGCGCTATGTTGGTGACACATTCGTCATTGTCAAGAACAAGCGACCAACTACGCGGCCGAAGTCGGTCAAGTCATAATAACAGCGAGGAGGGGCGACAGAGAATGAGGATAAATTAATACAGTACTGTTTCGAGCTTGTTTGCCTTCATTCAGCCAATTATAACCCTGACCACCTGGCAGGTGGCGACACACTGATGAACTTCGGTTCGATAAAGTGCTTATGGCTCATCTGGTAGACCCCAGTGGTGGACCAGCTGTGTCTGTGCGCATGGGTGTGTTTCCGATCCTTCTCCCGTTCCCGGTCTTTTTGACTCTGTCTTGACAGCGGGTCCAGGTGGGGGAAGAGGAGGAAGTGTGGGCGATGCATCGAAGGTCTACTGTCAGTATAAATCCTACGCAAGTTATCATCCTTGCTCCTACCCTGCTATGGAACATACGGTGGTCATCGTCGGATGCGACGGTTGAACTGTCGTTTCCGGTCCCAGCTGGTGGTCAGGGTTATGATTGGCTGAATGAAGGCAAACAAGCCTAAAACAGTGCTGTATCAATCTACCTTCCAAACTCTGTTTTCTCCTTTTTGATATATGTGTATATATGTCATAATAGACATATATTACTTAGATTGACGTTCACCGATCGGGTTTCGGAACATGCTCGTCCCGTTGTTCTTTGCGACTCAAACTGAAACCCTCACAGGCAAACGCACAGCGACTACTAGTAAAGGTAGATAAGGGAGTGCTCTCAGGGAGTGCGACTGCCCGCTAGAATTCTAATTCGAGTCCCAAGGCACGACGGAGTGGGCGCGTTCCGTTACTCGATTGATGAGAGCCCATCCTGGATTCAAATCTCAGGCGATTAGCACTAAGGGTCAGGTATGACTGACTGATGGCGGCTAGTAAGCCAAAAATGGCCACTTCGATCTACCTTGCCTTTGTCTGTACTCCCTTATATACCCAAAAGTGAGAATTATTTGGCCAAAGGTTCTTTTAAATAAGTCCCCTTCAAAAAGGTATTGTCCAGTAGAGGGTTTGCATGTGTCCCAAAGGATTTTCCACTGTTTGAGTCATCTTTTGTACTCTTCTAAACTAATGCTGTTAAGTGCCTCCAACGATTTTTTTCTCATTCAGAAGATGCCTTCCCTAGGGTGTCTCCTCATTTCTGGGAATAAAAAGCCACGGGGGGAGGCAAGAGTGGGAGAGCAAGTGGGTGAAAAAGCCGTTGTCAGGCCGTTTTTCGCCAAAAACTGGTTGGTTTTGGACGCAGTGTGAGCAGGCACGTTGTGATGATGAGGCAGACAGTCCCCCGATTGCCACAACCGAGGTCGCTTTTTCTCCCTGCCTCACGCAATCACTTCAGTACTTGCAGATATTAATATTGTTTCGACATGGTGCCAGGAAGAGCAAACTTAACATGAACGACTCCTTTGATGTGGAAAAAAGCAAACTACCATAGCGAGGAGAGAGAATTTGATGTTAGCACGTTACTCCTTAAAGCCTGTCATCGCAAAATTTCCGAAAGCGTTGGGAGGTGGTTTACTAGAACAATCACTCTATCTGCTGTCTGTATCAACGCAACCTGGCCGACTGAGCAGGGAGACGGGAGGGGACAGTACTACCAACCCACTTTCTTACAGAAAGTAATTCTTGTTTTTTTCGGATACCCCTCGTATATACATATATATAGGAGGAGATAAGGTAACATCTGGCACTGGTACACACCTACATATATATGTCTATACCAAGTCAGTAATTTTGGAAATTAGTAATGGAAAGAGATGACGTTTTGGGTTAACCTTGAAATTTCAATGAAAGTTTGAGTCAAAGACAATCAGCTTCTGTGGAATTAGCACATAGCCTCAAAGTCGACATCGGCGAAACACGTGCCTTGGACTTTTGATTAATACTTATGTGGGGAGTACCATACAGGCACCCGCCATAAAAACTACACTACTACTGTGTTTAATAAGCACTACGCGGTTATTCCGCAGAAGTTGATTGTCTTCGACTCAAATGCGCATTGAAATTTCAGTGATGACCCTAGAAAACATGCCCGAGCACAAAGTTAAGTTCCTTCCTTGATAAATGAAAAAATTACGAACTTAATATGTATTTGGAGTTCCTGTATCAACAACCACATAGATGCTGGGGGACACACTGAAGAGCCAAACCCCTTGCAGTTGCGTCACACAGCAACAGAAAAATCGGCGAAATACGCGACTGGGTTCTTTGCTTGTCCCTGTGACGGGACTACATTATGAACATTTGATAAGTATATATATACACTTGAATGTAGAAGGCAGAGTCAAATAATCTGTCTCAGAAAGAAATACAGTACCTGTGCTAACTCATGAAATGTCACGAATTAACACAGGTTAACGACTTTAACGCGAAATCGGTAAACACTACGGCTCCCAAAGTCTGATAGCGGAAAATAAACGATGTGTCAAAGAAATAATGCAAAGTTTGGTTAAGAAAATATTATTTACTGAGATAAAAATAAATAATTTTCGACAAAAGTCACATTTTCGAGAAACGCCTATATTACAACCAAGTTAATAAAGGCTACGTATGAGGACGTATAAAGGAGGAGGGCGCATAAAAGGTCAAAAATAATTAAGGACAGAAACAGATACAAAAAATTAGTACTTTGTAGATTGTCCATTCGAATTAATAACAGCAGAAAGTCTGTCCGACATAGACATGACAAGGTTATCTATGGTGGATTGTAAAATGTAATTATTGAGTATGAAATCCAATTTTTCCTGCATTGAAAGAGTCTTCTTAGCTTTGTGCCAATTTCTTTTGACTATTCCAAAAAGATTTTCGATTGGATTCAAATCGGGACTGTTGGCCGGGATGAAAATGGATTGGAGGCCAATTGCGGAGAGCGTGGTCGCTGTCTAAAATGTTAGATTATATTTGCAAGCGGCATCAAATTCGTACCTCTTTAGAGCGGTGGACAGGTGCATTGTCCTGCAAAATTACAGTATCCATTCGGCGCCGACTTATGCCGTTGTAGCCGAAAGCATCCTTGACAATTGCAATGAACACCTTGCTGTTGATGGTGTCGGATGTTGACCGCCAGACAGGCCGCTCACCGAATTTAATCGCCATCCAAACCATCATCCGCCGACAGTTCTTGAATGTTGCCGTCGGTGTAGTGTGTTCTCTTGGGAAGTTCTTTCAACATATGACGGTTTGGAGCTATTTCGTAGGCTTGTCTAAAAATAGAACCTCATCGCAGAAGAAAACGCTCTTCCAAAATGAAGATCTGTAATCAATATAATTCTTAGCAAATAAAAGCCGTTCTCTAATTAGTTTTCTACTTAAATATGGCTCAATCATGGCCTTCCGCCGCTGCAGTTCAAATTCCTTCATCCTTTTTCTAATGATGTTCATAGAAAACATCGGCAGATGTTCCCGCTGAATGGTGTCAATGGGCATGTAATGAAACTTTTTAATGTACGACGAATAAAATCGTCGTCTTGCTTACTTGTGGACCGTTTTGGTCCCCCTATCTTATTTCTAGGAACAGTTTTATCATTAATAATGCGCCACAGAGTGACCTTGCTAATATTGAAAATACTAGCTAACGACTCGCGCGGGATTCCCTCCGCCGCCAATTTTCGAATGCGCTGGAAGTCAACTTCCGATAAGTATTGTTTAGACATAGTTATCGTTTGGCGTGGCAGAGCAAAGTGACGGCATGTCGCGCGAACTCAATATATATTCGCTTACGACACGCATTTTCAGTCTGGTAAAACAATCACACCGATAAACTTTTTTATTTCGATATTTTGAAACATAAAACTTTACGAATTTGTAAAACAGAATTTTTAGATAAAGAATCGCACGTTATTTCCTGATCACAATAAGAAATAATTTATCTGCATTTCCCTGATTTTGTTGATATTGAAATTTAATTTTTTCTTTTCGTTCGAAAGTTTATTAAAAAATTTCTTCCTTTTATTAATCTTCTTAAACAGATTAATAAGGTAACACAAAGAATTTCCATCCGAAAGCTTTAGTAGCGTAGGAAACTGCTTGAATATCAGGAATCCTCCGATTTCGCCTAAATCCGGCCCGTTTTCTATTTAATATACAGATCCGTATCAAACTTTCCTTCAGAAAACGGTCTTTTCGTCCTTAGTTCAACTAAATAAACACAAATAACGACACCAAAAATACGCTACATTTTCCACTATAATTTTGACCTCGGCATTTCATGAGTTAGCACAGGTACTGTAAACTTCACTCCTTGAATCTTAGATGCTAATTCCCCGGATCGCTCTCAGACTAAAAGTGAATGTGCAGAACACTTAACTTTAAAGCCTTCCTAAAAAGGCATGATTGCCTAACGTTGGCGGCGATGAGAACTTGCGCCAAAGGGTGTTCACTGTAAGTCGTCACACTGTTGAGATTGGTTGAGGTCCCCTATATTTCGCCATGATAGTCCTCTATGCGACATTCATCGCGATATGCCGATTGGTGCATAATTCACCCGGATGTACAACTTCGAGACATTTCCGACCTTTCGTGGACGCGCAGGCATCTGTAGTACGAGTTTTCTCCCAGATAAAAGGGCTCCCGACTTCTAGGATGTGCGCTGCTTTTTGGGCAGGTAGTCTCGCTATTAAAATGCATGTGTGTGAAGTCAGTACATGGAACAACACGAGTCAATAGAAATGTATAAAATGTAATTCTATCAAGGCGCTAAACCAACAACATGATGAACTCCTTCTTTCACTAAGAGAGTTTGCGAGCTCATTAAAAGACACCTGAGAGTTAGATGCATGTAGCGCACAGACGATCGCACTAGGCACCCACACTCAGGATAGGGTTGGATGACTGGACAAGAAGTTATCCATCTGCAAAATACCAAAGAGTCCCTGTGGTATAAATGCCCAATCTGCCTCTGAACGCGCAAGTGAGCATCATCTGACAGTAAAGATGCTAGGTCAACCATCTCAAATAGCCACGCATACCCTGGATACTGGCCAGTCTCACGCTTGGGACAGGACAAACATTACTGGTGCCTGACCATTCAAAAAAGTCATGAATTTCTCGAAGCCCCTACTCGAATGCATCGTGTATCAATCAGACTATCGGGTTGTGTGTTTCACATGCAAATTTCCAAAAGAATAGGAAGAGACGGCAGCCAGGCCAAATAGTATGGTGACATACGACCAACACCTTTTGAGGGAAGCTCTCATTGAGTTCAACATAGGACACTTATTGCCTTTTAGGAACCTCTAAGAAATCAAGTTTTTTATATATTTACTATAAATCTGAGAAAAACCTGGGAAACGGATGATCAAAGTTTATGTACTAAACTTTCTTGTCATTTCAAAGGACCTATTTGATTTCAATTCACATGTCTAGGGCTGCCCATTCTTTAAGTACATGTATATGTGTGTCATTAAAGATGGTCTATTTCAAAAGTTAGAAGTAATTAGATCCAAAAATCGCGGTTCTCTCTTTTTCCTGGACTTACATGTTTCGAGCAAGCCATAGCGGAATATATTGACCGTACAACGAAGCGTCTGGAAAAGAGAATACGCGAACACATTCCTGTCTGGCCAGGTAGAGGGGAAAATCGATCGATTTTGAGTTCAATTATCGAACATCTAGTCGATACTAACCACCACGGCGACACTAAAGAAGCTTTTAAAGTTATCAACCGGGCACCGGCACACTACCCTAAAGGCCTGCGCAAACGGGTGCTAGCCACAGCCGAAGCAGTGGCCATTCGACTAGCGAACCCAGTACTCTGTTGTCAGAAGACGCTGACACAAGCAGTCTGTCAGCCCTGGCCGACTCCAGGCGGTGATCGCACGCCGTCCCGACTCCCTGAGAACAGTCACACGCACTTACAGCGCTTACAATCCAGAAATGGCCTGTCCAGTCTCCATTGTCTTGGAAGATAATGCTGTTCTGTCTATATTACGCGTCGCTGTGCGGCTCGAGAGAGAGTCCCAACGGACAACCGGGTGACCGAGTTCCGCAACGCGATCGGTGCGTGCCCCCTCTACCACTACATGAGTTAAAAAAGATTATCACAAATAAATCAGTAATTCAGCATTACCAGACCGGATGTAATTATTGCAAAGCCAATTATGCAGGCGCAAACTGTGAGAAAGTGCACATGAAGATGTATTATGACAAATTTGCTGTTAGGCCAGAAGGCACATTCTCTGGTAACCACTAACCCAGTCAAGCCGGGCCACAGCGTCATCTTTGATTGCCCAACAATTCTGGACCAAACCTATGACTGCGTTCGCGCTGACTACACGAAGTGCAACATTTAGACGATGATTGAGACAATAGGTATGTCGATCTACCGTCACGCATGAAGGTCACTTTCTGCTGAGGGGAGTTTTGATTTAATCTGAGTTGCACGTTTTCATTTATCGCAGAAGATGGGCTCGAGAGAGAATTCCAAAAGTCATGGTGGAAGCGCTGCTCGATGATTAGATGACTCGGGACCCGAAACTCGAGTTTGCAACCTACAGACTCGGGTGTGCTGGCCGCCGTGGAAGCAACCACCCCGCAGCTCACAAAAGGAGCTGCGTTCGAACTCTGTTCCACCGGACCTATCGTTATTGCAACAGCGACGATCTCCTTAAGAAAGAGCTTGCCTACTTGTATCGGTTGTTTCGATCCAACGGATATCCGACAAGTTTCGTAAAGAACTGCCTCAGACACCAGGCACAACCGCAGGTTCCCACCCTCAACGGGGAAGCTGTGTCTCGACAATTCTTCTCCCTGCCTTATATGCAAGGAGCGTCCGAAGTAATCGCCCGGCAGTTAAATCGCTCTGGTATTCGCATCGCCCACAAACCAGCATCCTCACTACGCGCGGCGCTATCTCGAATCAAGGATCCCCTCCCCAAAGAGCAACAAACAAACGTAATTTATCGCATCCCGTGCTCAAATTGCTCTTGCGTGTATGTTGGTCATACAGGTCGAAGCCTGGGCACCCGTCTTAATGAACACAAACTGGCTGTCCGTCGACGAGACCCTCTGTCCCTCGTCTTTGCTCACGCACTCGAGTGCGACCACCGATTAAATTGGGATGGCACTGAGGTCGTCGCCATGGCTAACACAAAACGGGCGAGAGAATTTCTTGAGGCTTGGTACTCCGATGCTGGTAGTATCAACCGCCATGTTGACTTGGACGCCCATTAGGAGGGCCTACGCTCACGACTTACTGCCCCCCGCCCTAATGCCACAGCAACGGCCGCCAATTTAGCCACCCGGAGTCCAATTGATCCACTATTACACCCTCCCCCTCCAGCACAGGCATCCATAATTGTTCCACCTCCCCCCTCGCTCAGAGACCTACCATGACTTTGTGATCATCCCTCTCATAGGCCAATAGTCTGTCTGCCCTGTCGCGCTAATTAGTCCAGTGTGACAAACAAACTTTCTCCCCTGTTTTCATTTCGTCTGACGACGGGTTGGTGTCACCAGCTCGAAAATTCACGAGTACAACTCGATTTTTCCGAAGAACCTCTTCCTGTTTTCATATATATATATATATATATATATATTGAGAAGGTGATACCGATCACAACCGACAGGACAACGGGCCCGTGGCTCAATGGTAGAGCGTTCAACTCCATGACCAAAGATCCCGGGTTCGAATCTCAAGTGATCCACACTTGGGGTTGGGTATGACTGGCTGATGACGGCTAATAAGCCAGAAATGGCCATTCCGGTCTCCCTTGTCTTTGTCGGTATCACCTTCTCAACATATAACACTAGTCGCTGTGCGACTGCCTGCGAGGGTTTAAGTATGAGCCCCAAGGCACAACGGAACGAGCATGTTCCGTAACCTGATCGGTGAGCGCCCACTATCATAATTAATATTCCCGATCACAACCGACAGGACAACGGGCCCGTGGCTCAATGGTAGAGCGTCAGACTCCATGACCAAAGATCCCGGGTTCGAATCTCAAGTGCTCCACACTTGGGGTTGGGTATGACTGGCTGATGACGGCTAATAAACCAGAAATGGCCATTCCGGTCTCCCTTGTCTTCCTCGGTATCAGATTATCAGCATATATCACTAGTCGCTGTGCGACTGCCTGCGAGGGTTTAAGTATCAGCCCCAAGGCACAACAGAACGAGCATGTTCTGTAACCTGATCGGTGAGCGCCCATCTGTCATAATATATATATATATATATATATGGCAAAATCTTCTTTTATTGGCATTTGTGTAAATTAATAACTGTCCTCGTGTTAGACTTTTAAAAAGTGCACGTTTAAATTTTACCTGTTGCGCGCACTTGCTTCACGTCTGAAGACAACCCGGGGAACCGGAGTCGAAAATTTACGAATAATTTCAAAAACTACTCAGTGCAGGACTTGGAGTTAAGTCTCCGGCGCATGGCGTTTTAGGATCAAAACCGAAATTTCAATGAAAATTTGAGTCGAAGACAATCGACTACTGTGGGATAGCCACGTAATGCCCATTCTAAAAACAAGTAGTACGACGAGCGGTATGGAATGTATGTCCCGAAGACTTAACTTCATGTCCTGCACTGAATACTTTCTGAAATTATTCGCTTGATTCTCCTCTGAAGTTCATATACCGAAAACCGCATAGAAGACGCTGGGGGACCCACTGAGGAGACGAACTCCTCGCAGCTGTGTCACGCAGCGGGAGAAAATCGGCAAAACACGTGTCTGGTCTTCTAGTTAGTACCTATGTCGGGAGAACGGTATAATACGTTTGCCATATACATGGTCAAATTAGCTCATAACTACCCCCTCTATAGTTCCCGCCAGGGCCATCTGTAGGTAGGGCACGAGATAAGATACCTCGTGTATTACAGATAGCCTTACGCTAGATTCCAGTTGGGTTGGGGTAAGGACAAAGCAATAGTTACCCACCTGGAATTTAGCGTAAGGTCACTTGTAACATGGGGAATACCTGGTCCCATGCCCAAGGCACCTGTAACATCTCAGAGGTGGAAATAAGTGTGAGTTGGGAGAGGAGAATAAAATGGCTGCAATCGGTAATGGAAAAACTCACGAAAGCGCAAATATCGTCTTTTCGCGTTCCCCTTGTTGCGGTTGGCCATTGCCGGCCAGGAATAAAAGTCAGTGATATGAAAATTTAACAAGAACGTGCCGAAAGGAGGACAGTGGTAACTAGACTGTAAGCATGTTAGCGGACTGACCCGGGACCGCAAAACAAGAGGCCGCCGTACATGTACGGATTCCGGAGGCGTAATTAGAAGACAGTTTTATCACACATATACATCTGCTTGCCTGTGAGCGCTGCAGACTGAAGCAAAAGTCGCAATGGGGCGACCGTGTTGCGTTACCTGGTTAGTGAACGCCTTTCACAAGACAGGGCCATGAACGGTCATCACCGTCTTCCTTGTCCTGGCTTAAGGAAACGCAATTGAAATCCTGTGGAGAGTTTATCCCTGAAGGAACTGAAGTTAGAAACCAGTTATGGGTTCTACCGGCAATAATTAGAAACATCCTTCTGAAACAAGGGCGAGACGCCGAAACCGTCCTATCTTACTCTGTTGACTTCATATGCGTACAAACAGCAAAATAAAAAATCTTGTGAATAACTACCAGTGGCAGTCCACATCCATTTTGGGATACTGAGGAAATGGGCGGAGCAGAGAAGCGTGTAGCCTTGACAAGTTACAGCTGCAATTCAGTGGCAAACTGTGCAGAGCACTCGGTAGAGTAGGGTGGCGTTGGGGCAAATTTGTCCTACAAATGTCTTGAATGAACACGCACGAAAGCCGCCAACTGCTTTCATTTGAAACTGTTCACTTTTTGTCAGAGCTGAACTACGTCGAACAGCCGCCTCGGAACATTAGGCAGTTGCCAATCAAAACGGGTAAGGGCTGAGGGGTGAGGCGGTGCAGTTCATTTGCGAGGGGCAGCGAAATCTCCTGTCCTTTTCCCTCTGCGCCGCCGCTGCGCCTCCTCAACCGGCTGAGAAACTGGATGTCGTCCAAGTCACGGAGGCCCTACCGCATGGAAGTCCCTAAAAGGAGTTCAGCGGCCAGTCCCACAGATTTGCCGTAAACAGCGCACTTGTGCTCTTGGCGCCCCGAGAAGGGGGGGGGAGGGTGGTGCTTTGGTGGGAGAACCCTTCTGAGGCCTCAACTTGGCCGATCGACTGAAGACTTTTTCCCGCCCCGGTGGAGGGGGCTGAGGTTCATGTGGGCCTGGGCGCAGGGAACGGAAATGTCTCGAGAAGCCGCTGTGGGCTGAGGCGGGCGGATTGGAGGAGGGGGGAGGAGGACGGGGGGCAGTCGGCAATGTATCGGAAAGGCTTGGGATGAGTAACAGGTGCAAACAGGCCCCGAGTTGGTGCTGCCGCAGTTGGCGTCGTTCAGGGGGCAGGTGTTGCTCCGTCTCCCCACCCGCCCACACACACACATGTGCAGATCGTTCGCTCGCATTAGTTTTCATTTAGTCATCCGTTGCGGAGACTTGTCAGACAGCTTGAGCAAAATGCTATTTGCAAGAACATAACAAGTGAGGCAGAGCATATTTGGTATGAAAAGAACACAATTTTAGGTGGATATCTATTGTCTTAGAAGATAAGTTGCAGAAAGTGGGTTTGCGCAAAAGTCCGGTAGGGATTTTGTCCACCTGATGTCCAGATGCCAGCATCATCTGCTAATTGGTTCATCCTGTATCATTTTGGTACATTAAAATCCATCAAAATGAAACTAGACTTAACGTTTCCGACTGTTCGATATAAACTCTGATAGCTAATTTTGACTTAAGGGATATCAAAATAGCCCATTTCTCGGGAAATTGTTTAGTAAATAGAAAGGTGATTTGGAGCGGATGCTTTTATTGCGTTTGACTTAGTTCCTCGTCTCTCAAACGGGCCACGAAGTAGACGCGATAGACCAACACGGGGGCTAAATCGGGACCTGGCAGACGTTATTGGGAATGCGCACCCATGACAAATGTCGATATTGGTGGTGTGGAAGCACGCCCAGGTGAAAGCCCACGCCAGGCCAGTTGGTATCCGAGCCGTCGCCTTTTTTCTTGTTGTGTAAATTCCTGGTCAGTGTATGTTGCTGACCGCGGGGTGCAGTGTTACGCCTAGGCGCAGGTTTACGCCGCACAGGTCACCTGAGGCCTCCCCCACCTCCGCCTTTTTGACCCTGACTTGACACCGGGCCAAAGTGGGGGAGGAAAGAGTGCGGTAGATGCTGTGCAAGACTGCTATCACTATAAACCAATTCACGCAGAATTCATCGTCCCTGCTCCCACCCCGCTGTGGAGCACATGGCAGACATCATCGGAAACAAGGATCGCACTGCTGAGACTTAGCTAGCGCGCAAGACAAGACCATCATCACCGTCAGTTGCAGCTAACTCGTTTTGCGGTAAAACCCAGGAGGTTCTGATGCCGGGATGAAATTCTACAAATGAATGGTCTAAGCGAGCCATCAAGTCGTTTCCTAGATCATGCCGCTCTCCCGACGGAGCCATTGCAGATTTCTCTCCGTAAAGGCCCTTAAAAGGGGATGCAAGAACAAGGCGAGAATTATCTTCAAGTACTTTAGAAAGATAAGGCCCTCCCAGCTGAATTGCCTGTAGTAATACTCTCTGAAAACGTTCGAGAAATTGGTCCTAAAGACTCCCAGGGGAGGGAAGCCCAAGGACGATGACAATAAGCATGTCCTGCCCATTCATTTGACCAAAACCATTTCTTTTGAAAAGTTCCTGAAGCATGTTTTCTACGGACAAATAAAAGAACCTCAGTCATGCGTAGACAACGAAAGATGGCCGCAATGAACGCAGTCAGGACATCTGTGGTTATTTAGTTTTACGTCGTTTTGTTTCCCACTACAGTACATTTCACGTGTTTTGAGGAATGACGGGGTTCTTGATTCCAGATTTTAAAGGACAGTTTAACGCTTTCTCGTCCATTTGTGGTCAACTTCCCAATGAAATGTAATGAATCTGTCATGACCAACGGAAAACCATGATCAAAGGCCTTCAAACTTTGATGGACATGGACATGACCTCTGCGTTCCCGATGATGCTCATTTGATATTCTCATAAGTGCCTCAGGTGCATCTCGTCAAAAAATTCTAGAGTGACTAATGCACATCTGAAAGGCCGTTAAAACGGTGGTCTCTCAGGCAAATCAGGTATACCTGCAATGCGACCAATCAGAGGAAAAAGGTGTGATCGCTGGAGCACGGACTTTATGGGCCTGACGTCTCGGCTACTCGCCCGAACCCATCAACAGAGACAGCTGCAAATGACTATTGTTGGCCTTATCTTGTTTTGGACCAAACTCCGACTCGGTCTTCGAGTTGTCCGGATAAGCCGCGTCATTAGATAATACCTTTAACGCTTTCACTGTTTTTTACCAGTTGAAAAATGAGCTCTCGTTTCGTTTGCCAGTAAAAAGCTTATAATATATTTATGTTCGGTTCTGTTTTTAAACACTTTGGAATCCGCTCTGCCGACAAAAAAACTCTCCGGGACACTTATCCTTCTTCAAAGTGGGACGGTTAACTTCAAAAGCAAGAAATGGCAAGAAGTCAAAAATTAAAACTCGTAGGCATTCCCCCTTAGTAAGTTTCCGCATAAAAGAAGGCTCTGGTTTTATTATATTAGCATATTTCAGAATAGTGCCGTCCACCTTAGTAAATTTGTGAATGCGAGTTTGTGCGGGTCCGGATCCGTTCATGATCTGGGAAGCATTTTAATGAATGTACCGGCAATAAGCAATGCTAGCTAAATGATACTCAGACTCTCTAAAGTTGTATCATGACTTGAGGCGAGTAGAACGAACAAACTGTTAAATATATGTTTATCCGCAAAAACCATAAACGATTGCTAAGCCACAGCGGGGTGGTCTAAAGAAATTATTAAATTAAATTCAGGGAGAACTATGGGCGTTAGTTTAATAGGAGAAAGTACATACTTCGTTTTGCAGGAATATTAAACACTGGGAGACTATTTTGTCGTCTCGACTTCACGGTCAGGAAATGTTCTAAACCGAAATTTTCAAATGGGTCTTCGACTCGAAAAGATTTCTTAAGTCTAGTTGTAATAACAATCACCGTGCAGCATGATTCCAAGATAATTCAGTTAATTTGAGGTGGCTATTGTTGAATGAAATCCTTTCTGGTCGCCTGCAAAAACTGCACGCTGCAAAAATGACTATTTAATCAGTATGAATTTTTCTCATTTATTTCCGATGCCCCTATAAATTCAAATATACCTCATAGAAATCATCCATAAAATATTCATTTTCTAACGCACTTGATACAAAATAACGTCTTCTGCACATTTTTCACTTGACAGCAAGATAGCATCCTGTTCCAAAAAATTTTTCCCATGTCCGAATAATTTTGAACCCGAACTTGCATTCAGAGTTTCCAAACTACAAACTGCATGTTTTCTGTTCAGGGGAAATTATACATTTCTATCCGCTTTTGAAAGGAGACCATATGAGGTTCATAAAATTTGGCAGTGGATTTGGGCCATAATGTAAACTTTACAAGCAGCATAAGTGAAGCCAGTGACACGATGATTTATGAACGGACATTTCACGGTCTTAGAAAATCTCTTAATTAGAAACTTTTTTTAAACCTAATTTGAAAAAGTCGTAAATTTCTACCAAATAGGTAAACAAATGGGCATGCGTTTTACGCATGTTTACTTTAAAATACATTCGAAGTTATAAGGGCATAGAAAATCGATGAGAAACACAATTTAAGAAGGCATTTTTACATAGTGTAGTTTTTGTAGGCGGCGGAAAGACGTTCGTTAAAATGTAGACACCCCAAAGTAACCGAACTATCCTAGGATGATGCCGCACGGTGATTAATATTGTAACTCCACTTAAGTAATCTTTTCGAGTCGAAAACGCATTTCAGAATTCCGGTTAATATTTCACTGGGTTAGCACATCTCTTGTACATTCTATATGTATAATTGTTTAGACATTTTCTTCGGTCGGACACGAAACTATGGACCATCGGCATTACAGGTGGCCCCGTAGTAAATTCCAGGGTACACCTATTTCCGTGTCCTAACTTTGACTCTAGCTCCAGCATTCCCAGCCCTATCCCTAACTACAACACTAATCCTAACCCGCCTGAGATTGAAAGAGGGGTCCATATTCCTGTCCCCATCCTTTTTTTCCAGGGTGTTTGTCGACAAAAATTCGGAGCACTGAAGTGATCATCTCTAAATTCGTATCCGTCATTGACGAACAGCTCAATAACCCCCGGGTTTCGGCACATCCGTGATATGAACCTCGGATCCAGTTGACCATGAAGTATCTAATTTCAATGCTCTATTTGCCTGAGCAATCAGCACAATCTCTGCTGGTTGGTATCGGGAGTATACGAAATCACCTTACGGTGGCACTCTCCGACTGCAGGATGGAAACGGCCATTTCTGTTTGGCCAGGTGTCTGGTCCATCTAGGCTGCTGGTGGGGACCAGAAATCAATTATCAAAAAGCGTTACCGACATGCAAGAAATTACTTCTTCCTCGTCACCCGAGATTTCGGGAAATTTTTTTATTATTCTGCCACAATAGAACTGTCAACCGCGGCTTTCTCAAGGTTAGTGTTTCAGTTGAGATCGCTCTAAACGGATGGATCTCCTAAAATTTTTCAATGAACCTTGAGTGAGCTCGAATTGCTTCTTGTAAAAACAATGAAACTGCTGGTTACTGTGGAAGGCTTAACTGCTTTCCTTCTTAACGGGTTATGTTCGGTTTCCTCAAGGGCAGGGTGCATAAGTACATTAATTGATTGTTTTTCCCCCATAAGCAGTTGTTTTGTTTCAGAACGAAGACAGGCCTGCTTTTTCCGTTTCGGCTTCAACTCTACGCCGCCGTAGGCAGGATTTAGACAGGCGTGAAACTTTCATATTTTGACCTGTTTGTTTTGGCCAAAAACCACGCTCTCCAAGGAGCCCGACGACTGATATCACTCTGTAGAGATCGAAGCTCATTTGCTGCTGATGCGTTCTTCTAGTCCTTTTCCAAATGCCACATCGAGGATGCTTCGAAAACACCCAGTCTTTCAGACCAACAGAGTCAGACTTTGTAAATAACAACTGAAATTTCCTGTAACGGGAACAAACAGCTTTCGAAACCGCATCCCCGGAGAAGGCGGGCATCAATCACCAACCATTGGGAAGGGGGCGGCAGAAGCCGTGTATAGAGGCAGTTATTTCCAGAAGGCCGTAAATCTCAACTGACGCAATTAAAACTGATGCAGGAAGAGCCCCGGGTGATTGGCGGAAACTCAGGGGACGGAAAAAATGTCAAACTGACGAAACTCACTTGCCGATCTACTTTCACTCACTCCCATCTCGTCTACCCTTTTTGCTCTCCCTTAGAGGCAGATTTGAAGTCAGTGGAACCACTTTTCCAATACTGGAAACCCCCTGCCGGTGTCTCCTCACATGATTGGTAAAGACGACGCTGGCATAACTGTTTTGAACCCTGAGGGGAAACGCGGTTTGATTCTGTACTTGCCCGACTATGAACGCGTGTGGTCGCATCGTTTCATCCCTTTACCCCCTAGCTGGATAGGTAGTCGCATAGGATAAACAAGTCCGAGATGATCGTGCCGGCCGAGAGGCATTTAAAGGCGCATGCTTACTTCACTGAACAATTAAATAGTAGAAAGTGAGTCACGCATTGTGAACTGTAGGGAGCTTCCTCCTGTTCCTCATAAAACCTACAGCTGACTCTGGTAACCTACGGGTGGCTTACGCACAGGGACTGTCCAGGCGACCACATGATGTGATGGCTGCGGTGGTTCGTAGTTTTAGATGTTAAAACTTTTATTACTTTTCTGACCCCTGTCCGCAGACCTCGCTGCCGGCGCCCTCCGTGTGCTTGTGTCCTGCGACTGGGCACACGCCAGCTTAATCTAGCGGACTGATTACCGAGCCGACGGGCAAATCGACTCAGAATCAGTGCTGGCGGTCTGTGCCGGTTGTCTCTGCGAGGCACGGGAGCTGGTGTGCTTCACCCTGCCCCTTCCAGTATAGACCGCCCTGTTTGAAACAAAAAAACAGACTGGTCTACCCTCAACGTCACCGCCGCTGCTGTAGGCGCGTATATACAGGACCGATATTTATGAGGCGATGTAGCCTTCAGGACCATTTTCGAACTGTCAGTAATGCACCGACGGCTGTGAGAGATGGGGTGGGATGGAGACGGAGCATTGTCACTCCCTGCGGACGGTATAGACGAAGGCGCGTTTTGCTATCAGTCGGACATACTTTCGTCTGACAAAACGAGCGAAAACGCAACGAGAGCTGCTGAGGCTGGTTAGTTTACTTGGTAGTCTACCGCCTGCGTCCTCGAACCTGCCTTCCACTGTTGCGTCCGGCTCAACTAGGGTGTGGTACGGTGGGACGGCAGGTCTAACTGACTTTGATAAACTGGCACCGTCCCAACCTCTGCTTTCTGAAGGGAATTTCAATGTACAAGTCAGCACTAGCAAATATGCGTCGATGTTCTCTATTTTATTGGGTGAACCTAATATGGACTCATTTGGGTTGTAAAGAGTCAAACCTGACATATTAAGTAGTTAGTGAAGATGGAAAAAGCAGTTATTTCAGTGTTATTTCTGTCACTTTCAGGCAACCATGTTCCCGCAAAACCTCTGCGACCACTCGCAAACCGACGTGCATATACTAGCAGTTCACAGTGACCAGACGTGCTGTCTAATGGATGGGTCGGCAGCACTATACAGGACCGCCCCAGCGGCCGGTCTTTGTCGCGAACGATCGGATATCCGTTTATACTGGAACAGACGCTTACCGACCCGACTGATTTCTCAAAGCAAACAATCCCCGCCCTCTGGTAGAAGGGGGGCGTGAGCAGAGAACCCTCTACCACCGTTCCTGTGGGGCTACCTCTACCGCTTTGTCATCTGGTGAGTGGTTGCTTGATGTTAGTTCGTTCCGGGACGACACTCAGCGCTCAGACGCAGACCATCGCAACATGGATACTACCATGCGAAGTAAATTCTGAAAAAAGGGATTCTGCACGCGCTTCTTTTCTAAACCTATCAAAACCGGAGTGCAGTTACATGCGCTTCGAATTCCAGGCGCCCAAATTTTCTTAAAATTCTCTAAAAAAGAAGTACTAAAACGTCATTTTGTGGTACACTGTCCGTAGTTTTTGCAGCGCCTTTCTCGCAGTTGTTTGAAGCAGATGGTTTTTCTTCCTCGCCTTCCCCGCCGTTCGGAAAGGGCTGACGGTTGGCTTTCGTGTGTTCTTTTTTATCCAGCGAATAGTTTGGGGGAGGGGGGGGGCACGAAAGCTGTACCCGTACGAGGACGAGCATTCACACGAAATGTGGACATGCCTACAGCGTTGCGAAAGATGAAAAAAACTCCCAACTTTTTGGCAAAAGTTTCGTTTTACGAAGACAAAAGCGCTCCTTTTCGTTTCCATCAGCCGCAAAGCCACAAGCAGTCATGATTCAACAGTACTGTCGACCAGGTATCATGTTGTGCGCAAATTCACTCATTACCGCCCCTATGCATGCATAAGGCGTGCTGCAACACCGTGTTAGCGAATTCACTTCTAGCAGCCCCCAGCGAGCTGCAATTTCAACAGATATTCCCCACGCAGACTCCTGTTAACATGAGAGGGAATTCGCAGCTGTTTTTAATGATAATCTGAATAGTTGGCGTGTTTCGCGGTCACAGCCGATGCATAACTGATTTTCCTGATTTTAGGGACTTGTGAAATGCGATATGTTCGAAAGTAGAAAAAATTATTTTGTTTCGTAAAACGAAAGATCGTTGAACTCATTCTGCACCGACATGTTGGTATTTTTAGGGTCATTCTGAATGATTTTATTTTCGAAGATAACCAACCTCGTAGGGGTAAACAAACATAGCATTGACGCATTCACTTTCCCATAAGAATAATGTCATGCATATTACTGAATACTGTGTCTGATATGCAATACTGCCGGATTTTTACAACTTTGCACTTGAGTGCCGTTTACGAAGACGCTGATTATTTGGCGCGGGTTTAGAAAATGAATTGGTTTCTTGTGAAGAATTTTAACCGGAATTTTCGTATTCAACACATTCTATTTGGGGTTAGAGGAATTCCTCGAATACGGATTGCCGTGACGCCAATAAATTCCTCAAAAGTTGTGATAGACAATACAGGGGAATCTCTAGGTCGAAACATTTTTTCTTTCAAATCCGAAATTTACGCGAAACTTTGAGTTAAAAACTGGCAACGTCGGAGGAAAAAACAGCCAATGCCAAAATCCATTATTAAGCAGTGAATATTATATTCAGTTTCCGGCGAAGTCACCCCGCCACATTCCGCAAACGGGCATTATCTAAATGTCCAGGCACGGATTTCCCCGATTTCCTGCAGATTTAGTTATCGGGTAAGGTAAACGAACACGTCGGTGTGTGAACGGAATTGGGTTTGATCCTTCTCCCTTTGAAGTCCCTACTACATATTCATGAAGTATGTTCTTGAAGTGTTTGTTGTGTTCATTTGCTCATGTTCACCCCAATGCCCGTAAATTGTACGTACATTCCGAAAGACAGTTCGGCGTTACGTTCTGTACAGAGTCTTGTTAGTGGGACGAAGAAGTTGCTGCCGTCAGGTCATTTGCGTCTGTGTGGGTGCTAAAATGTATGAAATAATAAATCTGTTATGCAAAATAAATATAAATTCCCCGTTCGTGAGTTCCAATGCACCATATCTCTCTTATACAACGTTGGTCAGCCCTGCTATCTAGTGGGTTGGCCTGTGGAGAGGGCTGAATTTTCTTCAGTCAAATTTTAAAAATTTCAGCAGATCACATCTCAGGTTAACGTATGCTCCTCTCCTGAAGTCTGCTCAAAATTTATAGCTAATGTGCAGTACAGAATTGGAGGCAAACACCCCAGGTTTGGTGTGAATAAGTTGCAAACATTTAGACATCATTATACTTTTAAGCAGAGGTGTAACTTCTGTCAGCGGAGGTCGTTGGCGTCGATGCTTGTGGCAATTAAACTGCACGATTTCGCAATTTATGGAGCCTTTTTTTCATTCTACTTGGATGACGAAACGCCTGGAGAAAGAGTTTTCAAGAAGTAGGTATTGTGCAGCCGGCAGCGCTGAAGTCTTGCCTTCCTATTTACAGTTTACTGCCATCTGTAATAAAGCGACGAGTACGCAGATTGTTTCATCGGACAACTGAAATAAACTGTACGCTGTTCGGGATGAGGT
Organism: Spirometra erinaceieuropaei; assembly: GCA_902702965.1. Taxonomy (NCBI): domain Eukaryota; kingdom Metazoa; phylum Platyhelminthes; class Cestoda; order Diphyllobothriidea; family Diphyllobothriidae; genus Spirometra; species Spirometra erinaceieuropaei. The sequence continues at coordinate 1,293,054 of CACRXP010000025.1, forward strand.
ATTAACTTTTCTGAGCACAGTTTGTGCTGCGCTATATGCAGAACTGGCATGCAGAGGGTTTAGTCGACATTTTTCTAACAGCATTACCAAAATGTAGCATTGGGGAAGTGAATGCTTGCAGGAATTCTACAACTAGCGTATGACGGGGTAAGCACTTTTGGTTATTCATAGCAATATCTCCAAGCCTCCTAGGTTCCCACGCAATAAAATATCACAATTGGGTATCCGGCGCACAAAAGCACCCAGACACGACTCCCCTTCCCTGAGGCGTGGTTCGTGATGAGACATCCGCGACGTCGGAGTCTTCACCAGTCAGCAGCAAGCGTTCGGGAGCGCACACACGCACGCACGCTTACGAGCCTCCTGACATCGCTGGTTGATGAGATGAGTGTCGTAGACGGTTGACCAATCGGAAGTCAGGCCAAATTCCACGTGCGCGTGGCCGCACATCGGCGGCACCAGCAATTGTGGCCGTGAACACATTTCAAGTCTATTTCTCACCCCGGAAGTACGCTGTGCGCGCAGGAGTGTTTTAACTCTTAGAACACTGACAGACAGATGCGATGACAGTTTGTCAGTCCGCTGTAATCGGAAATACTCACTGACGCGACAGGAATTGGTCTATCTCTCTATTACACACACACAAACTTGCTACCCTCAGCCTACGCGCCCAGAACTGACTTCCCCAAGAAACATGCAACGTACATGTGGAAGATTTATTAGGACTGCCGCACTTTGTGTGGCACTACTTTGTACTGTCGCCATCGCCGACATCACGGATATGCCCAGTGAAGCCATCTGTGCGGCCCAGTGTTTTGCGAACTTCACAGGCTCGGTAAGCCATCATTTAGATGTTTTTATTTTTTGCAAAAGTTTAAATTAATGGAAAGTAATGCACGAGCCAGTGTATTGACAAACTACTTATCACCCTCCACCGCTTCAAAGTACAACACAATGAGCCAGCTACTAGGACAGTTTATGCATCAGGACTAGCTTATTCGCGCCAACAAAATGGCTTTTTCTTGAGCGGAGAGAACCACAGGTTTCTGCGCGCGCGTTCGAGGGCAGGAGATGATAGAAGCATTTTCCTCTAATCTGCAAATACACATATGTGCGGTCAGCATGTAGTAGGCGCACAGATGTATGCCACTTTTAGAGAAAAGAGTGTTGAAATGCATGTCAGAGTGGCTTGACGACTGAGACTCTAGTCCTCTCCTCATTCACTTCCCACTTGTTTAAGCCTGTGCGTCAGCACGGGTCAACCAGAGGACTAAAGAGTAGACCATTGTAGGTAGAGATGGCGTGTCGACAAATGAACGGCTTCCTCATTAACTCCCTGCTCTCTACTGGTCTAAGAATGCCAGTAAGACTCCGAATGAGACAGAGCGTGAAGGCTGTACGGCTGTTTGATGCCTATGGGCGAGTTGCGCTATGACTGACGTCGGTCAACTATAAGTCAGTCTAATATGGATTGGCAGGGCCACCATCAAGCCGAGTTACTTTGAGGTGGAGGAACCATTAGTCTTCTTCGTAGCCTAGCAAGGGTAGTGGAGGAAGATGGTGCCCGAATACATCAACACTCGGGTTGTGGAATTTAAACCGGAATGCGGACTGACAGTGATAGTAACTAAGAGGTGTAAGGCGCTGCATCAACGAAAGCCCGCAAAGTCACCAGAAGGTAAAAAAGTTCCTTTAGTTAAAGCTTAATCTCTGAAAGAGTGAGGTGCAAGTCTGCATGATTTTTCTCCAGGTCGCTTTCAGGTCACTTATTTTTCCTCCTGATATATACAGTAGTAGAGCAATAAATGGTACTGGAGGTACGTGCTAACAGTACTCATCAGGCCATCCATTCTGCTGTCGTGCTCACTGATATTTCCTCAAAACCCTCGTTATCGTAGGTGTTCGTGCAAGTTGTAACATATGGGCCAGCGTGATTGTGATTTCCTGCCTTATACAGGACTTCCTTGTACAAATTGTGTCCGCAATCGAGTTTACGACCAGAAAGTCGCCACTATATGACAGTTTTCTCATTTGATAGGTGTACCTGGAAGGCAGTATTGCTGTGCGTTCTGCTTACAAGTTTCAAAGTTATTCACTTCAAAACTGACTCCACTTAAGCCCTAAAACAACTGCGAGTTAGAAACGCAGGCATGCATTTCGTCAGCGGTTTGTGACTGCAATATGTGACTGCGACGCGTCAACTCATCAGGATCTCCTGTTGTTCCCTGTGATCTCAGGCGGTATTTTACAAGTTTGGCAGAAATACCGAACAAACATAAAGGAAAGCTATTCAGGCAGGACCTAACCGAACGTACGCTAGACTATATCCCTTTTTGACAAGTTACGACAGAGTCCTCAATCGACGGTACCCGTTCTCTTCTAAAAAAACAACGAATATTACGATCCCCGATTGGCGTGAGTGAGAGTACTCCATCTCGAAGCTAGGATGAATAAGAAGATTTAGCTCACGCCTGGTTTGCTTTTTTACTCGCTGAAAACGATGGCCGAGCAAAAAGAATCTTGGTTAATTATTTTGCCCGGTCCAGATGACTTGACTACAATCTGGCTCCTCAGGGAATTTAGACAAACGGGTCTGACCATTATCTTAACTAGCACTGATGGGAGTTGACTTCTGGCAGTTAAATTATGCACGTTGTGCCTGTTGTAACTCGTGGCCGACATACAGTGCGACAATAAGTGTTGGCCAAGTCTCTCGTCACGTCTTAATTACGGCTGAACCTCATGGAACACTGGTAAAAATTACTCTATATGCTTTCGAAGGAAAAAGGCAACATATGTGAGGTTGCAAGCCAGAACAGCAAGACCTATAAGTTGACTTCCGTGTGAACACTTCTTCAGCTACCTGTAAATATCTCATCTGGGGAGAACATCGCAGTTTAAGTAACGTGAGTTTTTTCCCACTGATTTTCGATTCCATTGCAAAATCAGTTACTTTATATGGAATTTTCTGCGCTGCCTAAAAGATGAAGTCTAAAGCACAAGCCCATAACAGTTGCTAAATTTGGAGTAGCCATTGAACAAGGGCGACTTCAAATGCAAAACGAAATGTTTACGATTCTGTTGTTTCACCTTATGGGCCAGAAGGGAAAGCACCTAGATAACAGAGCAACGCAACAATATCTGTAGGCTACCACACTTTGAAAGCGAAATGTACTCTAGTAAACACTGTTTCGACATGATTTACATGTGAATTTCTGGGACAGCTTATATTTGAGCTTACACAGGTATCGCAAATGGGTATAAAACTGCAGCAGCCAGGCGGCGGCGGCGGCGGCGGCGGAGGCGTACCGCTGGCGCTAATTTAGACAGACAGCTGGAAGGACGATTGCCCAAAATCGTCCATGCTGCTATGAACGGATCGTCCTGAGAGAAATTTACCTGTCGCTCATTATTACAGCTTCACTTAGGTAGCTTTTCCACTTTGAATACTAAACGCAACATTCTGCCCGACTTTTCACGAGTTTCTGAGCATAGAATACTTTTCTTATCACCCACGCATTTTAAGTGCCCCCGGTACATAACAAATGTTCCGCTCAGATGCTAATTTACTGACGACAAAGGTCTGCTCGGGCAGTAGCCTTCTGCACTCGTCTATAGAAATTTTCACGACGTCATACTAGATTCGTTATATCGCTGTCAAGTCTTCCGAAAAACTGGCTGGTCTGTGAGGGCTGAGCAGTGCTCTTCTTCGCTTAAAATGAGTCCGTTCGGGGGGAGGGGATGCATCTGCCGAGTTTCTCACCTGGATCGACGACGTCGTACACGTGCGTGCAACCTCCTACATAGTGACCCGATTCCTCACGGTGACCTCAGATCTTGATTGCGCTTAAACTGCGGAGTTCATGCGACTCGCACGGGCCTATTTCCTTTTGCCGGCTCTCACCCACACAAACCGCGGCCCGATCCTCTCTGAGTTTTTTTGCGGTCAGGAGAATTGATGTTCAGTTCTTCGAGAAGAAACTTGCACAGGCAAGCGGAGGGAGGATGGAGAAAAGCTTGATAAGTGCGCACGTGTATTCGCTGGATTCGCATTGACTCCACAGCGGCAGATCTACAAGATTAAAGGGGACGACAGTTGTACCACGATAGTAGGAAAGCAATGCGATTCTGAATCAGTCCAGTTGAGCCATCATCTCACCGGGGCTGTTTGGAACTCTGAATTCCCTTTGCGCACTCAATCACCCGCAGTGGGCTTGCCGAGGGTTAGCGCGCTTAACCACTTACCAGAGTAGCATATACACTTTATTCGTCGGAAACTGAGGCAAATACTCTTAAGGCGCTGCAGTGTGCTCATTCAGGGAGAAGCAGGGAATCGTAGTAAACACCGATGAAATGAATTCTTCTTTGGTAGGAGGGTGATCACCGATCAAGCTACGGAACTCACTCCTCCCGTTGTGCCTTGGAGCTCTCTCTCTCGAGACCCGCCAGCAGTCGCGCAACGACGCGTGATATAGGCAGGGTAGCACTACCAATAAAGACAAGATAGGCTGGAATGGCCATTTCTGGCTTATTAGCCATCGTCAGCCAGACACACCCAACCCCGAAGCGTGAAACACCTGGGGCTTTCTGTGTCTCAAATCAATTCAATATAGAAAAACTGTCAAGAGCAAATATATGCTATACTACCTACTCGAATTTCGATCAGGATTCTTCATGATTTAGGTCAGCAACAGTACTGTAGATCTTAGTGAAGATTATGTGAGGGTTATAGGAGGGGGATTTTTACATAACGCTGCAGTTGCTCCCTAGAATCGGAGTATTTTTATTGGGTCAGCTTTCTATCAGACCTTGTTAGCATTTTCGCCAAAATGTGAATGAAGGGATACCCTTAAGTAGGACTCAGAAACTAATTCTACGGGGTCACTTTAAAACTTGGCAGTTCAGGCACTTGTATCAGCCACTGTTCTACCTGCGTCTCTTGTATACCGGGTTTAGGATTTGAATTTTGCCTTAATTCCGAAGATGGACATGTCGCGCGCACACCCAAAATTTCTACTTCTCAAGCACCTGTTCAACTGATGCGGGACCATCGCTAATTTCCCTGGAATATGTGCCTTTACAAATCAAATGACATGAAGGACGCGATGGAAAGTCTTACGGTTCGGAGTGCATGGGATTGATGCTATCATTCACTAGGCTGTGGTCCAGCGAAATCGGTACTAAAAATCCTGCACATAAGCAGCGTCCGCCTGCAGTCGGGTGAATTCATGGCGCCGTAGTGACCTTGAACGTAATTTGGCCAGTTAATCAACTTGTCCTCTCCGAAGACACATGTGCACACTGGTGTCTAATCTAACACTGACAGACGTGTTATTTCCTAAAATATGTCCTGTGTAATTACTAATTTAGTATTCTTGACCCGTCGTAGCACATTTTGTCACTGCTTAAGTATCTTTTTTGAGCGCTGGTAAGCACGTCAAGACCGGACTTCCAATCACAAGGACAAGGGAGATAGTATTAGGGTGATTTGCGGTATGTTAGTTTCAAACGGAAGAACAAACCGTCAGTTCAGACGACACTTATGCCCAAAACCAAGTGAGTTTTGAATCAGTCACTTGCAACAAGAAGCAGGAACAGAGGATCAGTTCTGTTAGCGAGGCACCTGAACCAGGGATTTAAAGTCTCCCACGGCTATTTTAAGTGTAATCCTTCAGTACCGCTCATCAAAAGCGCTCCATGAAGCATGCCAAGTGTATTAATACATATCTCACAGAAGCCGCAATAGTACACTTAGGCGATTACTTTAATAAAAATGATCCCGTCACAATTCCACTACTAATGGACTTGTAACTCTTTATGTGAATCCTCTTTCTGAGTGTCGAAGTAGTTTCCACCAGAAGATATACGTGCTTCACAAACCAACCTTCATATTATATGACCTAAACGACAGCATTCTAAGGATAAGCATCAACTTGTATTTTTATAGAGCCGCATACCAGCAATAAGAACCAATCAAAATCATATTGAAATGATTTTAGACAAGATGAAAACAAGGTAGACTTTTAGATATGGCCATTTGGTCTTCTCACTCCTTTAATGCAAGAAGGGTATCCTGGGAAGGCAGTGGTCCAAACGACTCCGAGCAGAGAGCTTTCGGGCGATAAAAAAGGGAACATTAGGTGGTACTCTAGTAAGTCTTTCTGGTCGAGGGAACTGGGCTGATATTTGATCCTATTAAGAGGACCAGGCGTTCCATGAGGGTTTATCGACAATACTTCTGCTAATATTGGAGTCCACGGCAGACTCGACGTAAGTTCTGGGGCTAGTTCTATTACCGCAATCTGTACAGCTTCTGACGCCATAAGTACCTCTATGGTTACTGATTCATACAGCAATTTTATCACAAATTCAGAAGCCAGGATTATGTGCTTTTATTATCAGTATCGCTATAATTAATTTGATTTCTCTCATTATTAGAGCTGGTTTGGCCATGGTCGAGGGCCTTACGTCTGGCTTGAGAATATTGTGGTCTACTTATTAATATACGTCACTTTTTTGTTTCAAAACGCCTTGAATGGTGTCAGTCGTCAGATTCTATGAGCTATTAAGGTTGCCGTTTTCGGAAGAACAACATTCGAAAGAAGGAAATTAAAAGTAAGCCCAGCTTCCTCATTATACTGCGGATTTTATGATGATAGCGCCGAATATGAGTGTGGGGGAAAATGCTTTAGACCTGTCTTTTGGCATCAAGTTTTCTGTAAAAATCCTTACAAAACAGCGATACCCCTTAGAAGGCTTTAAAACATAGACGGCTACCATCGTTCTGTTACTGTAAATAATTTGCACATGTTTTAAGGAAGAAAGGTCGATGGGGAATTTCCACAGGGGACCAGTGGAGGACCTAAAGCAAGTAATATACGGCGGCGAAAATTCGCGTTGTTAAGGTGACTTCGTCTCCATCCACTCATGTCAAATGAATGGCGCGGAGAAATATAGTAGAGGCTCCCAATGAAATTACCAAAAGACGAACAAGTCATAAATTAAGTGAAATCCTTGACATATCTGCATCGCTCTGATCCCTCACACCATATATTCGGCTGCATTAGGCGATTTTTCAGTCAATTGAGAGTTTTTTACGGACCCCCCTGTTGACTATTTTTCAAAGAAAAATAGTACAATTCTAGATAATTTAAAACCCATAGAGGCAGTGGATGGTTTAGCAGCACTTTTGTTACCGAATAGTCTAATTTTATCGAGAAATCTGCAGGGTCGTTCCAGAGAGATGCTTGACGGATGATTGTATTTCAGGCTGTTATTTCGGTATTTGTCAGGTTAACTTTGAACCTGATCCGTAAATTCCCAAATGGCAAGAAGTGTCGACCTGCATACGCAAATGTACATTTCTGCTGTTTTGCAGTAAGTTGCGGCACTGCCTCGTTTACAAAATAGTTTCGAGTTAATTCGCACCTGAGGTGCTGAATTTCTAGTAACCGCCTACAGTTCTTGGGGACAAAATCCCTTGCTTGATACAATATATACTTTTCTATTGTTTTTCAGAGCGTATCTAAAGCAATTGAATGGAAATGACTGACAAAAGGCTCCCCCCCTCCATAGTCGTCTTGTACGAGGCTGGGTCATTTTGAAATTCTTTATACGAGGAAACGCATAATTCACGGATTGCATTGGAAGTTCGCACGAGTACACACAATTTACTGACCAGAAATTTCCTCAGCCATCGTGCGAAGCAGGCCAGTTTATGGAGGCATATTTCACTATGTTGAGTATATGAGCACTTTTTCTCCTAATTGCGTGCGAGAAGTGGCGGATTGCCTAGACTAGCCTACGAACAGCTGAAGTCAAACGTTATAAAATGCAGAATCGCGGGTCGTGTTCGAAAGTGCGTGTATTGCTCGGTTTTGCTTAAATGTTGATCTTCTATAATATACACAAAGGCATTCCAAAAAAGAGTGCACAAAACTGTAATTTCTTTTAAGTGTTGAGAAACCAGACCCTCATAAGATTTATTGCTTGAAAGCGGCAACGATTTTGGCATTAAAAGAAAGCGGCAATTCACATCTTCCATAAAATCCAAGTTACGTTTTCACCCGCTCCAAACTGTCTATCTATTTTGTCAATGCTTTATGGTTTTATTTACTCACCCATTAAGGGACCTTCAGATTGCAGTGAAATATTGAAATAGATGCAGACCACGACGTCTGGTCCTTATGAATCGCTTAAGAGAACTCCACAAACGCGAGTATTATTCAAACTGCGTTGTTCCTTTTTCGTATATGCTATTCTAAATAGATGTATTTATGGAAACTACAAGAAAATATAGGAGAGTGTCGAATGAAAAAAGATGCACACCATGCAATTAATGTTCTTACTGCTTAAGCTACAAACTTTTCTGTCTGTTCATTGGAAGCGATCTCTTCTATCCAGCAATATCCTCCCGTTTTCAAAGACATACACGGACATTCGCAGTTTGCTGACGAATAAACTGCGAAAAAAGCAAACCAGGTGTGTTATCAGAGGAGATTAACAACAGAAGAGCTATTAAGCTGGAGGAGAGAAAGTATCTTGTGGACATGTATGTGCATAGTTTTTGCGATGAATTCAGAGTAAGATTGGCGTCCGAGATTATCAGATAAAGTCCCTCCTCCTAAGGAGTAAGTTAGCATCTTTTCTGCCCTCCATAAGTAAATGAATGTTTGTCAGTATTAGGCGTTTCCTTCGATGGACGAACTAAAAGGACTTCCCTTCAGTCATCTGAATTAGTTGAGAAGGAAAGTGTTCTGTGGGTGGTTTGTGAAATGATAATTTGCTGTTACTACTAGACTACTATTACTGCCCCTAGTACAAATAATACTGCTACTACTATTGCTAAAGTAGGGATTTTGAAAACGAATAACACCACACATGTTTAGATTCTGCGCTTTAAGTTCTCATGCATTTGTCAGTACCTTAGTGCTGGTCGGCAATTTGTCTCTTAAAATGTCTTGTGTGCTTCCTTGAAAAAGTGGAAAGGTCGTAGCGGAGCTCGAGCGCAAAAACAAGGCAATCTAAATCCTACTGGAACTTCGTCTGCCACTTTGAGTGAGAATTCCCTGCTTTAGCAGATTAAATTTCAATTAGTAACCACTCCCTAGGTGTTGGTAATCACATGATAATGATTCTCACGTATCCATTCTGACTGCGGAACAGAAAAGGGACGCTTCTGTTACGCTTCTGAAACCTTATTTTAGAGTCCTTACAGACGACCACAACAGTAGGCAATAAACAATTCAAAATTGTTACTGACAAGGATATTTGGGGAAGGGAATGGCTCTTTCTGGCATATTTGTTGTCCCCAGTCAGCCGTAAGTCGGACCAGAAATCTTCAACCAGATTCCATGGGCCGCTGGGCGTCTGACCTAAACACTCCCAGCATCTAAGCTGCAGGGCTCACTTTCTCTGAACTGCTATCGGGAACGTTTAGCGTGACGTGGGAGCGGCATCATCCAAGCTCCAGACTGGTGCGGTAGATTCTGCGCAAGTGTACTCTCATTATAAGTGAATTCAGACGCACTTTATAACGGCGCGCTTCACGCTCATGTGCCTTCGAGTATTCCCGGTCGTGACCGACCCGACATGAGACCTTGCCGCAATGAATAACTCGTCCGAGTCCAGACCTCAGGTGCCTCTGATCTGAGGTTGAGGATGGTGATGGCGAATAAGCAAAACCTGGCCTTTTCATTCGCCCTTCACTGTGTTGGTAACACCTCTCGATCGTTGTGTAGAGTAGACAGATGGTCAGTGGGAAGTATCTTTGGCTCTGTGTATTTAATTTGTAGACTGAAAACACGTCTGGAAATGGTTTTTCCTCATACAGCACATGTTTCTGAGTCATTTTATGGAAGAAAGGCAGGGAATCCCCAATGCCCAAGTGAGGTCTTGTGTCAGGTGCGCTGGAACTGGGTATGCTTAGTCTACAGTACCTGTGCTAACTCATGAAATGTCACGAATTAACACAGGTTAACGCCTTTAACGCAAAATCGGTAAACACTACGGCTCCCAAAGTCTGATAGCGGAAAATAAACGATGTGCCAAAGAAATAAAGCAAAGTTTGGTTAAGAAAATATTATTTACTGAGATAAAAATAAATAATTTTCGACAAAAGTCACATTTTCGAGAAACGCCTATATTACAACCAAGTTAATAAAGGCTACGTATGAGGACGTATAAAGGAGGAGGGCGCATAAAAGGTCAAAAATAATTAAGGACAGAAACAGATACAAAAAATTAGTACTTTGTAGATTGTCCATTCGAATTAATAACAGCAGAAAGTCTGTCCGACATAGACATGACAAGGTTATCTATGGTGGATTGTAAAATGTAATTATTGAGTATGAAATCCAATTTTTCCTGCATTGAAAGAGTCTTCTTAGCTTTGTGCCAATTTCTTTTGACTATTCCAAAAAGATTTTCGATTGGATTAAGGTCGGGACTGTTGGCCGGGATGAAAATGGATTGGAGGCCAATTGCGGAGAGCGTGGTTGTTGTCTAAAATGTTAGATTATGTTTGCCAGCGGCATCAAATTCGTACCTCTTTAGAGCGGTGGACAGGTGCATTGTCCTGCAAAATTACAGTATCCATTCGGCGCCGACTTATGCCGTTGTAGCCGAAAGCATCCTTGACAATTGCAATGAACACCTTGCTGTTGATGGTGTCGGATGTTGACCGCCAGACAGGCCGCTCACCGAATTTAATCGCCATCCAAACCATCATCCGCCGACAGTTCTTGAATGTTGCCGTCGGTGTAATCTTTGCAAACTAAAAACCAAAAAGTTATTTGTGTAAGAAGGCGAAAGTCCAGCGCAGTCTTAACTCCGATAAGAGCTTTAAATCACAGAAGTGCGGTCCTTTTAATCTCATTTGTTGACGATACTGATCAATTTCTGACCGTGTCTAATCGTAGCCCAAATAAATACTATATGTTTTCAGAAGGTGCAGGGCAAAATATGCACCAACGGTGGGGCAAGTGTCAACTTTTCCCATAAATCCATGTGGACACACACCAATTTATACTGAAAAGCCTCGAAGACCATACATTCACTTAATTTCTCTTGTAGAAAACATAAAAAAGTCTTTCACTGGGAACCTTGAACAGAACAGCACATCTGGTAGTCATTCCAGAGACCTTGATAATGGTATAGATCGTGCTATGCAACTCTGCCCGAAATTTATTTTAATATCTTTGCAGTAAAAGCGAATGAAGGGTTTCCCCAAATGTTGGATCCCAGAGACAGAAAAGTTTGGAAGGCTAAACTGCTGCTAATATCCTTTCAGATAGTTTTGTCTTACATACAGTGGTCGATAAACGCGCGTACATTGCTCATTGTTTTTTGAAGCGATATTGCATCTTTTCGAAATCTTCGAGCGGAAGGCCGTATACCTAGCGGCTAAAATGCCAAGGAGACTGGCTATTGTTCAACAAAAATTCAAGATGCAACCATTGTCGCGCTGCACCTTAACGAGGTTCTACTGCCTCAGTTAGATTTTTTTACGAACCAACACATCCTCGCGA
>CACRXP010000025.1:1304671-1317695 GCA_902702965.1 Spirometra erinaceieuropaei
AACTGCAGCAGCCAGGCGGCGGCGGCGGCGGCGGCGGCGGAGGCGTAACGCTGGCGCTAATTTAGACAGACAGCTGGAAGGACTATTGCCCAAAATCGTCCATGCTGCTATGAACGGATCGTCCTGAGAGAAACTTACCTGTCGCTTAGTATTGCAGCTTCACTTAGGTAGCTTTTCCACTTTGAAAACTAAACGCAACATTCTGCCCGAGTTTTCATGAGTTTCTGAGCATAGAATACTTTTCTTATCACCCACGCATTTTAAGTGCCCCCATTACATAAGAAATGTGCTGCTTAGATGTTAATTTATTGACAACAAACGTCTGCTCGGGCAGTAGCCTTCTGCACTCGTCTATAGAAATTTTCACGGCGTCATACTAGATTCGTTATATCTCTGTCAAGTCTCCCGAAAAGCTGGCTGGTCTGTGAGGGCTGAGCAGTGCTCTTCTTCGCTTAAACTGAGTCCGTTCGGGGGGGGGTGCATCTGCCGAGTTTCTCACCTGGGTCGACGACGTCGTACACGTTGCAGACAACCTCCTACCTAGTGACCCGATTCCTCACGGTGACCTCAGATCTTGATTGCGCTTAAACTGCGGAGTTCATGCGACTCGCACGGGCCTATTTCCTTTTGCCGACTCTCACCCACACAAACCGCGGCCCAATCCTCTCTGAGAGTTTCTTTTTGCGGTCAGGAGAATTGATGTTCAGTCCTTCGAAAAGAAACTTGCACAGGCAAGCGGAGGGAGGATGGAGTGCGAGGTTGGACAAATGCAAGAAAAGCTTGATAATTGCGCACGTGTATTCGCTGGATTTGCATTGACTCCACAGCGGCAGATCTACAAGATTAAAGGGGACGACAGTTGTACCACGATAGTAGGAAAGCAATGCGATTCCGGCTCAGTCCAGTTGAGCCATCATCTCGCCGGGGCTGTTAGGAACTCTGATTTCCCTTTGCTCACTCGATCCCCCGTAGGCGGCTTGCCGGGGGTTAGCGCGCTTAACCACTTACCAGAGTAGCACATACACTTTATTCGTCAGAAACTGAGGCAAATCCTCTTAAGGCGCTGCAGTGTGCTCATTCAGCGAAAAGCAGGGAATCGTAGTAAACACCGATGAAATGAATTCTTCTTTGGTAGGAGGGTGATCACCGATCGAGCTACGGAACTCACTCCTCCCGTTGTGCCTTGGAGCTCTCTCTCTCTCGAGACCCGCCAGCAGTCGCGCAACGACGCGTGATATAGGCAGGGTAGCACTACCAATAAAGACAAGATAGGCTGGAATGGCCATTTCTGGCTTATTAGCCATCGTCAGCCAGACACACCCAACCCCGAAGCGTGAAACACCTGGGACTTTCTGTGGCTCAAATCAATTCAATATAGAAAAAGTGTCAAGATTAAATATATGCTATACCACCTACTCGAATTTCGATCAGGATTCTTCATGATTTAGGTCGGCAACAGTACTGTAAATCTTGGTGAAGATTATGTGAGGGTTATAGGAGGGGGATTTTTACATAAAGCTGCGGTTGCTCCCTAGAATCGGAGTATTTTTATTGGGTCAGCTTTCTATCAGACCTTGTTAGCATTTTCGCCAAAATGTGAATGAAGGGACACCCCTAAGTAGGACTCAGAAACCAACTCTACCGAGGTCACTTCAAAACTTGGCAGTTCGTGCACTTGTATCAGCCACTGTTCTGCCTGCCTCTCTTGCATATCGGGTTTAGGATTTGAGTTTTGCTTTAATTCCGAAGATGGACATGTCGCGCGCACACCCAAAATTTCTACTTCTCAAGCACCTGTTCAACTGATGCGGGACCATCGCTAAATTCCCTGAAATGTGTGCCTTTACAAATCAAATGACATGAAGGACGCGAAGGAAAGTCTTAGAGTTCGGAGTGCATGTGATTGATGATATCATTCACTAGGCTGAAATCCAGCCAAATCAGTACTAAAAATCCTGCACATAAGCAGCGTCCGCCTGCATTCGGGTGAATTCATGGCGCCGTAGTGACCTTGTACGTAATTTGGCCAGTTAATCAACTTGTCCTCTCCGAGGACACATGTACACACTGGTGTCTAATCTAACACTGACAGACGTGTTATTTCCTAAAATATGTCCTGTGTAATTACTAATTTAGTATTCTTGACCCGTCGTAGCACATTTTATCACTGCTTAAGTATCTTTTTTGAGCGCTGGTAAGCACGTCAAGACCGGACTTCCAGTCACAAGGACAAGGGAGGTAGCATTAGGGTGATTTGCGGTATGTTAGTTTCAAACGGAAGAACAAACCGTCAGTTCAGACGACACTTATGCCCAAAACCAAGTGAGTTTTGAATCAGTCACTTGCAACAAGAAGCAGGAACAGAGGATCAGTTCTGTTAGCGAGACACCTGAACCAGGGATTTAAAGTCTCTCACGGCTATTTTAAGTGTAATCCTTCAGTAACGCTCATCAAAAGCGCTCCACGAAGCATGCCAAGTGTATTAATACATGCCTCACAGAAGCCGCAATAGTACACTTAGGCGATTACTTTAATAAAAATGATTCCGTCATAATTCTACTACTCCTGGACTTGTAACTCTTTATGTGAACCCTCTTTCTGAGTGTCGAAGTAGTTTCCACCAGAAGATGTACGTGCTTCACAAACCAACCTTCATATTATATGACCTAAACGGCAGCATCCTAAGGATAAGCTACAACTTATATTTGTATAGAGCCGCATACCAGCAATAAGAACCAATCAAAATCATATTGAAATGATTTTAGACAAGATGGAAACAATGTAGACTTTTAGATATGGCCATTTGGTCTTCTCACTCCTTTTATGCAAAAAGGTATCCTGGGAAGGTAGTGATCCAAACGACTCCGAGCAGGGAGTTTTCGGGGTATAAAAAAGGGAACATTAGGTGGTACTCTAGTAAGTCTTTCCGGTCGAGGGCCCTGGGCTGATATTTGGTCCTATTAAGAAGACCAGGCGTTCCATGGGGGTTTATCGAAAATACTTCTGCTATTATTGGAGTTCACAGCCGACTCGACGTAAGTTCTGGGGCTAGTTCTATTACCGCAATCTGTACAGCTGCTAACGCCATAAGCACCTCTATGGTTACTGATTCATACAGCAATTTTATCACAAATTCGAAAGCCAGGATTATGTGCTTTTATTATCAGTATCACTATAATTAATTTGATTTCTCTCATTGTTAGAGCTGGTTTGGCCATGGTCGAGGGCCTTACGTCTGACTTGAGAATATTGTGGTCTTCTGATTAATATACGTCACTTTTTTGTTTCAAAACGCCTTTAATGGTGTCAGTCGTCAGATTCTATGAGCCATTAAGGTTGCCGCTTTCGGAAGAACAACATTCGAAAGAAGGAAATTAAAAGTAAGCCCAGCTTCCTCTTTATGCTGCGGATTTTATGATGATAGCGCTGAATATGAGTGTGGGGGCAAATGCTTTAGACCTGTCTTTTGGCATCAAGTTTTCGGTAAAAATCCTTACAAAACAGCGATACCCCTTAGAAGGCTTCAGAATATAGACGGCTATCATCGTTCTGTTACCGTAAATAATTTGCACATGTTTTAAGGAAGAAAGGTCGATGAGGAATTTCCACAGGGGACCAGTAGGGGACCTAAAGCGAGTAATATACGGCGGCGAAAAGTCGCGTTGTTAAGGTGACTTCGTCTCCATCCACTCATGTCAAATTAATGTTGCGGAGGAATATAGTAGAGGCTCCCAATAAAATTACCAAAAGACGAACAAGTCATAAATTAAGTGAAATCCTTGAAATATCTGCATCGCTCTGATCCCTCACACCATATATTTGGCTGCATTCGGCGATCTTTCAGTCACTTGAGAGTTCTTTTACGGATCCCCCTGTTGACTTTTTTCAAAGACAAATAGTCTAATTCTAGATAATTTAAAACCCATAGACGCAGTGGATGGTTTGGCAGCACTTTTGTTATCGAATAGTCTAATTTTATCGAGAAATCTGCAGGGTCGTTCCAGAGAGATGCTTGACAGATGATTGCATTTCAGGCTGCCATTTCCATATTTGTCAGTTTAACTTTGAACCTGATCCGTAACTTCCCAAATGTCAAGGAATATTGACCTGCGCACGTAAATGTGCATTTCTGTTGTTTACAGTAAGTTGTGGAACTGTCTCGTTTACAAAATAACTTCGAGCTAATTCACACCTGGGATTCTGAATTCCTAGTAACCTCGCACAGTTCTTTGGGACAAAAGCCCTTGCCTGATACAGTATATATTTCTCGATTACCTTTCAGAGCTTATTTAAAGCCATTTAATGGAAATGACTGACACAAGGCACTCCCTCCCCCCATAGTCGCCTTGTACGAGGTTAGGTCATTTTGAAATTCTCTATACGAGGAAACTCATAATTCACGGATTGCACTGGAAATTTGCACGAGCACACATAGTTTACCAGCCAGAAATTTCCTCAGCCCTCATGCGAAGCAGGCCAATTTACAGAGGCATATTTCAATATGTTGAGTATATAAACACTTTTTCTCCTAACTGCGTGCGAGAAGTGGCGGATTGCCTAAACTAGCCTACGAACAGCCGAAGTCGAACGTTATAAAATGCAGAAACGCGGGTCGCGTTCGAAAGTGCGTGTATTACTCGGTTTTGCTTAAAGGTTGATCTCCTACACTATACCCAATAGCATTCCACAGAAAAAGTTCAAAAAGCTGTAATTTCTTGTAAGTGTTCAGAAACCAGACCCTCATAAGATTTATTGCTTGAAAGCGGCAAAGATTTCAGCATAAAAAGAAATCGGTAATTCACATCTTCCATAAAGTCCAAGTTACGTTTTCACTCGCTCCAAACTATCTGGCATGCGTATTTTCTTAATTCTTTATGGTTTTATTTACTCACACATCAAGGGACCTTCAGATTGCAGTGAAATATTGAAATAGATGCGGACTACGACGTCTGCTCCTTATGAATCGCTTCCGAGAACTCCACAAACGCGAGTATTATTCAAACTGCGTTGTTCCTTTTTCGCATATGCTATACTAAATAGATGTATTTATGGAAACTATGAGAAAATATAGGAGGGTGTCGAATACAAAAAGATGCACACCATGCAAATAGTGTTCTTACTGTCTAAGCTACACACTTTTCTGTCTGTTCATTGGAAGCGATCTCTTCTATCCAACAATATCCTCCCGTTTTCAAAGACATACACGGGCATTCGCAGTTTGTTGAACAATAGATTGCGAAAAAAACAAACCAGGTGTGTTCTCAGAGGAGATTATCAACAACAGAAGGGCTGTTAAGCTGGAGCAGAGAAAGTATCTTGTGGACATGCATGTGTATAGTTTTTGCGATGAATTCCAGAGTAAGATTTGCGTCGGAGATTATCAGATAAAGTCCCTCCTCCTAAGGAGTTAGTTAGCATCTTTTCTGCCCTCCATAAGTAGATGAAGGTTTGTCAGTATTAGGCGTTTCCTTCGATGGACGAACTAAAAGGAGTCCCCTTCAGTCATCTGAATTAGTTCAGAAAAAGTTGTTCTGTCGCTGACTTGTTAAATGCTCATTTACACTATTTCTGCGCCTAGTATAAATAATACTGCTACTACTATTGCTAAAGTAGGAATTGTGAAAACGAATAACACCTGCATGTTTAGATTCTGCGCTTTAAGTTCCCATGCATTTGTCAGTAACTTACTTTTGGTCGGGAATTTGTCTCTTAAAATGTCTCATTTGCTTCCTTGAGAAAGTGAAAAGGTCGTAGCGGGACTTGAGCGCAAAAACAAGGCAACCTAAATCCTACTGGAATTTCGTCTGCCACTTTGAGTGAGAATTACCTGCGTTGCCAATAAAAGCGAAGATGCGAGTTCCAGGAAGTAGTTGATCAGAAGAAGAAGCGATCGCCGGAACAAGGGCTTTATTCGCCCGAAGTTTCGGATTCTCACTTGAATCCATCATCAGAGACAGTGGCAGAAAAGGGTGACTCGTGCACAGGAAATCGCAGTATTTATAAGATTCAGTCGTTATGCTACCGCATTGTTCACGGGACCTCAGTCAATCAACAAGTGCAACGACATCCCCACTCCATATTCCGTGCTGAGGCATAAGCTGGCCTAGGTAATTGACCACTCGGGGAGCGCTCAAGCCGGTGAGCTAGATAACTGAGCAATCATCACGCCAGCATCCAACACGGGTGATAAAATTTCGGCAATTAACAACCTGCATGCCGACCATCAAGCAATTAGCGCACCAGCGTGCAGCCATCCTTGACGAAAGGGAGCGCGGTTAATTGTTATAGGTATGTGGTAGCATAGCGACTGCATCCTATAAATAAATACTGCGATTTCCTGTGCACGAGTCACTCTTTTCTGCCACTGTCTCTGATGATGGATTCAAGTGAGAATCCGAAACGTCAGGCGAATAAAGCTCTTGTTCCAGCGATCGCTTCTTCTTCTGATCAATTCCCTGCTTTAGCAGATGAAATTTCAATTAGTAACCACTTCCTAGGTGTTGGTACTCACATGAGAATGATGCTCACCTATCCATCCTGGCTGCGGAACAGAAGAGGGACGCTTCTGATTTGCATTGATACTTTAGTCCAGAGCCCTTGCAGACGATCACAACAGTAGACAATAAACCATTGAAAATTGTTATTGACGAGGATATTTTGGGGCAGGAAATGACTCTTTCTGGCTTATTTGTTGCTCTCAGCTAGCCGTACGTCGGACCAGGATTCTGCAACCAGATTCCATAGGCCGCTGGGCGTTTGACCTAAACACTCCCAGCATCTAAGGTACAGGGCTCACTTTCTCTGAACTGCTTTCGGGAACCTTTAGCGTGGCGTGGGAGCAGCATCATACAAGTTCCAGACTAGTGCACTTCACAACGGCGCGCTTCACGCTCATGTGCCTTCGAGTATTCCCGGTCGCGACCGACACGACATGAGGCCTTATCGGAATGAATAACTCGTTCGAGTCCAGGCCTCAGGTGCCTCTGATCTGAGGTTGAGGATGGTGATAGCGAATAATCAAAACCTGGCATTTTCAGTCTCCCTTCACTGTGTTGGTAACACCTCTCGATCGTTGTGTACGGTAGACAGATGGTCAGTGGGAGGTATCTTTGGCTCTGTGCATTTAATTTGTAGACTGAAGCCATGTCTGAAAATGATGGTTTCTCATACAGCACGTGTTTCTGAGTCATTTTCTGGAAGAAAGACAGGGAATCCCCTGTGCTCAAGTGAGGTCTTGTGTCAGGTGAGCTGAAACTAAGGAATGCCGTAAGAAGGTTGCCTTTTTGGGTATGCTTAGCCTAATCTTTGCAGACAAAAAACCAAAAAGTTATTTTTATAGGAAGGCGAAAGTCCAGCGCAGTTTTAAATCCGACAAGAGCTTTAAATCGCAGAGGCGCGGTCCTTTTAATCTCATTTTCTGGCGACACTGATCAATTTCTGACCGTGTCTAATCGTAACCCAAATAAATACTAGATGTATTCGGAAGGTGCAGGGCAAAATATGCACCAACGGTGGGTCAAGTGTCAACTTTTCCCATAAATCCACGTGGACACACACCAATTTATGCTGAAAAGCCTCCAAGACCATACATTCACTTAATTTCTCTTGTAGAAAACATAAAAAAATCTTTCACTGGGAACCTTGAACAGAACAGCACATCTGGTAGTCATGCCAGAGACCTTGACAATGGTATAGATCGTGCTATGCAACTCTGCCCGAAATTTATTTTAATATCTTTGCAGTAAAAGTGAATGAAGGGTTTCCCCAAATTTTGGATCCCAGAGACAGAAAAGTTTGGAAGGCTAAACTGTTGCTAAAATCCTTTCGGATAGTTTTGCCTTACATGCCGTGGTCGATAAACGCGCGTACATTGCTCATTGTTTTTTTGAAGTGATATTGCATCTTTTCGAAATCTTCGAACGGAAGGCCGCATACCTAGCGGATAAAATGCCAAGGAGGCTGGCTATTGTTCAACAAAAATTCAAGATGCAACCATTGTCGCGCTGCACCTTAACGAGGTTCTACTGCGTCAGTTAGATTTTTTACGAACCAACAAAACCTCGCGAATTGGCCTGTTACATACACCTGCACGATTAACAGCACAGACTTTGAGCAGTCTCCGGGTAGACCGAGCACCCATGGGGTACTTTTTGATGATATATTTTTTTTTATTTCAGCTTGACCAAACCGAGCGAGAATTCCTTCGTCGTCACCCAGATCTCACGGAACCGCACTGTATCAACAAGCAGTCAAACTGCAGTCTTGTAAGTGTGACTTCTTTTTTTGTAGAAAAACTATCTTCTTACGTTGCAGAGCTGAAGACATCCCAGGAAGCTCCCTCTCTATTGGCCACGCGTAATCTCTGCTCAACTAAGTACCATCGTCGTTTGATGAGGGCAACACTGTTCTCGTTTCCTCCACCGTTGTCAGTCATCCTAGCTGGAAGGTATTGACACCCTGAATGTGTCAGATATACACTTGGGCACTATGGTCACGATTGCGAAATTTATCGTTCTCTTTAGATATTTTGGCAGATTTTGAATAAGTCATATTTACCCAACCGTGAAAACTCGGAGCCTTGGTGGGATTCGAACCCACGCTGTAAGGGGAAGGCTTTAGTACAGCCAACGCTCTAACCCCTTGAGCTACGAGGCCCCACCGGACGACTCGAGTTTAATAACATTTGGGTCAATTTACCCGCCCAACCTACTACAACGTCTGGAATCCAACAAACCTGAATTATTAAAAATCTGCCAAACTATCTATGAATTACGTGAGCCTGGTAGTCAGCTGGTGGATTATAGGTGAATTACTTAGGAAATACTGCTTGGGCAGTCAACTTACTGTATCAGATTTGGTGGATTCCAGACGCCGCAGCAGGTTGGGCGGGTAACTTGACCCAAATGTTATTAAACTCGAGTCGTCCGGTGGGGCCTCGAAGCTCAAGTGGTTAGAGCTTTGGCCGTACTACAGCCTTCCCCTTACTGCGTGGGTTCGAATCCCACCGAGGCGCCGAGTTTTTCACAGTTGGGTCAATATGAGTTCTCTTTAGAGTAAACAGGCTGACAAGCAGACGCGCGTTAGTTCTGAGTACACTCTCATGAGAGACCCTAATGCCCGCAAGCCTTGGGGAGGAAAAGAGAATGCGGTAGATTCTGCGCAAGTGTAGTCTCATTATAAGCGAATTCAGGCTTAAGCTACCGTCCCTGCTCTAAGCCTACTGTGGAGTACACGATGAACATCGTCAAAATCAACTGTCAAACTGTCAGACATGAGCCATTATGTGGCTAAATCAAGAACGAGGTCTCCTATTCCGAATCTCAGTTTCGAGAACCCACCAGAACCAGCTGACCTGTCTTACAAATCACGATTCATAGTTACCGTCGTAGGTCATGTACCAATCAATATAATGAGAAGTCACATAGCTTTGACCCCACATTTCTGCCTTTTCCAGAGCGTACCAGTGGTAAGGTTGAGTCAAGTCGACTGGCGATGAGATCGGATGCGCTGGCAGAGTAAACGTAATTTTCCAGTCTACATTTGTTGCGACACGACTGCACTTTGTCCTGCAATTGGCCCAGACCTCGGAAAAAATAACCGACTTCAGATACGCGCGCTTTCTATCGTCATCTGCTTTTGACCTTCAGTTGAAACGGTTGCCGAGGTGTAAGCGCAGTTCTTAACTCGGAGTTCTAATTTTTAGTGCCTCGAAGTGTGTCGATGGCCCCGGCTCAACACAACCAGCTGTGACGAATCTTGCGCACGATTTATCGTAAGTGTCAAGTCATCATCCTTTCTCACCCACTTTATTAATGCACACTTATTGACCGAATCCATTCATATGCATCTCCAGCTTCTTATCTCTCCACAGGTTGATTTCTTTTAGCTCAGAGGCAAAGTCGTTGCTGATATCAATTTGTCATGTTAAGCGATCCTAATCTTTCTAATAGTCAGTGCGTGGCATGGTTGTCTGCTTTCAGGAGAAGCATGCGGACGCCTTCCCCAACAGCCACCCCGAGTTGCAGCGCCAGACCTGCCTGGATGCCTGTTCCTTCGCCAGACAGGAGTATCTGGAGACGGCGGCTATCCTGGAGGGCTCCAAACAGGCCGTTTGTCCGCTGCCGTCTAGCTGGCCCGAGTCCTGTCAACAGGTATGTGTCACTGACGCAGACTGCCATCCGCCACGGGTTACTCGGTGCTGCCAGAGCGACGTCTGTGCACGCGGCAATGGCGGCGGCGGCGGCGTCCTCCGCTTCGACGGGACAGCCTCCCAAACTCCTCCCACTGGTGTCTGCATGCAGGTGGTAACCACATTAGAAGGTAAGCATGACCACCACCACCACCACCACCACCACCACCACCACCACCACCACCACCACCACCACCACCACCACCACCACCACAACAACAAGAACAACAACAACTGCCAACAACTACCAACGAACTTCAGTCGAACATGAAGTGTTTATAACTATGCATACTTCCTGGACGCTGGAGTGTGTCACCTGTTGATTATGCAGACCTGAGCTGTGTTCATTCAGCATAAAGTCTCGGTCAGGATCATGTCCTCATTCGTTAGAAAATTAAAAATGAAACCCACTCCCTCCTATTTGTAGCATCTACATACTGAAATCCGTTGGTCTAAACTGCTAGTTTCCGTCTAACCGACCGCCAGTAGGTCACTCGTCCTCCTCCAGACATGGTAATTAACATGCACTTCAAACCCCTGTCCGTCGAGTTACTAATGTTTGTTCTTGCAATTCCGCATGGGTCATAAACGTTAAGCAATGTAATGGAGCCATGTTTTGTTCGCGTAGGAGTGCCTCCAATCCCGGGGCCCGTTCTGGTACGTCAGTCGCAGATGCAACAACAGCAGCCTTCAACTAGCTCAGAGAGGGAAAGCTCGACAGTTGAACGCGCTGGCAGTAACAGTGAACGACTCTACCAATTGGAGCTCGACTGGCCCGACTACTACAACACTAGCGAGGCTATGGGATCATCTGGCAAGTGGAAATACCCAGCCGTATTTCTGGTGCAGTTGCGTCTCTTTCGTGGTCTCCCGAACGCACTTGTAGCTGACCCCGAGCAACTTGGAGGGGACCCTCAGATCACAGAAACTGGGGGCACCTTCAGCGAATGGCGCAGTTTGGTTTGGGTACGTGTTGTTTGGCAGTCTTTCTAATAAGTATTGAGACCTCCGACTAATGGACTCTTTGTCTTCTTCAGACCACCAAGCTGGGAGCTGTTCTCTCAGATTTGCAGCCAGGGACATGGTATCAGTTCCGTCTGATGGCCACCTCGGGGGCTGGCTTTGGTGGAATTGGACCACCCAGCCAACCAATCAAAGTAACCAGTCTCCCAGAGCCACCGTCAAGCCCCCGCAGTCTCACTGAGGGTACTTCTCGTATTTACGCCAATAAAATAGAAGTGAAGATTACGTGGGAGCCGCCCGTCTATGGTGGTGATTCTATCAAATTCTATCGGGTTCGTGTTTTCAGTATTTCCTTTACCACAAATATTAAATCTACCGTACGCTACAATTGGATTTTTCCGGACTCCAACCCTTGTTAGTGTCTTATCTTCCTCCCCAGTCTCCTTTAACAACTGCTTCCACCCCTAATCCTATCTCGTTAGATTTCGTTTTCAATACTACCCATCTGCTTTCTCCTTCTTTATCTTTCTACTTGCTCCTATTATTTTCCGCCATCTTTTGGTCGGAAATGGGAAAATGAACCCTCTCGCTGCAGATGACCAGGGATTACCGCTTTCCGTGCCATAACTTCAACCTTAACTCCAACTCTCCTAGACCTAATCGTAACTTAATACAAGATCACCTGTGATACGGGGGTCTATATTCCCCTGTATTGCTTTTCTCTTTCTCTTATTGTCTTTGGCAAGATGTTTTTAATCCTCATAGTCGCCTACCCTTTTCAATCCCACTATTATATTTTTTCCGCCTAACTGCCAGTCGATATTTAAAACAAATTTATAAGGAAAAATAATATTCATTTAACTAATCGCTCGATTTAGCTTCGCTTAGTCAGGCCAGCCATCCAATCCGTCCCATGTTTAGGGAGAAAAATAAGAAAGAAACAAGGAGGAAAGAACTTGAAGGGCTTTATAAATAGTTCTCCGTTAACGAAATCAACTAAATATATGTTCAATATATTCAATATTTATATAGTATACATATGGTAGATGAACGCTCATTGATCGTTTTTACGAAATCACTCATCCCGTAATGCCTGTCGAGGCGTCCAAGAGAACCTCTGTCTTATCGACCACACCATTCCGACATCATCAGTCAGACTGTACTGCGGCAGTCCAGGATAGGTGGGGAATGTCATTCCCGAAGTCAAATGACAGTATCTGCTGCTAAACGTGACCTAGCTGTCATCCTGGACAGTCTTGATCACGTTAACTAAATGAACCACTCTTAGATAACAGAGTCCAACAAATACTATTCAATTTGCGATGTTTCCGGACTTTTCAGGAACGTCGAATACTCAAATGCTAAAACCATGCGTCTTTAGATGACAGGGTAAGCGAGAACCGACTGAGATCGATATTCGATACCGTTGTATGTGTCTGCCGCTCTTGCATCCTCAGCCACGTCTGGTATTTAGGATGGCCTAACCTCGTCAACGAACCCATCAAACTTTATCTTGCACAGACGCATGCAACCATATGTAGCGCAAGACTAGTTAAGAAACACAAACAAACGCCTATCTCTTTGTTCGCGGAGGCTGCGCTGGGCGCCGTAGATTACACCGGACTGTTTCCATCTATATGCATATGATGTCTCACAGACGGAAATACCCTCTCGTTAAATGACTTTTTGAAGTTTCCTGAGGGAGCGCCTGGCTGCCTCGGCTGGGGATTTCTCGAGTGGGCGAAACCCACTGGTTGCGGAGGTTTGCTCATTATGTCAGGTTATTAAACCGTAACAGGCTGACCCCTTGAAACCCCTTATGTGTCGTTAACTTTCGCCGGTAGCAACGCTAGAGGGTTACTTGTGAATCAA
>CACRXP010000025.1:1317917-1413917 GCA_902702965.1 Spirometra erinaceieuropaei
CTTCGTTTAGTCATGCCAGCTATCCAATCGGTCCAATGTTTAGGGAGAAAAATAAGAAAGAAACAAGGAGGAAAGAACTTGGAGTCTTTTGTAAATAGTTCGCCGTTAACGGAATTAACTACATTTATGTTCAATATATTCAATATTTACATGGTATACAAATGGTAGATGAACGCTCACTGATCGTTTTACGAAACTCATTCGTCGCGTAATGCCTCTCAAGGCGTCCACGAAAGCCACTCCTTGATGTTCATAAACACCGATGCAATAAAGCAACGAATCGTCTTCGTTCTGACGCTGGTGGCTTCTCCCCTTTTCCGGAAAATCATGACGTTCAGCCGTTTAACGCGACCGAATTATGCACCCTTTTCTTGACCGCAATCATTAAGGCGCCTAGGGCGCGGCAACCAAGAATCCATCAAATACTATTCAATTCGCGATGTTTCCGGACTTTTCAGGAACGTCGAGTTCTCAAATGCTAAAACTATGCGTCTTTAGATGACAGGGTAAGCGAGAACCGACTGAGGTCGATATTTGAGGAACGTGGCAGATAAGCTAGAACGAGTCCGATGGCAGCAGCAGATAACTGCTACCTGTGCTGTTAGTATGGAATCACCTTCCCCTAAAGTATTCAGCATTTGTTGGAGGGCAGTTCAGTAGCCAAGAAAGCCATCAAAACGAAGATAGGCCACTCTGTCACGTCACTGAATTGACAACTGCCTCAATGGTTGGAGTAGTTTTTGGGTCGATCAGTCCGCCATCTGAGGATGTGTTCAGCGTGGGGTTCAACGCATCTGCTCCCACAAGTTCTGTGTATGATTATGATTGCAAGCCATCTGGGCGGTGATTCTGCGTCTTGGAAAAAACAGTTTCGGGCGAAAACGGGCAGCCAGTCGAAGTCTGCGAGAGCTCTTCTGATGTTGCTAGTGCCTTATTTGAAAAGGACTCCAGCAATGGGTACATAGTGAATTTAGCTCACATGGCTACTGCCGTCCTTCAAGAATATGGACAGAACAGAATATTGAAACTACGAAATTACCAGCTTACTTTACGTCTCCACGAAGAATCCTTGCGGGTATCCTTCTGACTTGTTTCTGCTCCACCAAAGATTCCAGAACAAGAGAACCGGAATGATATTCGCCCCAACGGCGACTCTGACGAACAGCTGTTTTCCAAGCAGCGAATCCTCGAACTATGGCGCCTCCGGAGAATTCCCCAGTTTTGGCCCATCGACCACGGTTTGAACGTGAGACTTCACTGCGAATCGGAGGGACTTCCAACTGGTGCTCTAATAAGGGGTCACCGTCCCAAGTGTTAGATCACGCAGTCCGCCGACCTGGCGTGGAGCTCATCACCCACCCCATTTCCTAGACGTCTGACCACGTTGACGTCGCCACTATATTAGCCGATTAAAATGTACGACTTGGAAAGCATGCTGCACTGCACTGTTTTCGGCATTCGGGGAGAACATGCAAAGTGGACAACGATTTCTGGGATCCCAAACAATACGATACGGACCGCTCTGATAAATGATGTCGTGGGCTCTGGAGTCGGCCAAACGTTAACTGGCGCTGGTGGCTATTAGTTAAAGTTATTCATGGTTAGGGCTCGCCTATGGGCCATCCGCACAGTATGTGTGAGGGTGCGCTTTTCTGTCTCCGGTGGCAGGGGTCGGTCGAGAGTGTGACCGGCAGAATGGGGGCATGACTGTGCTAGAATCGGCTTGTGTCTCAGTCCCCACTGATTCTATAGGTCTGCCTTAGTTCCACGTCTACCTCGGATTCTTTGAATACCGTTGTAGGTGTCTGCCGTTCTTGCGCCCTCAGATAACTGCTGTATTTGGGATGGCCTAACTGCATCAATGAATTCATCAAAATTTATCTTGCACAGACGTATACAACCACATGTAGCGTAAGACTGGTTAGGAAACACAAACAAACGCCTATCTTCTTGTTCGCGGAGGCAGCGCTGGGCGCCGTAGATTATATCGGACTGTTGCCATCTATATGCATATGATGTCTCACAGACGGAAATACCCTCTCGTTAAATGACTTTTTGAAGTTTCCTGAGGGAGTGCCTGGCTGCCTCGGCTGAGGATTTCTCGAGTGGGCGAAACCCACTGGTTGCGGAGGTTTGCTCATTATGTCAGGTTATTAAACCGTAACAGGCTGACCCCTTGAAACCCCTTATGTGTCGTTAACTTTCGCCGGTAGCAACGCTAGAGGGTAACTTGTGAATCAAAGCAGCGAACAGCTTTTTAAAGACTTGAAAAACAGCTGCGCGCATGGTAGTTGTCCTAGGAACGGTGGGGGGGGGGGAGGAATTTAAAATCTGATTTTGCTAGCAAACTCAAAGCAGAATGCCGCTCCTTCAAAAAGGTAGAACTGCTCTCCCCCATGCACCGGCACACAAATATTTGGTCAATGTTCAGCGGACTGAAGTCCGTCCTGAGAAGTCGTAAAATCTTCACTGGACGGTAACTGAGCCTTTGCGGCGACTAATCCCAGGGGAAAATCTCTTAGAGTGGAGATAATGACCCCTGACGATGTAAGCAAAATTTGTCCGCCCGAGATACGGCTTTCTATGACAATAATGCCAAGCTCGAAACTGCGTACGACTCCAGCTTAGATCCATTGCTCGGATCTACTTCCTCACTTACCTTCGTTCGATGCAGTTAAATGGGCGCGTGTAGAGTTTTTCGGCGTCCAATCAGACAGTTAGTGCACTCAGAGAGTAGAAGCGGCCATTCAAAGTGTGCCAATCAAATTGTTCTGTTCCCCTCTAGGCCACTGCTAGGGCAACAGGCACAGCTAGCGGCGCGGCGACCTTGACGTATAATTCTTTTAATTCGGAAATGCTTCGATATGATTAATTCCGAGTTGCCAGGAGGAGGGAAAGTGGTGCCCGGTGAATTTTCTTTCGAGATGGCCTAAATGTGATCGAAGTGTTTCGTGGTTTAACTGCCTTCTCTTCGAACCATTCCAGACTTTCACCTGCAGGTGCGAGATGAGGAAGGCACTGTGGGGAAGCGGGTGTTTACGAACTGAGTCAGCGTTCATTTTTCGCCCACATCCACATGGGCCTACAGTTGAAGGAGGCGGCAACATAGCCAACGGCCACACGCGCCACGCGACTCGGTGGTATCGTTAACACACATAACCTGTGAATGAACAAGCGGAATAAGCTCCAGTCGTGGTGATGGACAAATTGTGCGCTGTAGCTGAATTCATTAAAAGTACCGTACTTTTTCACACTCCGCCGCGCCGCGAGATAGGCATCGGTCAAGTTCATGTAGCTGTATGTACTTGAAGAGAGAGAGAGAGAGAGGGGTATGAGAGCGTCGACAATCTGCCCTTTGGTAGCAATCGGGAGAGGGCTCCCAAATATCCGTTGCCTAGAAATAATACTTGCTATACCTATTTGAGTAGGTTATGGCCCTACATATTTGTTGTTTCATCCGACCTCAATTTGATCTGATCTGCAGTGCACATGTTGCCCCACTTAGATTAGCATAGTCTCCAATAGTTTAGATGCGACCGCTGCAGACCGAGCCATGGTTAATCAACCTTGACCTAGGCTTACACGGCTGAAGAGTGACAGCAGTAATGGGGTTGCGGCTAAATCTACCCTTGCATACCTTAGGAGAGTTGAGAAACGATCGCTGTATACCAACCATTGGTTTGCCATCCTTCACATATGCATGCGTAGGTCACGAGCGACAACAATAGTCGGCGAATAGTTGGAGAATGATCGTTTTAGACCCATCCTTTGTTTAACAACCTTGAAATTAGCTTCCAAAGCTGAAGAGCGAGCACAGTAGTCGATATGCGGCTTAATCTATGGTAGCATACGTTCAAACACTTACGATACGATCTCTGCGGACCGGCCCTTTGGCTTATCCATTATGACCATTTCTTCCTTAGGTGAGGAATGACCGCAGTTGTAGGTATGCGGCTCAATCTATGGCACCATACCCTTTGGACAGTTGCGAAACGATCGCCGTAGGCCCACCCTACGTTAAACAATCTTAATAAAAGTCTTTACTGCTGACAAGCGACCACAATAGTCCCTATGCGGAGTATTCTATAATAGCTTACTTACGGACAATTGCAATACGATCGCCGTTGACCGAACACTTGGATTATCAATTTTTACCATTACTTCCAGAGATCAAGAGGCTACCGCAGTCGCCAGTGTGCGGCTCAGTCAGTTGTTGCGTAGCTTAGGACAGTTGCGATAAGATCGCTGATTTGGCCGGCAGTATTTTTTGGGTGCCCTCTCCCGATTGTTACCTGCCGTTTTACATGAAAATGGGATAAAAGAAAACAAACCACCAAATATGGGCCGCAACAGTGGGCCACCCCGGCAAGGCCTTCTTAGTCTTTTTCTCGCTTTCTTCCTTACTCTCCCTTTCTCTCGTCCTCTCTCCCTCACCTTTGTCTTGCAAACTTCTCTTTCTCTCGGTAGATTACTTGGCGAAAGAATGCCTTTTCTTCTCTGGATGAGAATTCGATTGCAGAATACGAAGCCAAAGTTCCAAAGGCAAGTTTATTACATGCATGTCCACAGAGACCTTTTGCCTTAAGCACAGGGCCAGCTGTCGACATCCTTTCAGTGGATGAGAAAATTGCACACATAGGCGGGTTAGAAGCAAAGCAAGCTCTACAAATGTACGCATCTATAGCCCTTTTCAGCCGAAACATGAAATTCAGTCTGAAAACATGTAAGACATTATTTATTTTTTACACGAGTTGGCGGACTCGTTTGATTGGCCTTCGCACTTGCGAAACCCGATGTTAACATTCGAATTACAATACATTTCGAGAGAGAGAGGTTCACTTTTGATCAAAATTCTGGAGGATAACCTATCGACGCAGGTATTTTAAGTATTCCCTACTTCCTCATGATCGATGATCGTCGACGTCTTGAGAACAGTGGTTACGGTCTTATCAGTATTCATTTTCCAGTGGTGGCACTGATACTTTGGTCGTTTTACCAGGTTCGGTAGGAAAAAAAGATATACTTCCCAAACCGCGCGTGCTTAATAATCAGTAGAAACATAAGCGAATTCAACTAAACACTTTGTTGCCTGCGTTTTTTCGGAAACTTTGCATACACTCTTATTGTGGGCGTACGGCAGAGTGGGGATACATTGGTTATCGGGACTGCATCCGCATTTAAAATCTGACTTAAAACCCAAATCCACTAAAATAAACAGGTCTTTACTACCCGCAGGTTGTTCGAGCATACACAATCCAGGACCTGGAACCGGAGGCCGTCTACAGGGTCCAGGTGACGGCTGTTGCTGTGATTGACAACAAAGAGTGGGTCAGTCCAGCCGCACTTCTCTACCTCAGGACGGCCGTTATACCCAACAAGGAGCATGCCTCTTCAGGTGCGTCGAAATCGCTGAAATGTTTAGTTGACCGCAGATGCAGGGGGTGTAATTCTCTCCTTTTCCCTGTGTTTTCGCCAATGACAACTCTGTATGATAGGCTCCGCACTCAGCTGCTTTCGCAATTTATCCATTTAGTTTTTCTCTACTCAGTAGATATAATGGGCAAAGCTGCGGTACACTGGAATTATTAATTCTTGTCTGTGTGCTACTATCAACCGTCCATGGCTTCCGATATCAGGCCTGGAAGACTGGGCTAAAAACGGTGTCCGTGGTTCCGCGGGGCAAACAGATGCGCGCTGTCAGTTGCACTCGGGCGTGTTTCCAAGACACCAGTCGACCGCTACTGCAGGACGTAATACGATAGTCCTTTTTTCCTAAGAGTTTCGATCTAGCGCCCATGCAGGCGGTCGTATAGCTCAGAAGAAGAAGAAGTGAACGCTGGAACACGAATTTTATTGGCCTGACGTTTCAGATGCTCACTCGAACCCATCATCAGAGACAGTTGCAGATAAGGGTAGTGGAGGCACAAAGACTGCAGTAAAGCTGTCGTATGTTAGTGGACCTGGGTGGAATGAGAAAGTAAGTTAGAAATGGATACACCAGCTTCCTTCGTCCTTGTCAGTAGTGCTTATCGTGGTTATGAGATTGCCTGCATGGTGTCAGACAACCAATAGCGTCTCAGTGTTTGGTCTTTCTACACAGAACGTACAAAGGATGAATCTGGAGAAGAATGGATGCGCTATTTTTGTCGATTCCACAAGACTGCAGATTGTTAGCCATTTCTTGAAAAATGGGCCAGCCAGCCTGACTGAGGACTGCACAGTAGCTTCCTATGCAGGGGGAGGGGGTAAACCGGTGAAACAGGGCAGTAACATGCAAACAACATTTGACAGGCAGATCGGTATAAAACTGTGAACATCCTCAGCATTGACTAGATAAAGTCAACAACAGGAAAAAAGGCAGTAGTCTACATTATAAAAGGGAGGGAAGGCGTTCCCCAGAAGATGCAAATGCGCATTTGTCATGCGGATTTGTTTCCTATTTTTACGTTGAACTCACTATAAACGAGTACGTTTTATTGTCCAAGCATGTGCTTTTGCAATCGACCAGAAAAGTCTATGCATTTTCCTTGGTTTTGATGGCAAGTGATTTAAGACGAAGGGTCGAACTGCCATTGGATCATAAAAACAGGGCAAAAAAGAGAAGTTAATTTCCGCCTTAAATAACCGATTCTATTTGTTGTTGCTATTGCGACTTCAGTGGTCATGGACAAAAGGCAGTGCTTGTCAGCTTACCGGATTGCCTTCATTAACTTCTGAAGTCGCATTTTCTTCTGGCTTATGTCTGGAAAAAGTACCATCTTATCCAAAAACATGTAATGCTTTTCTAAATTGTATTATTGCAAGTGGATTTATACATGGCAAGTATAGTTGTAAAATTCAAGTTGGTTTCTCGTTTCAGGCTCGCCCGTCTTCTGGAATCTCCCAGGGAGAGGTTGTCATTGCGAAAATGGCGGCGCAAATCGCTATTTTGTTCAGCCTCCCTATCTCGAAGATGGTGTTGTGCGAGCTACGCTGACGCTCCCCTCCAGCATAGGTAATGAAACAAACGCCCTTAAGTGTTAACAATTCCAGTCACAATGCCGACAGCTGTCTGCTTTCACACTGTATGAGGTGTATCTTGACATCAAAAAGCGTTTAAAAGTGTTTTCTCGTTAAACAGAATCGTGAGAGAGAGATGGCCGCTTTTTATGTAAAGGAATTGGATGAGAAGTCTAACATAACTTTAATGATTTAATCCCAACTTGGAAAGTATTTATTTCAGTTTTGAACATATGATCTCAGACGGAAAATCTAATGAAGACAAAAACAGAGAAAACCACGAAACATTCGGAGTCTGTACAGTCCCGACGGACGTCTTTCATCCTGTATTGTGCGGATGTAGCCTACGGTTTTTTCTCCTGATATGTCATTTAGTCCGCAAACTAGTTGAGCTTACTGGCCCTTGTGCTCATAAAACTGTCTTGCCGATTTTGCCGTTTTTAAATGGCTAGTGTAGCGCTGGAGGTCAGAATGACCCGATCGGTAATTGACTCTGGTGTTGTGTTTATAAGAACCCCACAAAAATGTCAGTTAATTTATTAGAGACGCTTTATGCTACTGTTTCAGTGTCACAGTACTTTGGTCCGGGTGTCAAGGAGACGTCCATCTTCAATATTCTCTGGTATCCATACGTCTGCATTGAGACTCAAAGCGCTAAGGTTGAGGTCCCGATGAAACCTATGCAAACCAATGTTTATGTGAGTCTTTGTAGAATTTTAAACCACTGAATTAAGGCAACATTGAAGCTGAATCTTCTGTTCTTAATGTTCAATCCTGTGTATAATTCTCTTTCCTCACGTCTTCCTTGGCCGCCAACAGAAAGCTTCCCTGGCAAACTTCCGGTTGGACAACCTGCGCTTACAATGCCACTACAAGCTGCGCATTCAGTTAGTTGAGGAGGGACTCTCAACGGCTCATCAAAAGAGGGTTTTGGGACTCTGCTTCTGTACTCCTTCTTGCAAGGAAGTGCCAGTAAAATCTGGCGAACCTCCAAAAAACTGCTCATTGCCGGGTAAGCTGTTTCGAGGTATATCTACATGCAAACATGAGTATATACGAAGAAAAGGGAGACTGGGATGACCATTTCTGACGTATTAGCCATCGTCAGTCAGCCATACCCAGCCCCAGGTTTGGATAACCTGGGATTCGAAATCAGAAGCATTGGTCATTGAGCGTCAAGCCTAACGCTCTACCACCCAGATACCGACCGGTTGGCATGGCGATTTCGGTCTGGAATTTAAGTCATCTGGGAAGGTCGTTCCTCGAACTGGTTATGGCGCATCATTGCTGGTCGCTATGCGACTGCCTGAGGTAGTTCTAGATTGCGAATTAAAGCGTTGCGGGAGGGGCATGTCCCGTAGAATGATCATTAAAAGACCTTCACATTCTATCTGTATATCATAGCTTGATGCAGTTTGATCTGACATGTGGCCGCCTGTGTGTAGCCTCTACCGCTCATTTAGAGCCTGTCTGTTTTGGGAAGTCCATGAATCGGTGCCCGCACATGTCTGTTTGAATAAATACCCGAAATGCGGCGTCAGAGGACGTCAGGTGGCGCGACACGGATGAATTTCGGCCTGATGAAGGGCTTATGACCCACCTGCTTGACCGCCTGTGAACCCTGTGCTCCGTATTCGTGTTTATCATTGTGTTTTGGTACTATGTGATGGTCAAAATCATGGTTGACTGAATAAAGGCGGAATGAACCCGAAACAATTCTGGCCTCTTAGTCATCGTCAGTCGGTCACAGTTCAACCCCAGGGTTTAGTTATTCACGACTCGAAGTCAAGCTCTGCGGGCGTTGAACGTCAAGTCAGACGCATTATCAGTAAACCGTGCTTCCGTCGTCTTGCCACTTCACGTATCCAGTTAGAAAACTGAATATGTTCGTCTTATTATGCAATGAAGTTCAGCCGAGAGACCTTGCGACGGTCACATAGCGCCTAGTAAAAGTGCAAAACAAATATAGAAACCAGGTTACCAAGGTCAAAGAGTTTAAATATGGCCGGTTGACGACATCAGATAAGCCACGAAATTAAAGTCTCAATCGCCTTGTTTCTGTCCACGTCCGTTCTATATTGTTGTGGATGGCTGTGCGACTGCCTTTTATGGCTTTAGGATGAGCTCTAAGATACTTCGAGCTCCTGAAAACATTTAGCCTGCGGAATGTTTAAAAGGTTCTTTATAGTTCTTCCGCCTTTTTATTAGCTCCTTTGCTTGCAAAGCTAGGTTTTGTGTGCTTCTACAAATTGTGTTCTTTCATTTAACACAAATTTTCGAGTTTTGGGGATCGCGATTTTTTAAAGAAAATTGCTATTTCTGACAGGAATGACCGTTTTCGTGTTTTTTTTTTTAAAATTGAAAGCCGTTCATTTTAGTTGATTTTCTCGGTGGATGAATTTGAACCGGCTCCCAAATTATAAAAAATCTTTGTGAACTTACGCATACTTAATGAGTCGCACCTCATACTGTTTTCGTACAAAGTTATATTTTAAATAACCTGGGATTTGGAACTACTAATTTTGATTGTTTCCCTGCCTCCAGCGAATTCTACTTAAGGCACAAATTATAGGTGGACCAGAGCTAACTTCTGGGGGGGGGGGTTAGGGTAAGGATTGGAGTTGGGGGTTAGTGTTAGGCCTTTGGTCAGGGTTAAAGTTAGGAGACGAAAATGGGCACCGTCTTGGAATTTAACGCAACGTTGTCTGCAGCACGTGGGATACTTATTCTCCTGTCCGACTGAGTTCCGCTCCAGGTCCGGACCGGAATGAATCGACATACTTGGGAAAGACTGAAGTCTAACTAGGCGTATTGCCGGCAAGCACAATAGCGACTGAACTGAAGATTCATTGTCAATGCAATGTGATTAAGTGATGAAGGTTAATTAACCACAGTTCGCTACTCATTTCGCTTCTGTTGGAATCACTTCCCAGTCTTTGATTGCTCTTTGCTAAGCAACCACGTACAAAGACTCTAAAGGGAACTTTTAATCCAAGCGGAACACATGTACATTCATCTACTATGCTGCATTGAGGCCAGAAGGGCAGACGCCAGTTCTGTGGAACTGCAAACTTTGGTTCTCTGGTTAAAAACTGCCCGAGAGCCCTGAGTTCTGTTCACCAAATATGACTGAACAAGTTGAATGCACATTTGGAAACTCGGAGACCTTCCAAGACTCCATTTTATACATTTCGTGCTAAAACCAAGTTAGCATTCTCAAAGGAGACAAGTGGGATATGACTTTTAAAGCATTTACCTGAGCTATTCGGGAAACTAAGTTTGAATGCTCCGCATGAATCCGGTTCCCCTTGTTATAAGGGGGTCGTGCCGCAAAAATTGCATTACACACTGCAATTTGACTCGCTGCCATACTTACCACCAGGACGAGTTTGCCGAGAACTATGAAAATCTCATAGGTATTTCCGGTTGCAAGCACCGGTGCCTGAATGCACGAAATGTGCTAAGTAACTTGGAAACGGACTTGTTCGAAGGCACCCAATGGACAATAACGCCCTTCATTTAAATGGAAACGCTATATAGGTGTGAAATAATAGTTATTGCGATACACTCGAAAACGTCTGTCAGACGGACAAAATTTTCTTCCTGAAGTATATAATTTACATCTGTACAATCAACTTCATAAGTCGAGCAACTTAAACTAGTAGCGTTTGAAAAGCCATTTAAAGGTTCTCGGACTAATGTCTACAATGTGTTATTGTAATCTGTCAGGTGGCAGCCAGTGTACTGTTTGATATCGTTTGAAGTACTTCAACGTGGTGCAAAGAAATTTAGAAAGGTTTTCGTTTTCGTATTGTTCCAAGTTCGGTTGGCTAGGGCGGAAATAGTTTTGTTTGATTGGAGTACTCCAGTAAAAATGACCTCTCATGTTACATACGAAGAGGTAAGCCAGTTAGTAACTAGTGGGGAATATAAGCAGGAGACCGAACCATAAGCATACCATTCCTGACTTATTAAAAGCAATCATCTGGCATCAAATTGCTGCCAGTTTCCCGGCCACGCTGGAGTTTGTTGGGTCGAAAGGCGTCTTTGAAATGTCGGCGCAATGACTGTGGTTTTCCGTGTTGTTAGTCGATTTCCCGGAAGGATAATGTCATCAGGAGAGTTCATAGACGTTTTTTCACTGTAGACGGCAGTTTGAAGTATATCAGTGTGCCCACCTAAAAACCCCAATGAGTGTTTTCTCTTAATTAAATGAAAAGCCTCTAATAAGCTCTACGTTTCAGAATGATTAACAGGAGACTGAAGCGCTTTGTCCGAATATCACAATAACAGCTTCTCGCCAGAAACGGAGCACCTGTTATTCTCTTTGTTTTGAAACCTTTTCAACAGGCTTGCTTAATTCGAGGCCATTTTTTGTGGTTATTGACATGCCACGGGGTGGTCATAAAAGTATTACATTCCGTTACGTTTCTGAATTACGTCCTAGCTGAAAATAAACTTCAGGAAAATGCAGAAGTCAACATGACCAGGACATGGCTTGCCATCGCGCGGTTGCTTCTAGCATATTTTCGTATGACTGGGAATTACGACTGTTGTGAAAATAGATTTGAGCATAAAATTGCATGGATGCAGCAGTCGGAATTTTTTTCAACAAAAATGCTTTTCCGTTTTTTTCGAAAAAATCCACCTGCTATCTAAAATCATGTCCCAACTGATTTACTCAAATTGAAAAGTAGAGCTTCGGAGTGGCGAGGTTACTTTTTGTAGAGATCCTCTATTTAGATCAACTTTTCTGCGCGAAAAAAGCACAATAACGTTCGCAATAGTTAGTAGTACGGGAAAGTGTTCGAACATAATGAAAAATTGAATCCTGTCCAGAATACGCAAGCAATTTTGTCCAAAAAGGGTTTTACGCACCTTCAGCTGACTACCCGGACTTCAGTTGTTCTGTCTCATCGATTCTATTAACCATATCACCTTCCCAAACTTAGTCCATCGAGCTTTTTTTAAAGTTTATTTTTCCTTGGGCTATTGCCTCTAGCTCGCATCAAGGGGCTCCTCCGTTCGTGAACCATGGGATTCGGAGGCCCAAAACGTCCATTACAAGTTGCCTTAGAGTTGTCATTGTTTCATCCCCACTGAGAGAGAAGGGGCTATGCTCCTCCGGTCGCGTCTTGGAGATCGCAGTATAGGGCTCCCCGGAGAGTCAAATAGGTATGGACAAACAGTAATCAGGAACTTACATCAACAAAGAGAAGGTCGACTGAGATAGCAATTTCCTTCATCAGCCAGTCTCAGAAAATTCAAACCGTTATTCCATCCTATAGTTCTGACCATCCCCTGGGACATGCCCCATCGTAGCCGACGGAAGAGGTACCTTTGATTCAACTAGAGGAGCCCTAGGACAAATGACCAGCTAGCTACAACTTTGGATCTCACGTCCCCTCAGCGTGGTGCAGGGGCATAGTTGACTGGCAAAGGAGGTTAATTTACATTATTTACCAGTCTGGCAGCACAGGTACGAGCTAAGAGATCAGACACGCATTAATTGGTATCGATTTTCTTAAATTCACATCCACCTGAATACGAAATCTAAGGTCATGACTTTTAAATGATGGTCGTTGGTAGGAAAACTTTATCCCTCTGGCGTTTCGGCGCCGTTTTTGAGCTCCTGATTGGGGAAGGGGAAGTACCCTTTTGTGTCTGCGTGGCAGATTTCCCAATTCGTTGCAAGAAGAGTGACAGTGAACGCTCTTCTAACCTTTTCGAAATCTTAACTATCAAATAAAACTGAATAACAAAACAATGACATGAGTTACCTATGGCCAAGAATATTTTAGGCGGAGATAGATACATGTCCTAATGGGAGTTGCTGTTTTTTCCACCTACAGATCTTAAAGTTCCCTACGGACCGGTCGACGTACATTACCGGTTAATACCCACCGACCCAAACTTTCGTCTTAACTTTCCAAAGCCCTCTCCAACACGACGGCCCACATCTCCCGGCCTTTTCTCCTCCTCCTCGTCTGCTTCTTCATCGCAGTCAGAGACGCAACCTGTATTCTATTCCAATGGCGGCGTTGGACATCCCATTAGCCGGTTCGACGCAATGGTCTTTTGGAAGCCCCATCCAGAAACCCTGAGCAGTGCTCGACGCTTTCACGAGTACAAAAGTCGCGAGGGGATTTTTGAGACGGGGGCACCAGTCAGCCTTGTTCGGGGCTACAGAGTCATTTGGGGCCCGCGACTAATAGAGCCTATAGAGCCCGGAATGTACAACAATGGCATGCCGCCCCAGCTGGATCCTGAGAAGACTGAGTCCAAGGTCCTCGATATTGTAAGCCCTGAAAAATTATATGTTAGAATTTTAGGCCTAACAGGCTCGTGTTAGGTTGAGCAGCCCTGTTACTTATTTGGGGGACAGTTTCTTGGGTATAGGTCTTGGAATAGAAGTAGTTAGAGAACTGACGTTGAAAATCAGTCTGTCTTCTAGACTATAGAATTACATGGATCCTCAATTAGGTCGAGCTGAGAGGCTTAGAAGA
Source organism: Spirometra erinaceieuropaei (assembly GCA_902702965.1). NCBI lineage: Eukaryota > Metazoa > Platyhelminthes > Cestoda > Diphyllobothriidea > Diphyllobothriidae > Spirometra > Spirometra erinaceieuropaei. The sequence continues at coordinate 1,331,423 of CACRXP010000025.1, forward strand.
CAGAAGTTGCACTGTTCTGCGTCTTCTCAGAGATGTATTTTGGTCAAAGTGGGGTAGTGGCACAGGCTCAAACATCCCTGTCTGCTGCTAGTTTATTAGATTTCACACGCCTTGAAGAGCCATAAATGCGTCCAAGAAATCTTGGAAAATTTCGTTGTACGTCTAGGTGAATCGGCGCGAAAACGAATATCTCGAAAACACAATATCTTATAATTCTTTTTTTCACAACGAAGAGCCCAAAATCAAACAGATCATGCTAAAACATTTTAATCGTTCTTAGCAGACAAATAAATATCAAAGTCTTTCAAGAATTCCATTGTCTTTATAATTACAGCAAGTCAACAGTGTGGTCCTGCGGAACCTAGAGCCCGCCACATTGTACATTGTTCAAGTACAAACGATCGGCGTCCATGGCGACAGTCCCGCGAGTTCCTTGTTTTTTACCACTCCAGGTAAGCAGACCTCCGCGTACGTTTATTTTGATTTAAGTGAGTTGGAATCTCTTTTCTATTTCCGAACGAATTGTGATGTTGACTCTCGATGCGAGTGTGGTTTTGGGCAATTTCTTCGAAGAAAAGATGGTCCCAACTCAAGTTACACTTTTAGATGCTTGAATTCTATTCAGAAAACTCACAGATTTCTATCAGTAGGACGAGCTAAGGCGGAAATCTGCCGTGTGCCCCTTGGAAAAAGGAGTATTGTACTCAGTTTTATAGATGCCATAGATACAATCATTAATAAGAAGGAATTAATTGAAGCCTCTGATCCCATACGGTCTACTTTGGTGCGTGGGAAACGCCGCAGGCTATCTATTCGTAGCTTCTGTTTAAATTTGCTAAGAGACGGGCGGCATTTGTCGAGCTTTTTCGTTTTGTCTAAACGAGTCTTCGACGACAGACATGAGTCAATGAGGTTGAAGATGAAATTCGGCTGATTGTCTGATACGCCACGTACTCAGCAAGCCCGGCTGGTAAAATGTAGTTGTGAAGCTGCACCTGATTAACACAATACTGCTGACCTACTGAATTATTTTGGGTCGGTGTGATTACGTTGGCATTGTGTTGCTGTGCGGTGTGTTGTGTGTTCTGTTGACGGCCTTTTATCTTTGTTACCATGTCTACCTTTTTTTATTCCAATGCTGGTGGTCCTTCATGACTTTCGACCTGTCATCTCCTTTTAACTTTCGCGTTGGCTGTTTTAGAGTTAGGGTTTAGGGCTGCGATTAAGGGCTAGGGTTAGGGTCGTTGTTGAAGGTTAGAGTTAGGAGTTAGGGTTAGGGGTTAGGGCAACTGTTTCTCAATAGCTTTCCCCAATATCTTTTCTTTTGCATACGACTACCTGACCTCACCGCCTGTGCGTTCCCAGACCCCACCTATAAAAACCCCTATCATTACAGGTTCCGTACTACAGGTGGCTGGGATTTGTTTACCTGAGATGGGGCTACATAACCACATCTTATCGCCCGTTTCATACCTCGGTGCTCGCTCGACCCAAAAACAAATTAGACTTGACTCGGGCAGACCGGACCTGTGAATGTAGCTACACACACAATGACTCCAGGTTCCTGCTCTGGCATGGGGAATGCATGCGATGTCGAGACACATAGAGGCGCAGTATGGCCGCGGGTCGTTCGCATCTCGCATGTGTACAATGCGCGCCGTATTCAGTACTGCATATCCAGTGGATTAAGTGGACACCAGTATGGCCTGACCACCGACCATGCGCGACCCCAGTTCACAAAAATGTACGCAGAAAGGCAGATGGGAAATATATTCGGCCAATAGCTGATGTCCAGATGGAGATCAAGACATGCCCTTCACTGCCCACGTCTTCACGCGCACTCTGCACACTTTCATTGGTCAAAGAGCTTGAAATGTGATGTACTCTGAGAAATACAACCGTTTGTGTGGAAGAGATGGAGGCAGGATTACTGATGCGGAGAAAGGGGACTGGAATAGCAACTCATGGCCTATTTGCCTACGTTAGTCAGGCCTATCGGAGCTTAAAGACAGACGAAAATGCTTGTATTTAACGCTGCAATCCAGGCGGATCCATGGACACCATTCCCCCTCCCGAGGCCACTGTAAGGGAGGACTTCGACGGTTAAGTTAATGATGACATAGTTTAGCCAGTTGTTTGGGAAGAAGGACCATTATAGTGCTCACTTTCAAGTAAGTCATTGGCGAAAACCCCTTTTACTAATTACGATTACTATTTATGACCAGATGGTAAAACACAACAATAATGACAACTGCGCTCCAGCCCAAAGAGCGAGAAAACCTTCTAGCGAATTCTGAAGTTTCTCCCTTTTACCCCGAAGGAAAGCCTGGCACAGTGAATTAAGAAGCAAAAATAAAATGTTTCCAGCCTTCCGAGTATTTAGAATGTGGTGACTACTGTCATTTTTAATACGGTAAAACCAAATGACGGAGAGGGGGAAGGTACACTACTGGAAGTAAACAAAGTCTAATCAAAGTAATGTCTATTGGGCGTAATCAACACAAGAAGAGAATGCATATTTCATCTTCAGTTTACAGAGTAGTTACCGTAAGAACTTCACTTCTCTCAGAAACGCATGAACGTAGTGCAGAGAGGTCAACGCCGATCAATACGAATAAATAAGGAAAGACATTCAATTCTAGTTGACCAAGGACGAATTTTTTGCGTCGAAGTAGAGCAATGTGCGCGGGCGAAAGCAATGGCAGAATGCCGACTCGCATGGTTAGCATGCGAGTGCAGAAAGTTACTTTGAGCTGCAAATTACCGCAAACGGTGCAAAAAAACAATATTAAGTATATGCGTACACGGTGGGCTACAAACAAATACTTGCGGGATTGGGATTGTAATTTCTGGCTTGCTAGACATCGGTAACCAGGTATACCTGACTCCGCGTTTTGTTTTTGTCCTGGGGTTCGAGCCCACTTTTTTCTGTCATCGAGCGTCATTAAGTCCGCAGCTCTAATCATTGAACTGAGGGTTCGTTATCCTATCAGTTGTGATACATAAACTATAATAGAAGGGCGCATATCGATCAGTTTACTGGACATGATCGTCTCGCTCTGCGCTGGCAATCAATCTAGAGCCTTTTTGGGCAGTGGCACAGTAACAACAGGGCGAGCCTGTCCCGTAACCTGATCGGTGAGTGTCCTTTTGCCACAGCAAATACCGGGTCTGGTGTAATGTTCGTCATCATTTATGTGCAGTAGATCAGGGTAGTAGATAGGCAATAGGCCAATCTCTGAGCCAGCCAAACGCTCTCAGCTGCATTGAAATGACTGGCCGTAGTATCATGTGTTCACCTGTCTCATTTTCTGGCGCGCTAAAAACCGCAGTACTCTAAGTTGTGCTGATTAATCTCATATTAGGTCAGCCTCACCAGGCCCGCATCTTCTACACCTCTTTCAGATATCAGCGGCACTCGGGAGACTCGCTCATCCTCCGGCACGTCTGCGCCCTCAATGACTATCTCGAGCCTCCTGCCATCCCTCCTGTTTCTTACCACCTGGATCTCATTCACCTAGACAGCACTCTCTTCCCCTCACCCAGATTTCACTTAAATTTCTACTTGTCTTTCCGCGGCTGTGGTTGCGCCAGACTGCCCCCTCCTTCTCTCATCGCGGCTAGTGACTGATTTCGCTCGCGCGGATGGCTGCTCAATTGACGATGACGACGTCAGCCTCTGCGCTGCAGCTGCCGCCCCATGACTACTAGACCGCTTCCTCCCCGACTCTCATATCATTCACTTATATGTGATACAAGTGCCTTCCAAGCCTAACGCGCAACCTCTTCCCCCCCCTTCCGACCCCCTGAAACTAACGGATGACAAGGTACTTGTTTTTACTTCAAATAAACTAGACGACCAAGCACGACGATCGAGCTGGGTGGAGGGGCACCTGCCCTTGCATCCCTTGTACATTGACTTATTTGGCCGCGCTGCGGCCGGGCTTCCACGCTCTACATAATCACCCTCGCTCTCCTAACCTGCACACATCCCGCCGCCTCACTTGACATGCCTCATCTACAATTTTGAGAAAGTTATTATTTAAAAGAAAATTATTGCGCCATTGGTGCCTTGCAAGTAAAGGGATATTGAGAAATTCCACTTATGGGAAAGGGGTTCTTTTCCTAAGCGCCTCCTGACAAGATACAAGCTACTCATGTTGCGACGCTGTCTTCCCATGCCATACAGTGAGTCCTAGCAGATAGTCCTGCTTGTATTAATGTAGAAAAGGCGGCAAGCCATCTGTGCGAGCGGTCGTTTCTGTGAAACGAGTTAGGAGGGATTGGTTGGCCGTTTCCTACTTGGGGGGTGACTTTTCCAGGGTGCGTGGGCCTCACATATGCATATATATATATATATATGCTAAAGGGACAAAGGCGGGTGAGATTGGACTGCCCATTTCTGGCTCATTGGCCGTCATCAGCCAACCATACCCAACCCTACGTTTGGAGCGCCTGGGGTTCGGAGCCGGGATCTTTGGTTATGGAGTTCACTGCTCTACTATTGAGCCAGGGCCCGTCGTCCTGTTCGTTACGGTCACAACTATTAAGTATGTTGGGATTGCGTTCCCGGTGAGTTGCCGGACATGCTCATTTTGTTGTCTTCTGAAGCTCAACCTAGATTCCATGAAGGTAGTTGCATCGCAACCAGGAGGAAGAAGAGACTAGAATGACCACTTCTGGCTATCATGTATACTGCTTGCTGAACAGCGTTTGACAATCCTGTTTTGCTGTGGACGTACAATCTGGAACTCTCGCAGATGTTTACTTTATAACGAGTAGTAAATGATCGGAAACTATACATATGCATTAGTTGTGTATGCGTTAACAGATTTAAGTACTGCAAGCAGGCTCGAACCCAAATCCTAGTCATGAGCAGTCGGCTGTCGATAATTATCTGTGCCTACTGTTACGAGCTTTTCAATCAGTGGAACGAAACAGGAACTGTTACTGACTCTAATCAGATAAACCCGCAGCAGTAAAAAAAAGCTGTTTGTTATAACAAGGGAACCACTGACATTCGGCGGCGGTCGAACGTCTCATAAATTATGTTTCTCAGGTTTTTCTACGAGTGCGCATTCCGAATTCACTAAAAAGTGCTCACTGGCTAACTTACACGACAATAATGATTTTACAGGCGCTTCGCCACGAAGGACACACTCTTTGCTTGGCTGGTGCTTCGTAATCGAGTCATGAAAACACGTTCCGATGGCTCCAACTAGAATTCGCACGACCCGAGGGAAGAAAATGACACGCGGAAGGGTCAGAAACCATTTTGTGACAACATGAGGAAGATTCTGATGTTGACCGAAAATGGTCTGAAGAAATTCTGAGGACTATGCAATAAGCTACTATGGCAACCATAAAATCCAATATAGGCCAAATTAATAGTAGTAGGCAATATGCATGGTATCCGGCCTCCACAGCGCAATGCTTGTTTATTAACCGAGAAAATTAACTAGACGCACCTGGAGGAAACTCAAACACGGAATATTTGGTTGAGATACTACGATACACGGTTATTATTGTTCTCGTTGCAATAAGTCCGATACCGACCAGGAAAGCAGCTCCGATTGTTTACGATGGGCAGAAATGGGTTGCAGAGTGCGCTTTCTTAAAGAAATATGCGATCAGTATGATACTAAAGTTCCTTATCCTTCTTGTCAAAAATACACAACAACCGCCAATTAACCGGTGCTACGCACGTTTGAACTGTAAGTTAGGACAGTAGGAATCCTTCAGTTGTGGGATAACATCTCACCAAAAATAAAACTTCTTCCGACGTGCGGTACGGCACAACCGCAAAGCTAAACAGATAGTCAGTTGGAGGCGAATGTTCGGATGCCAGGTGTCTGTATGAGTAAGGAAGAACGGGTGTGGTCGAACACCGCAAGAGCCCGCCCTCGGAGGCAAAAGTCGCAACAGAACAGGCGCCAGTTATAGGCGGGGGGAGGGGTGTTTGCGAATCAAAAATCGGTGGGCCAGGCGTGGAGGTGAATGCACGGGGCTCTGTATATTGGCGCCAAATCGATACATCAATTGACCGAGTTCTCATCCAAGCCCTGGGCTTCGGTCGATCCTCGAATTGTCGTGTATCCGGCGTGGGCGGCCGCTTAAGATAATTCGTCACCCAATGAACAGCCCGCTTATGTTCGTGTATGCGCGATCCGAGCACGCGTCCAGTCTGGCTTGTGTAATTACAAGAACAGTTTTAACACGATCTTTGTTTTTTATGACCTTGCTGCTTAAAGTAGTTCTGGGCTGGTGTGCAACCGCAACATCCGGCCTCACAGCAATGCTCTCGGTCGCGTTTGAAACGTAGGAGGGAGCACGCCATATCACCGGTGGTGTTTCCGGTGAGGTTTTCTCGGAGGGCACACACGTAGGCATCGGCTTATGAATGCCTTCGAGTAACCAGTCCGCATTACTTGGTCACGGAGATATCGGTATTTGCGCGCTTTGTCTTCGGGGTTGCTTCAGTGAACCTGAATCCTTACGAGGAGCTTCGTTTGTAAGCCGCTAGTCAGCTGAGGAAAATCAAACTGGCTTACCTGAGACATGCTACGCCAACTCATGTGCACAGTCTGCGTAGGCAGTTGGAGCAAACTGGTGTCTTTCGACCGATGCTTGTCCCCTTAGCCGTCCACCCTGGAATTGTATCAAGGGTAAAAGTGCGCGGCAACGATCAGGTGAAGGACCCTAAACACGCGACCAGCCGAATGTGCCTAATATAGGTTTTACGGGTGGGGCCTATGTATGCATAGAGGAATGGCAAAGTAAGTATAGATAATTGGCGAATTCGTTTTTCGGGCGGGAAAGCCTTAATGCATTGACATATAGTAACCGAAATTAAGCAGGAAAATTAAAAAATCAACATTAAGTGTCTAAAACGATCGTTTCTCAACTCTCTGAGCTGAGATCATTCTAGATAATGCTCCAGACAGTCTACAACAGACAACCTAACACGTACTGATCGCGTACTGAGATTACAGTCTTGTCAGAAAGGAATCACTTGGCTTAATTATATGTATGAAAACACGGGTCACTGGGGAAATCAAGCCCCCAGCAGAATGTATCTTCTCCGCTAGCGTCAACGAAAACAATTCCAGTTTCCCTCGGCTGTAGGAACATATCAAATAAGGCCTAAAACCCATATCGCGAAAGCTAGAAGCCATAATTGATTAATTTTGTGGGCAAATGCAATAAATCCGGCTTCATCAAACGACAAATATGAATATCTGGTAGTATAAATTTGGTTTTCTTTCGCGGTGACTCAGAGTATAAATGAGCCGAGTTTAGCCTCAAAACAATATTAGTTCAATTCTTCTAGAGAATGTAAATAGTGTTTTTGTGTGTAGACAGTGTACTCATTTTCTTCTAAAACTGCTTGCCGACTGCCTGATTCAATAGAGCCACACTGTCCTGTTTCAGGAACCTGAGTGGTCTCCCGATTTGCAAATAAATTCGCCTGTTCTTACGACGTTTACGCCTGAATCTAACAGAACCAAATGGAGGGTTACGTTGATCACCAGTTGAAATGAAAGCTTGGCTTTTATTGAAACGTTCGACAAACAGTAGGTGGGCTAACTCATGAAATGTCGACAGAAATTCCGAAATGGGTTTCCGTGGCGAAAAAATTATTTAAGTAGGGTTGTAAAACTAATCATCCTGCAGCATAATTCTTCAATAATTCTGTTACTCTAGGACGCCAGCCTTCGAACAAACTTCTTTTCGGCTGCATCCCAAAACCATACTTCGTAAAAAATGACTCCTTACCTAGCATGCATTTTTCATTGAGTTTCGATGACCTTAAAAATTCAATTATATTTCATGGAAAACATGCATAAAAATATTGACTCTTTTATCCAGTCAGTAAAAAATTACGTCTTCTTTCAATTTTACATTCGAAGGATGGATACAATTCGGTTTTAAAAAGTTTCTAATTGTGAGATTTTTTAATTCCGTGAAATGGTCCTTCATAAAACGTCATCTATCTGCATTTACCAATGTGGCTTGTAAAGTTAACAATGTGGCTCAAATTCGCTGCTTAACTTTATGAACCTTATATGGTCCCCCTTTTAATACCGTGGAGGAATGTATGGTTTTTCGTACGTGAAAATTATACCGCTTATAGTTTGGGAACCCTGAAAACAAGTGTAAGGGAAGATGGTGTTCAAAACTACTCGGGAATTGAAAAAAATTTTGAAACTCGAAGTATACCCTTCCTTCGAGCATAAGATTGGAAGAAGACGTAATTTTCTACGAAATGAGCGAAAGAATGAATATTTTTATGCATGTTTACCATGAAATATAATTGGACTTTTAGGGGCATCGAAAATCAGAGAGAAAAATTCATGCTACATAAGTGGTCATTTTTTACAGACTGTAGATTTTGCATGCAGTCGGAAGGAAGTTCATTCAAAAGCCGGCCTCCTGAGGTAGCTGAAATGTTATAGAATTATGTTGCAGGCCGATTAGTTTTACAACCCCACTTAATTAATCTTTGCGAAACGAAAGCAAATTTCGGAATTTCGGTTGACATTTCTTACGTACGTTCACATACGATATCACAGTGGTCTTCTGAGAAGAATCCTACAGCAGTTGAGCTATCTCGTGAAATGCGTCTTCGATTAGAAAGGGTTGCTTAAGGTCGTAAAGTTAATTGATGAGAGGCATAATCAGAGGATATTCCCGGCACGTCAGAATGACGGCTTTGAAGGAGTTTCTTTCCGGCCTCTTGCTAAAGCTACAATCCGTACAAAATGAATAATTGTGTAGTATGATTTTTCCTGCTGATTTCCGATGTCCTTATAAACTTAAATATATTTTATAGCAAACATTACAAAAATATTCTTTTTTGTGCCTGTTCGATGGCATATTGTCTTCCTAAAATTTTCTTCTTGAAGAAAGAGAATATTTTGTGTTTAAAGGTTTCTAGTGCTGAGACTTTTGAGCCCATGAAATGCCTACCCATAAGCCATCGTAACTATTCAGTTATCAATTCAACTTGTAAGTCATACAACATGGTCCACATCTACTGCAAAAATTAATGATGCTTTTATGACGTCTTCCTTAGAGCATACGTAAATATGCGGTTATGCTTACGAGGAAAGTAAACAGTTTGTATTTTGGACACATTAAGTACAAGTGTAACAACAGACTAAATCGAAAATTATTCGGAACTTGAGAAGATCTTTTAAAACCAAGAGAAGCGCCCTCCGAAAGTAAAGAATTTGAAAAAGACGCAATCTGCCATCAAACAGGCACAAGAAAGGATCTTTTTGCGCATGTTTACTACAAGATATATTTGAATTTAAAAGAGCATCGAAGATCAATTAGAAAAATTCGTACTACATAGGTAGTCCTTTTTTATGAAGTGTAGCTTTTGCAGGCAACCGGGAAGAAGGTCCTTCAGGAGTCATTGTCCTTATTTGACGGAAATATCCTGTAATTATTCTCCGCGATAGTTATTCTTACGACCTAACTCAAAAATATTTTCTAATCGAGGACACATTTCAGAATTTCAGTTAACATTCCTCGAGATAGCACATGAAATGAACAACTAAGCACATTTGTTAGACGGACTTTAAACATTAATGATCGTCAGTTTTATCCAAATTCGCCCTCGACACGTAGTGAACAGTCAGGTTGCTGGATACTGATGATAAGCGACTGTAAGACGTTGTCATCGAAGGAAGTGATTCTTGCTGTATCTCAAAAGACTTGCAAAGCGATATAAAGTTTCCACAATGGATTGTCGAACTTGGCTGGGTAGGCATTTCGGACTGGCTTGCTGCCCATCCTAAGAGGGCAAGTAGCTTTATTATCACGGATTTCCAGCCTTTACCATGATTAACCTTTCCCCCTTAATGAGGTCGATCAAATTCGAATAATGTCAAACAGACCCGTATAAGTTGGCGTTCAAAAAAGGTAATAGCACAAAATATGTTTTGTAAAGCTCAAGTACTTGAATCTTCATAGACTAACACACAAGGATTTTATCTGATATCCGGTTGATAATATTTGCGTCGGGGGGACGCATCCTGGCCGCCACACCTACAAGAGGCAGACAAGCGTCATAGTTACAACGAAAAATTAAGGTAGCGGTAAAAACTTCAGCACACCTCTAAAGAACGTGGCACGGACCGGATCGCGGCGAAGGGGCGAGGGGTTTTTTGTAAAGAACGGGAAAAAGGGGCAACAATCCGGATTTACCGAAATTGCGAATTTTTATGCGGACTAATGAAACTGTCGACCTCCACGGAGAGCTCCCTGTCACCTTTGCGTGCCCGAACTTCCGACCTTCATGCCCAACCATTTTGGGTCTTTCGCAGTCCTCTTAAATTGTAACAAAAACATCAAACACTCGTCCGGTAGGTCTCCTGTTTTCGGTTAGAAAATGGGTTCTGGATAGATTTGCAGCCACACAATGTGGCAAAAGTTACCAAAGCTCGCCAAGCAAAAAAATTACTTGAAATTACGGGGGAAGTATTTTCTTATAATTTGAAACTTCGCATGCGCCTTTAGAGGTTTCTTTCTCCACTGACCGATTTCGTGCTCATTAATCATGTTGGAGTGCCGAATTTTGCCCTGGTGAGGTGAAGACTAAAGACCAGTCATTAGTTCGAAAGAAAATCTTTTTGTTTCAAAGTCAAGGGGGGTCTACTGTTCATCTACAAGGATCGACTATTTTATTCACTGGAAAGGCAAGTCGCCAGTCAACAGCGCTGAATTGCATAATGATAATCGTCTGATAACCCCGCTGACAATTTGAAAATAAAACTGCAACCATATCTAAGGAATGTAGTGGGAGATTTTTTGCGTTAATATTGTAATTGGATTTGAACAATAAAAAAATTGTAGGGATTTAGAAAATGATGATGATTTAGGACTGAAAACTTATAGCGATGGAAATATGATCTTCGTTAGGAGGAGAAATTAAGGTGGCGCATAGGTTACGAATTCGGAAAACAGAATCGTTTACTTGCCGAAGGCACACGTTCGTCATTTTATGACTTCTGAAATCCCATCGTTGCTGAATAGTGAACATACATACATAGCTACATAGTTTCAGTTGGTTATCTGTCAGTTGAATAAAATGGATGGAACACTTGAACTTCGTCTGCGTTTGACCGCGTTTTGCCCTAATGTAGGTTTTCATCATCAAGACTGAAAACGACAACAATTACAGGACGTCTCAGGGGATGAGCGTCGGGTGTGCCTGAAGATGCCTTCTCGGGGCGATTTATGCGTGTGTGGGGGTTCGGTACTTCGGATGTTCAAATATTCGTCACCTATGTCAGACTCCGTCACTTCTCAGCTTGCCAAAGCCCTAGCTCGTACAGTCAAGTCCTAAGCCTGCTTTCATTACTCAAAAGAAAATAATAGTTATAATTTTGACTTCTCACATCCCATTTTCCCCTCCTCTTCTCAGTTATATAAACAGATCCGAGGAGAGCTTATCGGAAGCACACGTATTTCCGCCGAATGGCCCATTAAACGACCTACAGTACCTGTGCTAACTCATGAAATGCCGAGGTCAAAATTATAGTGGACAATGTAGTGTATTTTTGGTGTCTTTATTTGTGTTTATTTGGTTGAAATATGGACGAAAAGATCGTTTTCTGAAGGAAAGTTTGATACGGATCTGTATATTAAATAGAAAACGGGCCGGATTAAGGCGAAATCGGAGGATTCCTGATATTCAAGCAGTTTCCTACGCTATTAAAGCTTTCGGATGGAAATTCTTTAAGTAACCTTATTAATCTGTTTAAGAAGATTAATAAAAGGACGAAATTTTTTGATAAACTTTCGAACAACATCCGACACCATCAACAGCAAGGTGTTCATTGCAATTGTCAAGGATGCTTTCGGCTACAACGGCATAAGTCGGCGCCGAATGGATACTGTAATTTTGCAGGACAATGCACCTGTCCACCGCTCTAAAGAGGTACGAATTTGATGCCGCTTGCAAACATAATCTAACATTTTAGACAACAACCACGCTCTCCGCAATTGGCCTCCAATCCATTTTCATCCCGGCCAACAGTCCCGACCTTAATCCAATCGAAAATCTTTTTGGAATAGTCAAAAGAAATTGGCACAAAGCTAAGAAGACTCTTTCAATGCAGGAAAAATTGGATTTCATACTCAATAATTACATTTTACAATCCACCATAGATAACCTTGTCATGTCTATGTCGGACAGACTTTCTGCTGTTATTAATTCGAATGGACAATCTACAAAGTACTAATTTTTTGTATCTGTTTCTGTCCTTAATTATTTTTGACCTTTTATGCGCCCTCCTCCTTTAAACGTCCTCATACGTAGCCTTTATTAACTTGGTTGTAATATAGGCGTTTCTCGAAAATGTGACTTTTGTCGAAAACTATTTATTTTTATCTCAGTAAATAATATTTTCTTAACCAAACTTTGCTTTATTTCTTTGGCACATCGTTTATTTTCCGCTATTAGACTTTGGGAGCCGTAGTGTTTACCGATTTTGCGTTAAAGGCGTTAACCTGTGTTAATTCGTGACATTTCATGAGTTAGCACAGGTACTGTACCTTTGAGCTGATTACGATTTGCGCTTGGTATTTGATCCGTCTTACACCTCACAGCAAACAAGACCCACACACAAGATGGAGGGGAAGTTTCCTACTGACGCGTATCTCCTCCTCCCTCCAAAAGTAATTAACCGTCTCATTCTTTACCCAGACACAGAAAACGTCAATGTCCACGTCAGCTGTCAGGGCCTACTTATAATCTGTTGGCCGAATGTGTCCGCTTTAGACGCAACCAAACGCAGAGGCAAGTAGTTTTGACCCGCAAGAATATTACGGCTTCCACAGCTCCTTCAGACTATTGGGTAACTATGTATTTCGTAAAAATGTGTGAGGACTGTTATCGCTTTTAAAGTGTTTCGGACTCTACCCGCCACAAGTGGTGAAGTGTGTCCACAGTGAGGCTAACTAACCCCCATGCCTTTCCAGTAACGTACCAGTAATGTTACAGCCTAAGGAGAGACCGTTTGCATGCTTTTTGCGTGATAAAAACAGGACTTTGCTGATTGCATGTTGGTGAAGAGTAAGGGTTTGATTGTTACTTGATCGTGGTTTTAGGATGCGCCTTGTTCACTGACAGTTGGCCAAATTAATACCTCAAAATAACAAATGCATTCCACTAATTTATTATTGCTACCATATTGGGCCCACCGGTATGTAAGCGTCTGCTATGAAAGGATCAGCAAAGCATGGCTCTTGAAGCCTGGTATGTGCTGACAGTTCGCTGACGCCTGGTTCTCTACCGAAAGATGCGCTTGCGCTCCCGTTCGGTATACAGGTCGTGAGCATGGCTGCCCAGTCATCGTTGTCTTTCTGACCCGTTGTGGTGTTGTTGTTGTTGGTTAAAATCCTGGTCATTTGTTGTGTCTACCAGGAAGAGTTGAGTAGGGCGCCGAGATGCGGGCTCGGCCGTGCCATCCACCTGTGCCATCCCCCGCCTCCGGTCTTCTTGACTCTGTCTTGATACCGGGTCCAGATGGGGGAGAAGTAGAGAGTGCGGTAGGGGCCGCGCAAGTCTACATTCGCTATAAACTAAATCCCGCGCAAATCACCGTCCTTGTTTCACCTCACTGTGGAGGACAAGTTGGACATCGTCGACAACGACGGTCGAGCTGTCATTCTTACCGTACGGTCACCAGCGAACTTTGTTGGGGGTCGGAGAATTAACTAAGTGTCGGTAAGCGTATTTTGCCCCGATTCTGACCAGATTTGGCTTACGGCTCGACACACAAAATTCACGTTCTAAGGATAGTGTCTAAGCTTCCAACTCATTCATTCTATTGTCAGAATCTCTTACGACTAGTTCATCTTGATTCAGCGGAATGACAGCATTTCACAGTTACTAACTGTCCTCAGTTGAATGTATGTGAGTCTGTAGTCCCCCGTTGGGTGATAAACGTGTGTCTCCCGAAGTCAAACCAACAGAGAAACATTCCCTGTCGTAAACATGCCGGCATGGTGCAGGCGCGGGCAAAGGTATGGAGAAGGACCCCACTTGACTGGCGGCAGGCTGTGAATCACATCATATGGACTTTTATCTTGGCATCCATTCGCACGCCTTTGCGGACACTACACTACCAATAAAGATCACTTGCCATGACTTCAGACTATCACTCAAACTCCTTTATTTTTTGAAATTCTCTCTTAGTTTATTTTTAATTACCGCTCTCATTCCCGTTGTCGTGCGAAAGCGTACAATGAGTCTTTCAGGAGAAATCCAAACCATTCCTGTGTTTCCTGCATTTCGTCAGCTTGCTATCTAGTGTGCTGCCCCATCCGTAAAACTCCCCTTGTCACCAATCACGTATGACACGATCCACCGTCTACCGACAGTAAAGTGGGGTCCTTCTCCATACCGTTGCCCAGGCGCGAATGTCTGTAGCAAGCAACTCGAGGTGAATCCTCTATCCTGGGACCTGCCTGGCCTCCTGCCCAGCCTGCATCGTCGTGAGTTCTCGCAAAACTCGCTAGAGTATAGAAAGTGATAGGACTCAGCTACAATGCAATATTTGTTAGTGACGAGGAATCCCTCCGTGTGTGCATGTTTTTAATCCCTACTGATACCAAAACGATTTGTGTTATTCAAACGCAAACTCAGTATGGGCAGTTGCATGATCATTAGCAGTCACCAATTGGGTCGTACTACTGACAATGACAAGGGACCCCGGGACGGAGTTTCTGGCTTGTTAGTCGTCATCTGCCGGGGCTAGAGTGCCACTCTCGTGTACATTCTCGATCTTAACTGACATGGCTCGAACTCAGCAGCTCAACTGGTGAGGAGGCTTGGAATAAATGTCCGGTTACGCTTGGGATCCCGGTTTAAGGGGCCACTGTGGTAACCCCCGGAGTTGGAATATCACGCGTTGAGGACGACTAATAAACTATAAATGACTGTCCGCAGGTTTCGTTGACAACATTCCTCGATGGATACATTTCAAATGTACTCGACCGAATGCAGCTAACGGCCGGTGAGCATAGGAAGAGTAAACACATTTGCAACAAACTAACCAGCCGCCGCTGATATTCGAATTCCTGTGAATGGCCTTCTCATCAGGCTTGCTGTTGATGGACTAGTTTATAGTCAAACAACACTTTGAATAATGAAACATCCATCAAACAGTCGACCACAAAGAAATTGGACAAACTACATTGACGGTGAGCAGCTGTGATAAGAGGGGAGGAGGGGGGATTTGTCCTCTGGGTAGGTCACATTCGCTGGGTCTGCGGCGGACCTGCCAAGTTTTACATTGTAAACAAATTTTAATCCCCATGCAAGCCCATAAAAGAAGCCGATACTGTGTGTCCACATTTATCCTTCGAGACCTCAGTTAGAGTATGAAGTTAGAGTTTTAATCCCACACGGTGAAGTATATACTGCGATTCACAGTAAGTACACCTCTGTGTTTGTAAGGAGCTAAGGCCTTTTAATGAACGTTACTAACCAAGAAAAAGTTGGGGGACTCTGAAAATCGGGGTCTTCGTCTTATCTAAAAAGTTTGGAGGCAATTTTGGTGACTTTGACTTATCGACCCATGAATTCAAGCGCTCGAGTAAAGCTACCAAGTTCCATTTTCAGGAAAGATGTGAAGGAAAGCCCCTTGATCTGATTGGTGGACGCCTTTCCCCTACATCGTGTACTGTTGCGTTTGTAAAGGACCTACGAAAAGTCCTACTGATAAAAAGGAACTACACTGAAAAAAGCCCTACGTATTAACTTACAGGCAATGAAGAGTAAAAATCACGACAAGAACAAGGAGAAGACGGTGGAATAAAGACTTTTTTTACCGAATCGTAGAACACAGTCCGAGACAGTGAAAACAACAATGAATAAATTATGTTTTTCCTTAACTCTCCGTAAGCTGCACGCATTCTTGCAATGAAACGAGTTCACGCAGTTTGGCAAAACCAGTATGTGGTTTTAAGGGTGATCGAGCAGAGTAGATCATAAACGTGTAATTATTTACCATACTGACAACACAGGTACGAGCTAAAAGCCCAGACACGCGCGTTTCGTCGATCTTATGCCGCAGCCTGATACAGCAGCGGGCGGTTCAACTCATCAGTGGGTCCCCCAGCCTTCCCCATGCCTTATAAGTTCTGTTCCAATGCATTTACTTCAAGTTCGCGCTTTCATTTTGACGGAAACGGAGTAAATCATATTCTGTTTTAACAAGGAGCCTGACTCTGTGATACGGGCTGCATTTTGGAGCAGGAAGTCACCACCTTGTAGCGATAACTATGCCCCCTCAGTGTACATGAACCAATCCTGTTTACGGTCCCATCTGGACAGCACCAGCGAAGGCGGCGTCACCTGATCTAGGAATAACGATCCATTTGCTCATCTGCGTTCAAATCATTCTTATTCAGCGTTACCTTCTTGCGCATGTTGGCTCCTCAATACTGGGGGAGGCTAACACCCATGCTTGTGAGAATGCGTCGCGATACCTTGTGAGTGTTTTTGATAGGTTGGTAACAGGGCGGTGGTTTCCCACTTTCGGTCTTCGACCGACACATCTGAAAACACCCAGTATTGAAGGCCTGAGCACAGACACTCGGTGTGAGCCGCTAGCGCCGAAATTGGGCGTCTCGTGCTTATTCACTCAGCGCATTTCCACACTTCGTTTGACCCCTCTGACGAGAGCCGCCGTCCAGGTTCGGTTGAGTGTCGCCTACTGGCTGCTGTTATAACTGCAGACCTGCAGTGTGTTGTGCTCCTTCGGGTGCACATTAGTTTGCAGTTTACGCGCGGGTTTTTACATGAAAAAAGCACTAAGGAATGGCAGCAGCAGCAGCAGCAGCGACGGCGCCTCCTCTTCTTCCATTCAGCAGTTATCAGGCAAGCATGACAGTAGTGGTTTGTACCTGTACCTGGAACAAAGGTATGACCCAGGCTCTCGTATGTCACCGGAACCGGCTGCTCTGTCTTAACTAGACCCAATGTTTGCTCAGGCGGGCGAAAAAGAGAGGTTTTTTGACACTTCACTCACTGCGCCCAGTCGGATCTGCGGTAGGTTTGACTTGATCTACGCACTGGTTTAGGGTATTAGGGAAATAAATGGGTGAGGCTAATGTCGAGTGACTCTTTTTGACCCCGATAGGTCCCACGCTCGCCTAAGTCATTATCATGCCGTAAAAGTAGTATTTAGTTGGATTGGAGGCTGACAAGATAAGCCATTCCTTCCTGGTGGGGGCCGTGTCACAGCGGATCCTTACTTGGCTGTGTAAGATTCTCGTAGGGGGGGAGGGGGATCGAGAAAGCGAGGCTGGTTCGCATGATGTTAGGGACAGGCACGTTGACAGAAACGTTGTGCAACATCGGCCAGTGCGTCAGGGCCTCAATCCATTCGTTCTGAGCTGCTTTTTTGCACTGTCGAAACTTGGCGGATATGGGAAGAGAGCGTGAGATTGAGGATTGCGCGCAAACCACCGTTGCCTCCAGGACAGCGGTTACTGTCGTCCAGTTACACGGACGCATTATCCGATGACTATGTTACCTGTAAGCCCACATTGCAATGCCTTCCTTCCGATAGTGTACAAGTACATGAATGGAGTAAGTGACACCTACATACATCACGCCCCTAGATCAAGAGAGACGAGGCCTAAATGAAACTGTATCACTACATTGAAGGTATTTTGAAAGTCCATATGGAAGAGACCCTGGTAGAGGGCGTTCATCGATCGCGCTACGGAACTCAATCATCCCCCTGTGCCTTCGGGACAGCCACGGTGTTTGGTATGACTGACTGGCGATGGCTAATAGACCAGAAATGCCCATTCTAGCCTCCATTGTCTTTGTCGGTAATGTTATTCCGCCATATTACGCGCCGCTATGCGGCTGCTGATGGGGCTCGAGAGAGAGGGAGTCTCAAGACACAATGGGACGAGTGAGTTCCGCAACGCAATCGGTGGGCGTCCCCTACCATTGTATATACCTGATCGCACCCCACAGGACAACGAGCCCGTGGCTCGCCTGTTAGGGGGTTGGACTTCCAACCAAAAGAGTATCTATTTAAATTCCTTTTTTACGTGGAATTATGGACACCATAACTCGAACCGAATGGGTCGGGTATATAAATTTATTTAAAGTTCTAGTTTTATCCTCCAACCGTGACGTACGCACAACAGATAGAACAACTCGAACAAAATTTGGACATTTGTTCTGGCCAGTATCTGGGCAAACATGGTACGGATAAATTAATCTGCTTTAGAGGACCTGAGTAGATAGAACAGCGTCAGGATGTCTTTATTGTGAAAGGGGACCGAGGCATCGCAATGGTGCTACTAGCGAAAATCAACTATTATGGAGAGCTGAAGCTACTCTAACAGAGAAGGCAAGCCTGAGAGATCAACCGAGCAAATAAAGAGAAGGAAGAATGCGAATACTTATTGCTACACCCGCAGCTTACACTCCTCCGCAAATTTATAGCCCAAGTGATATTTTGGCAGATTTAAGTGGACACCATAACGGACGAAACCTTGAAAGCCCATCCCCAAAAACCATAAATATCCGCTCCATATTTTTATGGCCAAAAAACCCGCAGGCATACCTTTGGATTTCAGGGTGTACATTGGCGACCTTGAAAGTCTAATAAACAACAGCTAAATGACTGCGGACGCCTGTTGGTAATCGCCTTTGAATGCCTCGAGCCTCTCAAGGCAGGCTTAGAGCGATTATACGCGTTACCAGAAATGCACAAACAGGATCTTCACCTTCGGCCCGTTCAGAGAAAGAAATTAGCTCCGTGAACGCGTTGCACAGTACTTGGCTACGAAATTGAAGCAGCTTGAAAGCACACTTGTCCCAAAGTCTACTCGATACATTTGGCTGCGCAAAACATGCTAGAGACCTCATTATCAACGGAAAATGTTGTCGTTTTAGACTTATCAACTTTATATAGAAACATTTTCTTGCAAAAGGTACCTACCTCTCCATTAATTTTATCGGAAGAGCATACATATGACTACCCTAAAAATACACTGCATTGGAATATGTCGTATTCACCGAAACCCATGCAACGTTGAAGCGAATTTTTCTACTTACTTTAAACTGATAAGATAACTTATTTACAGTTACACAACCAATTAGGTGTTGACGTAATTCCAGATTAAACACTTCGCGGAAACGTGTTGGTTCTGTCTGAGCAGATCTCTGGGCACTCGAAAAACATAGGTGAACAGCGAATGCTTTTCACTTATCCTTGAGCTCCGTAAAAATTTCACCACAGTTTAGGGAAAACGTTTAGGCGAAACCTGTATCTTATATATTTTGGAGGAAATCACGTTTTTAGAAGTCTTATTTCTGGAAATAAAAAGATGTTTGATCTGAGAAAAATACGCTGGCGTTTATGAAGCGAAATAAAATGGGGACTTTTACCTTTTCGCAAGACTTGTAATATGCAATCTACGACGTTTCGGTTAAAAAGTTTATATTTCCCTTCAGATCCCTATGAAGGGGTCTCGTGGCCTCCATCACATACTGCAATACGCGTGAATCGCATTGCATAAACATAAGCATGTGACAGTAGTATTTCTACCACGTCCGGTACTTACAGAATTGAAAAGCCTTTGAAGGCAGAAATACTATCTCCATTCGGTATACACTATTAAGATGTAATCGCATAAAAACTGATCACAATGGCTTAATTATTCTGTATTCTTTCTATAAAACAAGACTGTAAAAGCACAGGCACCGAAAATCTACTGACACGATAAATCCTGCTTAAGTGGTTATTTTTTTCGAATCGCTGCATATGGTATGATAAAAAGAGCCCATTCACAGCGGCACAGCGAATTAGACGCTGTGTACAACAGTCCCAAGGAATAATGGAAAAGCAAGCAGCCAGTCTGTGTCAACAGCGATGGATTATTTGCAGGAGTGACCAAAAAGTATCGATTTTTTGCGACTTATAATTTTAGCTGATTTGCATATTTGCCGTACATCTGACGACAGTCTGCGGAGCCTGCATTGAAAAGTTACGAAATAATGTTTGACAAATTACTCAAATAGCATTCTTCTCACAAAACATACCTTTTTCGTCTGGCCAGTGGTTTGTATATAAATTTTGAAAGTTTATGGGTACGACTTGATTTTCCGACTGTCTATCTCCTCTCATTATACTACCTCGGAACACACACTACCTCTGCTTCTTTATATCTATATATATGCATACTTGGAGGGCGTTTGACAAAGTTACCGGAGACGGAGTATCCATTTCTGACTTATTAGCCGTCTTCAGCCAACCATACCCCAAAAAGGGTTTTGTCACAGCTGAACCCCTAACTCGCACTTCTGGCCATCGAATTTAGTTAAGTCCAAAGTTCTCAGTCACTGAGTTACGGGCCCATTGTCCGGTCGGTTGCGACCGGTATAACTAATTACCTTGAAATCGCTTTCATCAATAGGGCTTCGCATTGAGCCCAAAGGCACAAGGAGAAAAGTTGTCCCGCAATCCGGTCGACGAATGCACTTCAAAAATAAGTTGATATTCCTTACTGCAACGACAGAACAACAGCCCATGGTTCGATTAATAGAGTGTTGAACTTAATAACGCTCGATGACTAAGGGACGTAGATTCGAGCCCCCGGAGCTCCAAAACCTGGGTTTGACTAAGGCTGACTGATGAGCAACTATTAGGTCAGAAATGGCCACCCCATTATCCCTGGTCTCCGTCGACCTTACTCCACCATATATTTCTTGTCGCTATGCAACTGCTTGCAAGAGCTATGCATTGAACCCCTTGACACAAGTGGTCGAGCAGATTTCACAACCATATGTTTGAACACAATTTCAACAAAACTATATAAAACTGGAATGGTAGATCCCTACGTTGAGGACAACTTTGGCCGAGCAGAAACTAAAGTGGTGAGTGCCCGATTAATTAAACGACTTCATTTATAAATGCGGAACTTCTATATTGCATCCAAATCGGTAATTAAATAGACCGGCGTTCATGTAAGGCAGGCGAGAGACGAGGAATTTGTGCCCCATCGGCCACTGCTTCCAATTTAATTCCCAGTTGACTTGACTCAAACAGGCCATTGGGACATGGAAAAGAAAAAAGAGAGAGTAAGATTGGTCATCTTTGATCCACCATTTTTTGACTTTTGTACTAATCAATCTAGGTGAATTCTTTTGGCCTATATAAAGTGACAAAATTACTCCAAGTCCAGAAGTCGTCGAACAAAAGTCTTGGACAGTGCAGAGCGCAATTATTCCTTAAAATAATTTCTAAAAAAGCACAATAATTTGCAGTTTGAAGGTGAATAGTTTCAACGAGTACGCACTTGTCATTGAATGGGACAAGATGATGAGTATGAGCTCATGTTTTTTAATTGCCTGTCTTACTGTGCATCCATTTTAAGAAACTGAATAGCCTGAAACATTCTTATTTTGTTACGTTTTCCCTATATCTGGTAATTCGTTTTTTGCCACTAATATGTCGTTCTAGTGGAACAAAATGAGTGTTTATGAGAATGGAACCTAAAAAGATAACTTCAGTGCCAGCTGAATAAGCTAATTTACTGCTGATGCTTTTTCCATATCCCATTCCTTTTCACCCATTGGCATGTTTTGCAATTTCAGTCAGCTATCTGTTAAGGTGCAGACGTTCTCTTTAAAAATAGCCGCCTACTTAAGGACTAAGGTAGGCCTATTTATTTAAGTTAATCCTGTCGCTTGAACTAACAAAGGTGCCAGTGACCAACGACATAATAAAGAGAGCGTGTTAAGAGTATTTCATACAGGATGCTTGCTCAGCGAAAAGACAAGGCCTTAGAAATTCATTCAATCTCTCCTCCTGCGAAAATCTAGGAAACAGAGAGAGGCAGCGTTTCTAACTATAATTTCTCCTCCAGAAAATTTTGGGTCATTTTCTTGAGCAGTTTAGAGAAACTCGAGGCAAATTTACGCTTAGCATGAACGGGATTTTTTAGGCTAGAGAAGAACCGTGTCTCTGGTTGTAGTTGTTCAGCTTACGTGCACACTTGTTTATAAACATCAGGACTTTCAGTTGACATATCTGATGACAGTGTTGTCCATTTCCGGTAGAATGTGAGCATAGTTGTGCGAGAAAACAACGCGTTAGTTAGTATCGAATAACAGTAATGTTCTGACACTCGGCCAAACACCAAAAACATCAGACACGTAGGTTGTCGTCTGGACACAACATCTGTGGGAACACGGTTCGTATCAATGGTTTACTGAATTATCTCGAACGACTCAGAGTCCACGATCGTTTTTTCACTTTTTCTCAATATTAAAATGATGACTTCGATATGCAGCCTGTATTTTTAAACGAAAAAATGCATGATTTCAAATTCAAAAATTACTACCGAGGACAATGAGCCCTTCTTAGATGTTTGAGCCTTTTCTGTGGCGGTCATAGAACCGCGAAAGGTGTTTTTAGGTCAAAAAGATACTCCGAATACAGGCAAGAATAGGTCAAGGTGTATGTAAACATAAACGGATATGCCGCCTCGTGGTATGGAGATAGTAGAGAGGGAGTGTAGTACCTGAGAATAAAACTTTGGTTATTTGACGGTTCGCGACCACACTCGAACGTGTCATTAGGGATTTATTAATATGCATGCGTCTACGTCGTTTCTATAGATCAGGGTTCATATACAAAAACAAGGAGCGGAAAATCAGTTAGCGGTGCTGGCCGAAGAAGTGGTTTGTTATTTTCTATGAAAATTCGTGATGTTTCTCTTTGACAAGACTGTCTTACCAACTAACTTCTCCGCCCCCCACAATCAACTGCCATATTAATGGAGTCTGACTCCTCTATAGACCACCTTCGCTTTTTAAAAGTAGTGTTTTTCAAAAGCTCCATGGTTTGTAATTCAATTTTCGACGTCAACGTCCACATTTCGCAAATATCTCTGAACCAGAAATAAACCTTCGCAACCTACTTAAGAGCTTATTTATATTCAGTGATTCCATCCTTTCGCGCAGGCTTTTAAAACTAAGTACGTTGTCTTGTTAACCGGACGAAAAACGTAAAGTGCCCGGGGAAGTTCGAATTTTATAGTAGGTGTGTACGAATTATCACGGATTTGCTAACTGAAATCCACAAACATAATTTATTTGTAGCATTAGCTCTATCCTATAATTTGTCTGCTCGATAGCATATTGGCTTCGCAAACTGTATTTCCTCCTTGTGTCAGATTTTCATCTGCTCATTCAGAACAATTTTCACTTTAACAGACCACGAAAGACGTTTAGAGACTACTTTCCAGCAAGCCTACAATTAACACAAAATTTAGTTTGAAAAATATTTTGAACTGCGGATGACTTTCTATGTTTGCTTTATCTCCTTCTCTTGCTAATTCTGACTTTGGTTATTGGTGAGTAGGCCGATGACAGTTTAGTAGGTAAAGAGAACACCTCGGCCTCCGTAAGTACTTTTGGCGTTCACTAATTCAGCTCTTTGACGACTGTTGTGGGAGGGACGGCTTACACACTATGTGAGCTGTTCTGCTAGTACTCAAACTTTTAAAACAGACAATGAACTTTTCTGCGCCAAAGTAACAGCAGTAGCCCTAAGGGCGCCGTTGATACTCGAAGCCGACTAGTGGCAATTTCCCGCTCGAAGCATTTAACTTTTATATCAGTCCGTTGAATTACTGCGTATTTATAAAAAGGTACAGTGGTCCGACTCAGGCGAGGCAGAAGCTTTTGAGGCAGAATTTAAAGCTAATCAGTCTGCAGCAACCATTCAAATCGAATAACCGCGGAAAAAATACAGAAAAAAGTGACAACATGACAACTTTAAATACCATCACTGCATGCATTAATTTAACAGCTAAATACGGTCCTTCGACGGTGATTGCTCGTTAGAGCACACTACTAGAACCTTACGGGTGCTAGTTCTTTAACTTTATGTGGAGTTCGTGTTGGTTTTCTTAAATTTCAGAACTGGAAAGAAGTCGCAAATTATCAAATTAGGCAAAGAAATCAGGCTTTTCATGAGGACTAGAGGTTTAGTTGGAAGCCCTTCGACCACAGTTGATGCCTTCGTTGGCGAACACGGTAGTTACTTAGGTAGCATCTGGTCCCCCATTTATTACCTTTCCCATAAAATAAAAGTGAAAAGCCAATTTGCTGGGGCAAATTTAAGCAAAGTAACATATTAGAAGCAGGTATTACAAAGTTTGAAATGCCTTGGTGTGTAACGTGGCGACTATATATTAAACTTTAGTGACTTTCGGATGTTCTCTAGGTCCTAAAACTAGTTGATTTTGTGCTTTGAAAGTACTCCACTTTTTGTTGCTTTACCTTATAACAAAAGGACCGTTTAAAGTAACAGAAAATAAAGAGTTGCAGTCATTTTCTAGATTTAAAAAAAATTAAGCCTAGGAACATTGAATCACGGTTTCAATGAGCAGAATCCTTCGAGAGCAGTGTAAACACTATTTGTCCAAACGTTAGTACGTATGCTTACAGGTGCCTATGCCTGAAATAAACCAAACTACAACGCATTTTGCGCAATTCCTAACGATTCACATAAGCCAGTCTGACTACGACTTTGATTGCCGAATGAAACCGACCTTGCCAGGTGGAAATAATTTTAACGTTGAACTAGCTTTCCAGTTGCCAAGTTTATTTCCTTACTATATTCCCTGCTTATCGATGTTGAAGATGCAGTCTGAAATTTATGACTGCCTTCTTCCTCGTTGGTCCTATTTCCCCTACAATCTATGTGCTTGAGATTGACAGACCCCTCCCCCCCCCCCCAACCACACTGTTTTCATAGCCTGCTCCTCTCCCCAGTGCGGTTCTTTCAAAGGACTTCTTAAAGTGCATGCGATGAATGGGCACGTGCTAGAGTTTTCCTTCTCTCTCCCGCACCCCCACATAACTGTCTTCGCCTCCCTCCTTTTGCGGAGGATCGACTGAAGACTAGGAGAGTTGCATTTTTAAAAAATATATAGGTCACATTTTCGCAACGAAATGCATTTTCGGAGGGAGGGGGGAGAAGACGGTATAAACAGGTGTGAGATTTTAAATGTGTGTGTGTCCGCGTGCATCTTTGTGAGCAAGGATCGGATCGCTGCCGGCGTGACCTGGGTGCGCTGGCTATCTGTGAGTGCGCATGAGTGAGTCCCGTGGAGTCGGTGACTGGTCCATAAGGGAGCGGCTTGGGTATATTGTTGATCGGATGCCCGCAGTGCATAAGGCTAGTTGGATTCGACTCGTCACTAGGTCTAAAGGAGAGGATGATGGACACAGTCGAGCAGACATGACGGGTATCGACTTGGTATCGACTCGATTTACTCGAAATCTGTCCCTGCCTTGTGGAGAGATTGATATCTCTTGACTGGACTATGTGACGGCAATGGCAAATCCACCAGGAGCTCATGAATGTCAGTATTCTACATTTCCACCAGTTCTGAGGAGTCTGGATGAGAAGAGATAAACTTCGAGGCCTCCACCTGCCCAGCACCCACAGAGCAACTCTCTGCTTGCACTCAGTTTAATAAGTGAAGAAGAGGATTCGAGCACCGGACCACTTTGTTTATTGTCCTGAGCTTTCAGACTCGTACAGGAGTCCATCGTCAGAGGTAGTGGCAACAAGAGAACAAGCGCAGTTATAAGGCATGTAGGCCGACGGCGCACGACTGGAGTTGACTACGCAGGGCTCTGTATGCCGGCGCCAGATCGATAAATCGATTGACCGAGTTCGCATCCGAGGCCCAGACTTCAATCAATTCTCGGCCTGTTTTGTTTCCAGCGTGGGCGATTATTTTGGTGACTGCGAAGTTAAACTCGTGACCCATTTCGTAGGTGTGGGCGGCCACTTGTGATAATGCATCGGCTCGTCGCACAGCCAGCTACTGTTCGTGTATGCGCGATCCGAGCATGCGTCCAGTCTGTCCTGTGTAGTTACAAGGGCAATTTCGACACGGAATGCGATGGACTCCTGTACGAGTCTGGAAGCGCAGGACAATAAACAAAATGTTCCGGTGCTCAAATCTTCTTCTTCACTTAGGCATACACCTGGAACTCGAAATTTCGCCTTCACTCCGTTTAATATTTTGACATTGCGTTTTGACCGGACACTCAGAGCAGAGAGGCAATTTGACGCACGAAAAGGGCATAGAACTGCGTAGAATATGCTTCCAATTTGGAATCTTCCAGATAAGCCCCGGGCAAATAGATCCATTCCCTTCAACTCCCTTTCAAGCATAACAGGCGCCTTACGCTTACTGAGCGAAATTGATTTTGCAAAATATCTGGTAGGACGCAGGGATAGAAAACGCTCCCCTAGCGGGGGCAGCTTTGCGGCAAATCTCATGGAGAACTGAGTTGGGATTGAGAAGAAGAAGAAGAAGAAGTGATCGCTGTGATAAGAACTTTACTGGTCTGACGTCCCGAATTCGCACTCGAACGCAGACAGTCGTAGATAAGTGTGGCAGAGACACACGAAGTACAGTTTTTACAGGATACAGTTGCGTTACAACCACATGCCCCACAATAATTGTCAATATCTGCGCCCATCGCTGAGGTTCGTATCTGATACGACGCTTGCGTGTTAGTCTGCCCCCTAGACATTAATGACAGTGATTTCATCACCATTGTTGATTCTTGGCGTGATGATTACACGGAAGTTTGTTTCGCTGCTGCCCGGGCTGTTGGTCACACGCGCCCTTCCGCACGTAGCTAGTTATTTTGTACATGGAAAGTCTCAGCAGATAATATGGAGGCGCGAAGTCATTGCGCTTGTTAACAGACCTCGGACAGGAGAACCATGACTCGAGCAACTCGCGGCCGACACCTCTTGCGAGAATGTCGACCTCAGCAAACTTAAAGGTGTCGCCAGTACCGTCGAGTAAGCCACTACCAGGAAGGCAAGCGTCATTCCCCCTTCGTGCTGCTAACTGTTCGGTCCTTCGCGTCCCCAGTAATCTCTCAGTGTGTCCGACGTAGTTGCTTTGCCTGCAATTGCGCCAGATCCACTAAACGACTCCGGACGCCAGAGTTAAGGTTAGGGTTAAGGGGGTTGGGCACGCAAGGTAAGACCCTCCCTATTGTCAGTGGCCTCGTCCTAAATGTAAGTGAGGGTTAGAATTAACGTTAGGGTCTGGGTTAGGAGGGTTAGACTTAAAGTTAAGACACAGCAAAGGTGACTTTCGCGGATTTTAGAAACAACACCAGTATTAAGGGGGAGAGGGGCCCCCATTCCCGTGACTTACCAAAGACCACATCTGGTTAAATGGCCACAAACGTCTTGATTCATACTGAGGCAGCATACCTGTAGACTCAAGACGCCATCAGCTTATAAATCGCCATATTTCTTCGCCGTGAGAAATGCAGCTTTGCGGAATTCTGGCGCTCCCCTAATATGCTATGACCTCATATTCTTCCTAAAGTCAAGGGGGGCTTTCAGGGATGAGCATTCCTTCGTCCATACTGCCCAGACGACAGGAGGATCTTTTGTCTTCGATGAGCACTCGTCCATATAAACGACTCTCAGGGAAAAATCAGAATCATTCGTTCAGCGGCGATTAGGCATCAAAACTTAAATACACTGAACCGACTATCTACATGGAAAATGCCCACATCATCCATCAGTCAGTGCCAGCTAACGAGTACAAGGAACCAAGTGGTTGCCGTCAGGAACCATTAACTTTCCACTGAGGGGTAGCTTGGTTACATAGGAGGGCACATTTTTCAGTGAAGTCGCCATTTGACGGCAACTGGCAATTTCCAATTCCTTCGAGGAATTTTCCTTTCTCTGCCATACTAAGTAAGTGACCGGGGTTCTCGTAAAAAAGCATTTGATTAGCGAGAAGTGAGAAAGTCTGACTAACTTCTGTTGAAGAATGAAACAACATGACTGATCCTTTTTTTGTTAATTTCCCCGACGTCTCCGTGCCGCCCCACTGGTATTTTCGTCGGCTTCTCCTGGCTACCAAAGCGCGCCTTTTGGTGCACGTACGAACAATTCCCCCGTGCGACAGATGTGGAGTTGCATTCTTTACAAAACTGACAGCATACGTAGAAGGTAAAAACCCAGACGTGTGCTTTGTCGGTATTCTGGCGCCTCATAGCAAAGCCGCGAGGTATTTGGCCAGTCAGTAGGTCCCCAGAGTTACTCTAGTGCTTTGCGCTGTATAATTCAGGGCATAGCGTTTCCCTGAAGAAGGTTTACCTCCGGATTCAACGCTGTTCGCGCCGCGGAATACGGTGACCGACATGTACTCTCCATCGGACCACTTCTCCGGAATCCACCAATCTGTCTTATCTTTGAGCCTCGTTTGATTTGAACTGTCGAAGAAACAAAAGAGGGCAGCATAAGAATTCCATTCAGGTTATGTCTACCACAGACAGCGAGTGCCTGGGATATCGGGGAGTGGTATGGGCTTTCAGTATCATAAAAGTCTGTTAACGCTCCACGACCAGCATGCAAATATCGATGCCGAATTTTAGACTTTTTACTATCCTCACTTTTTATTGGAACCGAAGATGTGATACAATTTAAGGACATTATTTTGTTTTGGCTGGGGCGCAAATTACCAGGTTTGAAAATTTAAGGGAGTTTAATGGAATGAGTAATTTATTTTTTAACTTCTTGCCGGTAACAAGGCCGGAGAACACACTAAGTCAGTTTGTCCAGAAATCTACGCGGACGACCATTCTCGTTAAGTGGATCAAATTGTAAAATAAAGCACCAGTGTCGGCCTCCTTTTTTATTCCGTTCCCAGTTGAGATGCACCGGCAGGATCGAGTCAAAATTCCCTAGAATGGGATTGGCCTCTGTATATAGTGAGGCAACCGGTTCATATCTATGCATGCCGAAACAAGATACTGGTCCCCATTTTCCACAAAACAAGACTTAAGACACTGGGAATTGCCAGAGAAGTCCCAATAGGATGGACGGTATTCGAAGTTGCCGTCTGTCGGCAAATCTCGAAAACATGAGTCGCAAAATACCGTCATTACTTCTCTCATAAAAGTCACGATTTGGTTACACTTTCGAAACCTAAATCAACCGGACTAAAAATGAACACAGACAGGGTGGCTGTCTGATCTAGGCTTATCACACCCTCTTTTGTCCTCCTCTCACCGGACCTGTCTTTGAGCATTCGAATGCGCATATCTTTTAGACAGAAGCACTCCCCGGCGTCCTTCTAGACTGCGACTTAGGCGGCGTCCGTCCTACAAGGTTCACCAAATTGTAGGCCGGGGCCAGCCTGGAATAGAAAATGAGCCCGCATATGAATCAGCGCCCAGCAAACTTTGCCCTGACCCTGAATTTAAAGGCGTCGGAAAGAATGTGGCCAC
The DNA here is from genome assembly GCA_902702965.1 of Spirometra erinaceieuropaei. Taxonomy (NCBI): domain Eukaryota; kingdom Metazoa; phylum Platyhelminthes; class Cestoda; order Diphyllobothriidea; family Diphyllobothriidae; genus Spirometra; species Spirometra erinaceieuropaei. The sequence continues at coordinate 1,360,773 of CACRXP010000025.1, forward strand.
CCTCGAGTGTGCGTGCTCACTTCACGCTGACTTTGGTGCACCTACTCACTTCACGTAAGCGACCAGACGCACACACTCACGTACGTGCGGCAGCACGCCTGCACCACGTGAACAAGCGCGCGCTAGCACGCACGCTCGTCAGAGGTGGCGTTGTGGCAATTGGTGTGACGGCTGCGCCACGGAGCACACTAGATCAGGCATGACCTGAAGCATTTGTGTGTGAGTGTGTTGGTTAAAGGGCACCGCGGGTCCTATGCGCAGCCGCCATTCTACGTCGGCTTCGCCTTCAGAGCGCAACTTTAGGCTCTGTCTCCGCACACACATACACACGCACACACACACAGACACGCTCGAACACTTTCGCCCATACTTATTAAGAAAGGGGTAGTGGGCGACTGAGAAAGAGAACTCTTTGGCGTGATGACGCCAGCTCACAGTCGTAGCCACCTCGACTGCTACATGTAATCATCGTGGTGGCAGCATGGTTGGCCAAGAGTTCCTCGACCTTTTCCAGAAGTTCCGAACGTCTGCGTACCTCTCGCTCGAGGACTTTGCGGATCGACTAAATCTCTTCACGGTGATCATTTTCCTCATTTCGTGCCTCTTTATTTCCACGAAGCAATACGTATTTAACTCTATCTCTTGTTATACACCTGTGGAACCCTCGGGTGGGGCCTTCAAGGACTTTGTTTCAGACTTTTGTTGGGTTCATGGAACCATTCCCTTCCGTCCAAATGAGGCCCTTCCAACAACGGAGGCTGAGTGGAATCGATACGACCAAAGCAGACGAATAAGTGAGTCATTGCTAAGCTTAAATACACATTCACACTGCAGAACAAAACATATATTCTGGAGTCCCTGCTATGAGGTGTGGCTATGTAGTTCTGTCTGGCGCCATAACCTACGGACAAGAAGGCACACCCTAGTAAGCAGTGCCCCTTAAAACTGGATACAAAATATGGGGAATTGCTCGTATTCATATAACCATGAGTACTTGAGAGCCCTCGTCAGATTTGCCAGACTCCGTAGATGATGAGAGTTTGGCGTACACAACGTTGCTCTGTTCATTGGGAGAAATAAAAACATTTAAATGCAGGCTTGACTGTGAGATGTTGGTTCGCTAAACGATTATGCCTTATAAGTAACCTGCCTTCTGAAAACAAAAGGCAGGTGTGTTAGTCAAGGATGTCTGATGAACAAAATCTCTCAGACTATCTGAACAATTCTGCCTTTACTTGGCGCCTTATCGGGCGTGTTTTAAACTGTTACCCGTGAGACTTAAATTTCTAAAGATGTGAACAACTTCGCGTTACTGCCGTTTGAGAGTCTTCAGTGTCATGCTCCTCTTGCCTTCCTGATAGTTCACTTGTCTGATAATATTACCACTTGGACTGTTCGAGCTTTTAGAGGTTATTTTTGATTGGCCAACCTGCTCCGTTTCGGATTTTCCTTCTACCCACCTTTTGGGCAGCGAGGCCGTGTGTCTGTATGCTTTTCCCGTGCTAACGTTGCTGATTTTACTGGACTACTCGGTCCCTCCTATTCTCAACTCGGTCCTTCCAGTTTACCAGGTTGTCTTGTACTGGCCGCTGTAATTGTCTTCTTACGTGAGACACATTATGTCTAAATGGTGTCTGAAGCACTAAAAGTCCCCCGGGATCAAAATATCAGCGATTAATTATGCATGCGAAAAATTGTCCCGGAGGAGTGAACCGTCCGAAGCAAAAGGCATCGAGGTCAAGGACTTTTCCTCTATTATGATCGCACGTGGTCAAAGTAAGTGTTACCAGCTAGATATTGAGATGGCCAATTACTCGCCAGTCAAATGAATCGCAATTCATGCAGGATTGAGCTGCGATTTGATCCTGAAAATATACGACCAAAGAGCTGAACTTCGTGGCATCTGAATTACTGGCTCACACTGTTGTCTGCATCGGAAGCATTTCACCCTGCATTCCTCATTGAATTTAGCTCAGATCTGTGAACGTTACTCGCACAGAAATGGGAACATGTGGCTTGTCAGTTTCGTGTACGAAACAACCCAGACATTTCAAACCCTCCGTCCAAACTCCCGCTGGTGTTCGCGCACTCGAGTCTGCAACTTTGTCAGGCCTTCCGAGGGCACTTACAGTGTGTTAATGTTGAAGAAGGAGACACGATCGCCGGAACAAGAGCTTTATTAGCCCGACGTTTCGGATTCCTACTCGAATCCATCATCAGAGACAAAAGAGCAGAAACGGGTGGTTGTTGCACAAGGGGCTGCGGTATTTATAGGATGCAGCAGCCATGCTACATCCGAACGAGAATGGCCGAACACGCGGCAGCGGTGCGCAGAAATGACGCCAGCTCTCAAGTTGCGGCTCATTCGACGAGATCCGGGCACACATTTAAATTCGATGAGGCCGAAATTCTCGCAAGAGGTGACAACCGAGTGAGCCGGGAGCTACTGGAATCATGATTTACTGGCCCCCAGTCCATCAACAAATGCAATGAACTTCCCCTTCCATACTCGGTGCTGAGACTTCGCCTAGGCGGAGTAATTGGCCACGCGGGGAGCGCACTGGTGAACACTCTTCCCAACACCCGGGTCAACGCGTCAGATAGTCGAGCAATCATCACGCCAACATCCAACGCACGTGATGAAATTGCAGCAATTATCGACTCGAATGTCGGCCATCAAGCAATGATCACACCAAGTGTGACAATCCCGAATGAAGGGGGAAGCCGTGAACGTTCATAGGTATGCGGTAGCATGGCTGCTGCATCCTATAAATACCGCAGCCCCTTGTGCAACAACCACCCGTTTCTGCTCTTTTGTCTCTGATGATGGATTCGAGTAGGAATCCGAAACGTCGGGCTAATAAAGCTCTTGTCCCGGCGATCGTGTCTCCTTCTTCAAGACTACTTCCTGGGACTCGGCTCTTCGCTTCTATTGGCAGTGTGTTAATGACTTTTCATACATGCAACACAGGTACCAGCTAAAAACTCAGACACGCGTGTCTCGCCGATCTTGTGCCGTCGCATGACGTGGTTGTAAGGGGCTCAGCCCATCAGTAGGCATTACAGCGCTCCCCATATACTGCCTGGTATACAAACTCCAGTTTCTATGCTCCCGGGTGCAACAGCTTCTAAGAGTTGGAGTGGTTGCTTTAACAACTTCGAATTTTTCCCGCGCACATTTCGCCGTCCTGAATATCGAGACTTCTAAGTCCTGACGACTAAACCCCCTGAACATGAACACATAGAATAGGGGAGCTCGATCGGTACGCAGTCAGATAAAGTAGCGCTTTTCGGTACTTGCTTTTGGGAAAAAGGCCTATCTTGAGGACGGCATGCTTCGCTATAATCGACGGATGTTTCGAGTCGGATTAAGTGCACAAGCGTGCTCATTTCACAAAAAATGGGTGTGCAAACTACATGGCTCATAAAATCCAAAGGCAGAATATTCCTTCTTTCCAATGCGAAGCCCTCAGTTGGCAGCCGTACTGTGGATTTAACACCGGCCCTCTGAATCTTTATTTTTGGTTGAGGAGTTCAGATACTGAGCAAATTGAATGCAGCTTTACTTTGAAGTACAGGCCAGACATGTGGGCAAAAAGATCGTTACGTGAATCTGATCTTAGCGTGGTTATTCAGATCCCCTTAGACCGAGCGCTATCAGAACTGATTCGTTGATTTTAGTCCGTGTTATTAATTTACAACCGGGTTGTCTTTTAAATAAAGCGTGCAAACTTATTCAATTTCATGGTTCCTTCCCCTCGGTATGCAACACGCTGCACGATGGCAACCGGCAGTTCGACCTTCGATTTAGGCTATGTCCACCGTGTGCTTCATAGTGGGTGTGGGGGGCGGCGACGGTGACTCGTGCGTGGAAGTAGACGCTCGTAGCATCTACCGCACTCTCTCCCCACCCGCCTGGGCCCGGTCTCATGATCAAGTCAAGAGGATCGGAGGCGGAAGATTGAGCAAGTGACTGGCGCGGCGAAAATCCGCACCTAGGCGCACCAACACATCCCCTGATCCACAACGAACGCTTGACCAAGATTTTCAAAAACAACAAAAAAGGGAGGCGGCACGAATCCCAACTAACACGGCGTGAGCCTGCGACTGAGCCTGCCAGCGCATTCCGAATGTCGGATGCATACTCCCGATAACGTTTGCCGGAATCCGATGAAGCCACGTGTTGGTCCAGCGCGTCTACCCCGTGGACCGTCTTAGGGGCAGCGGGGAAATGTTTCAATACCTCCTGATATCTACGTAGTTTGCCTTTTTGTAAAAATTTTCTTGTTCCTCAAGTTTGAATGGGAACGGTAATCTCTACATGAGAAGGTAATCGTGACCTGCGCACTGCGTAAAGCTGTGAAGAAACAATCTGAGGAAAAGTCGACTGCTTCATTCTGATTACTTTTAGCGTGAAAGGCCCCGTACCTCAGGTAGGAGAGCCCAGGGATGAATTATTCTGAAGAACAGCGGTTGTTGATAAAGCTTGGGTTGGCTGATTCTAATGGAAAACGCAGACTACCTGCAAAATTCGGCAAAAGAATAAGCATACCGTTGATTTCTTAAACATCAGTCTCAAGGCTTTGCGAATTCGCACTTTACATCTAGAAGTTTAATAACTAGTTACTCGACTGGCCAACTGGGAAAACTTCCCCTCCTGTCTTTAGGAAACGGTACTGATAAAATTAAGATGTTAGGAGGACCATTTGTGTCTTATTTGATTTCGTCAGCCAGTCCGCCAAACACAAATCCCAGACCGAGAAGGTAACAACCCCGCAAACGGGACCAGTTGGTCATGTAGTCAGATACTCCATCACCGAGGGAACGGGGAGAAGAAGCAAACTATCGACCCAGGGCAAAAAATTGTAGACTGGCGAAACTCATTCGTGGGGGGCTTCGTCGTATTTAGGAAGTTTCCACTCCCCAAGGACACAAGTCACTGATCCGAGCGCAAGGGATAAACGTGAAACCCTAAAATTTTGCCGCGATTTGGAAACTGTTGTCATACTGCTGAATGTATTAGATGGTGTTTTGGACGAGTCACTTCCTTGGAAAGTCTCTATCTCCCGGAGCGGTCAGTGTCTAGGTTTATTGTTTCAGAGTATCCCTACCTGTAGAACGCGTAGTGTACACCCCGGATTTGCACACGGATCATAAAACTGCGGCAATACTAGAATACGACACGCATCTTCGTCATCCGGTCTTCTTTTGGGGCGGACTAGCTGCATAGCGACATTTGTGGTGAAACGAAGTTCACCAATGGGGTAACAGGATATGTTCACTCCCTTGCACCTTGGGCTCGAAATTAGAGCCCAACTTAGGGCAGTTGCATAGGGATCAGGAATACCAACAATGTCAAAGGAGACTGGAATGGCCATTTCTGGCCCATTAGTCGTTGTAAGCCAGTCCTAGCCGGTCTTGTGCTAGGACAACCTGAGGTTCAAAACCAGGGTTCTTTGATTATTGAGCGTATAGCTCAGCGCCCTATCACTGAGTCAGGGGCCAGTTGTCCTGTCGGTTTTGTTTTTTTGCTTGTCTCCGACTATCGTCAATTCATTGTTAGCAAAGACCCGAGCCCATAACATGTGCGGCATTTCGAGAAATTGAATTCAAGTCTGAAGGTGGTTCTCCTTGCAAACATATCAGTGTTCTCCAGCCTGTCGCCGTTAAGCACGCCTGCATAGTTGGCTGGCACCTAAGACGAACCTCCGGACACTTTATGGAATCCCGTTTGTGCATTTTCTCAGTCTCATCCTCCTGACACTTTAGTGGAGCCGAACTGAAAGAAACCGCAAGGTGGTGGTCAAGCGAGTCTGTGGATTTATCCAAGCTGTCCCGTTTTATCAGCCAGATAGGAGGAAACCATGGAGCGTGCTGTTACTTATCAATTGGGTTCTCACAAAGCGTTTCGTGCTATAGCCTACAAGTTGACGTTCTTAAAAGATTACAAAGAAAGGCAATCCTAAATCTGAGTTTTAAAATATTTAAAGGTATTTCATCTCTCCGCGTAAGTTGCGCGACATGCGCACGAAGAGGAAGTTTTACTGAATGGAGGAGTTCTTTGGGTATGTAGCTTCCCATGTTTTCCCGCATAGACATTCATTTGTCTTAGAATTCTAGTCTCGAATCCTTTCAGGCGGTCAGATAGCGGACCGATAATAACTATCGCGCCTCTCTTGCCGCCATCAGATAATATTTACCTGTTCGTTATCCAGCCACGTCGAGAAGTGTCGCCTACGTATGGATTCGAAACTTTTTCCGGTCGCAGCCGACATGCTTCGCATCCATGTATTAATCATTTGGTTGGGAGACGCAATGACTATGCATAACTGAGTTAAAATTGTAGATGTTAAGACGGGAATATTTTGAGGTGAAGACTGCAAATAAGACAGAACTGGTCATTGCGGTCTCCCACTTGTCTGTCGGTAACACTTGTGCATTGTTCTGTTAGAACCCGGTGATCACTACAACTTACGCCACATGAAATTGCCTCGTTGTGTTTATCAGTCGGCTAAAGCTATACATCGTTCCTGTTGCCCATCATTAGAGACGGTTGAAAGAGGCGCTGGCCTTCACACATTTAATAAAGTTCTTGCTTAACTTCCGACGTTTTCCCATTTTCCCTTTGCCGACCAGCCTACTACCAATGGGTGCCCTTCATGTTGGGTCTCCAGTGCATCCTCTTCTACCTTCCTCACATACTTTGGCAGACAGTCTGCACGTCTCGGGCCGGTGGCGATATCTTCACACTCATTGGAGCAGCTGCGAAGGCCGCAGTGGACGACCGGAATACTCGACTGACCAAGGTCAACGGCGTAGCTGAATTCCTCGAGGACATGATTGAAGAACACCAAACCAGCCGACGGGTACGCCAAACATGCCTGGGTGTTACTGAGCTTCCCAAATGATAATAACATTCATATAAGTAAATAAGGGTAAGCCTGCCTGAGTTTGCCCTTAGACAGATTTGGCCCTGTTATTTGCATCGACAGGCGGGCCATCTGAGTGACCATGTAGTCCAAAGTTAAGGTTTGGTAAACATTTGGGCATTTGTGGAAAGTTAAGACCATTGAGTATTTCCTTAGTTGGCGCGTTAGTCAGAGTGGAAGCCAAAACGCTAATAGGGTGAAACTTTATCTCTGCTTTGAAGGATGGGACGATTCAAATGTAGGGATGCGTTCAGTCAAAGCAGTGATGAAGAAGATATCACGAATGAGATCAGAAACACTTGCAACTAAACTATTTAGCTGTTAGAAGCAAGAGCCGTTTTTAAAAAAGCCAATATTTCACAAGAAAACTTGTAAACATTTAATAGTCGAAGGACACGCACAGGACACGGCGAACAATAACCCAACTCCTTCGGTTAATACATATTGCTATCAAGCAGAAGGGTTTTTGCACGGATTTCAAAGATTTAGATTTCGCTAACGACGTCAGGGATTTTAGTGCCAAGTTTTATTTGAGAACATAAACTAAAGGCCAGTCACCAATTTACATCAGTACAGTGAGTGGTCGATCTCATAAAATGTTGGCCGAAAATCGGAAAGACGTTTTCGATCGGGAGAAATTACTTAGGTGCAATTGCAATGCGAACTAGCTCGCGGAGTAATCCCATGATGTTTCAGAGTTGCCATGATGTTGGCTTTTGAATGCACTTTTTTCGACCTGTTGAAATCTAACTATGCAAAAGTGACTATATAAGTGGTATGCATCTTTTGCACTGGTTTTCGATGCCCTTATAAGTTCAAATATATTTTATGCAAACCTTGGAAGAATAGGCTTTCTTTTGCTCATTTGATAGTAAATCGTGTCCTCTTTAAAGTTGTTACTAGAAGGAGGGTTATATTTATGTTCTGAAAAGTTGGCAAATTCCCGAATAATTTTGAGCCAGATCGGCCGTTTCACTAGTGTTTGGTGATTTAAGTCTGCAGGGTGTATAGTTTCCACGTAAGGAAAATCGTATATTGTTCTGTGTATTTAAAGATATACCACTTAGAGTTCGCAAATTTTGCATTTGATACGAACTATGCTGTCTACTGCCTGTTGTGTACATAGACGTTGCCGAGTCTTAAAAAATCTAATAACAAGGAACTTTTTTTATAATCGATATATAGCCCTCCTTCTAGTAGCAAATGTAAGGAGGACATGATTTACTATCAAATGAGCAAAAGAAAGCCTATTCTTCCAAGGTTTGCATGAAATATATTTGAACTTATAAGGGCATCGAAAACCAGTGCAGAAGATGCATACCTTTTACATAGTCATTTTTGCCGAGTGAGATTTCAGCAGGTCGAAAAAAGTGCATTCAAAAGCCAACATCCCGTCAAGTCCGAAACATCATTGGGTTACGCCGCGAGCTAGTTCGTATTACAATCGCACCTAAGTAATCCCTCCTGATCGAAAACGTCCTTCCGATTTTCGGCCAACAATTTATGAGATCGGTCACCCACTGTAATTGGTTCTTTGACAGATCTCCTACACCCCTGTAGACAAAATCATGCTGTCTGCAGAAAACACGGTAAAAACTTATACTTGTGTGCCTTTTATAGGTTTCTACGTCTTCTTCAATTCAAAGGGGCGGAAAAGTTTCAGGTTCACTAAGCTTACAATTTTATGATACAACAAACTTCGAAGTGCCCACAGAGCTTACCGTCGTTCCTGAGGGTCTGAAGCTAAGTGTTAAGCATTTCCTGAAAAACTGCACCACATAACTCCAAATTCACCTACAGTAAAGCTCCCTTATGTTGGCGGGTTATTACAATAGATATGTGTAGACTTGCAGATTTGGTGGAGATTGCTAATGAATCTGAAGGTAGTAGGCTTGAAGGAATTATCAGAGGAGCATCTCAACAAATTATGCAAATCTCCGAATTTATAACAACCAAAATAGTTAATGCCTTAAAATATAAAATTTGGGAAGGAAGTCAGCTTCTGTAAAATAAATATAATGATAGGAGGCGGGGATATGGACTCCCGTTCTATAGATAGCCATACTCCAGACTACAGGGTGGTTGAATTTAGGACTATTTAGGGCCAGGGTCAGAATCAGGAGGGCTTTGCTTAGAGTTAGGATAAGGATGGTTGGGGTTATGAGGGTAGGTGTTAGGTTTAGGGTTAGGGTTGAGGTTAAGGTCCAATTTAGAACAGGGAAATTCGCATCCGCTATGTTTTTACGCCGTTAGTACGTGGATCCCTATTCCGGTGTCCGGCTGAAAGCAAGAGATAAACGTTTTTTTATATTTTCTAAGAAGTGGAGCCCAACTGGAAGGTAGATCAAAAATCTGTGTATACTTTGGACACTACTCAGTCAGCGAACCTTTCCTACCTAAAAGGGTGAGCAGTCAGAAGCCAGTTTGCCACCATGGGTAAATTACTCTTAGGCATCGAAACTTCACTCGCCTAGTATCTTTTGCATGGAAACACATTTCAAGGCAGCTGAAACTTCGATAATCCGTCCCTGTCGGGAAGCAACTTATCTGCGAGATAATTGAACTTGTTAGTACTCATGGAAACTATGCAAAACAAGCTACTCGAGCGATGGAAATTTTATAGCCTATGAAATCAAAAAATTTTTGAAATTGCCATTTTAAACAGAGAATATATCAGGTTTTACATATAGATCGGCCTTTTCATCTTAGCTGGATAAACGATGTTTCGGTCCAGGGACGGCGAAGATGCGTCGCAAAAAACGATCTAAGCGCTATAATCCGCTGCTGACAAGAAGGCGAATTTCACGGCTGTTGAACTGGCAATAAATGACGTCAGTAAAGAGCACAAAGAAACGACTATGAGAAGTCAGTTCCGGTTAGTCAGGCATCAGTTTCCTGCTTCGGAGGAAACAATTGTCCATGAATAAAGCAGATGCCACATGGTGACCCATTTTCGACAACCATGAGGTGTAATTCGCCAAGGTTACAAAAACGAACATTACCATTCAAGTGTGTTCTTAACCGCCCTTTTCACTTTCCTTAAAGGTGGTCTTTGCCTATAATGGCTAATAAACAATCTCATTTAACTGCAAACAGGTGTAGCACATACAAGAGGTCAGTGAACCATGACAAAAATTCTGAAACAGAGCAAGAATGAACAAAAATTAGTGAAACATTTTCCTCACATAATTGTTTTACAACGTTGCTATTCGGTAAAATCACTTTAACTTCAAAGTCCTTTTCTTTTTCCCGGCAAACAAACGTTTTAAACTTTACGCATTTCCCCTGCTCTCGATCGCAGTAAGATTCGTTTTATATAGCTCGGAATGAAAGTGCATTATCGCTGGCTAACTTTCCAATAAAGTCATTACAGTCATATAGAAAACTCTCATGGAGAAGGTAACAGCACAAATAGCAAAGATAAGATGCACTTCTTGATCATCTCCCCTCAGTTACTATGACAGCCACACTGGAACATTCTGTTTTTACATTCTTTTCACTACAGGGGCGGAGGGCCCAGATTGTGAACAATCTGTACGATCATTGCGGCCTCTGTGTGGTGAGCAAACGCATGGGCACCTGTTTGGTAATCTCCTATCTCGCGATAAAGCTGCTCATAGCAGCGAATTCGGCCCTTCAACTCTACCTCATTCAGTGCTTCTTGGGCTTCACTGGCAACTATGCGCAACCAGTCGAGAAGCTAGGGAAGACCGGGAAGGAAACCGCTGCAACATATGAACTCTGTACGTGCACACTGTGGTTTATCGTTTTACCCCTCGTTTTGCATCCGGTTGCTATAGTCTTTTGGTTAACATCATATTATGTTTGCTAACCCCCCCAGTTTTAAGACATTTAGGGCAAGAAACTCTGTTTTGTGGGAGGCAGGATGACCTGTTAAGCGAAAGGGTAGAAGATGCTCTGCAATTTAAATCTACCATTTCCCCTCACAAGCTCCAGAAAGCACCCAATGTCGACAATGATAGATGGGCGCTCACAGGTCGCGCTACGACACCTGCTCGTCTCGCTGCGTCTCGAAGCTCAAACTAGAGCCGCATAGCGGCTCATAATATGCGCAGATTGAGCCCTAAGGCACAACGGGGCGACTGAGTCCCGTAATGCGATCGGTAAGCACCCCTCTATCAATGTTAATATACCCGATCTCAACCGAGAGGACATCGAGCCAATGGTTTAACGGTTAGAGCGCTGGACTTCTAACCAACCGGTAGGGGGTTTAAGCTTCGGGGTGGGGGTAGCACACCTCGGGGTTGAATGTGACTGGCTAATGACGGCCGGCAAGCCCGAAATTAGCGCTCCAGTTTCCCTGGCCTTTGTCGCTAATGCCATTCTGCATTCAATATAGTTCGAATTGAAGTTTACCGTACAGCAGATTGCTGACTTATAGCCGTTTATAAAGTTCGATGGTAAACAGGTTATGGGCAGGCAACCGCGTCTGTACAGTCAAATTGAGTTGTGCTGCTGTTAAACGTAACTTCCCAGTAGTTACATTTGAATAATAAAGGTGGCTTCTCAGAAATAGACTTCATGATCTGTTCCTGAATGTTCATCATGGGAACTGATATATTTTCAATTATTTCATCAATGTTTAGCGGTAATGCCCGTGTAAACATTTAAGAAGTCAAGTACAGCAAACTTACACTTTTGATTTTTCCGGTCTGTACAGTAATATAAAGGAGGGTAGAGTAACAAAAGTTAAATAGCCAATAAAAGCATGTATGGGGAGAGGGTTGAGGGCGTCCAGAGATCAGGGGTCAGTCTAGTTCTGTCATAGGCTTAGGGAGGTGGATGGGGAAGGTGTCTGGCCATTGGCTATGTCTCCGTTTCTTCGCTGTAACGTGATGTGGAGGGGGTGCGAGCACACACGCTGGGTTCATCTTTGCCCGGCAGAACTTTAGCTATTGTGCAAACGCTTTTTTCGAGCACAGGATTGGGTTGACTAACTGTATGGCCACTGCCTCTGCCGACGCAAGTATCCGCTAACGCAGGAATTTGGAATGTCTCGCCGGCACTCTGTTGACGTCTACCCCGTGGTCGCTGTCAACTAAGTGAGCCACAATTGCGATAGAGATAGGCTTTTCCACGCCTTGATTTAGCCATGCAGGATGGTGCTGTCGCATCCGTGGGCCTCCGGATGTCGCTGTACTGTTTCCGTCGAGATCTTTGAAAGGAAACTGGATTTGTATAGCAGTGTCCACTTAATTACCACCCGACCTCTATAACCTTAACAAGAACCGTTGTTATGGTACTACTTGCTACATTTCAGTAACATTTTAGATCGAATTTCTTATTGTCCCCAACCAATCGCCTACGCTTACTGGCATGCACCTATGCAACTTCTGTCACTGGGGGTATTATTTATTTCCCTGCACTGGAAACGACCACTTTACTACTGCTCGTACCACTAACACTCGAGACAGTTTGTTTACTTGTACAGACTTGACGCTTTTCCGATTATTTGCCACCTTTATGATACCTTTTCCAATTTTTGATACTTTTCATTTGCTTTTAAACAAATAGGGAGTTCTACGGCGAAGACATACATTTCCCTCAATAAAAGTGAACTGAACTTAACTAGTTTTTCGACCAGTAGAACCTGCTCCTCAGGAGCAAGTAAAGTCAGAATGAGGTTTAGAATAAGCTCGTATTTGTGAGAGTTAAAGCGTGCTTTCAGTGTATTGGAAGATTGTGACGATCCCCAAAGCTCAGGTAAGTTAGAAACTGATCATGTATTGCCGGTACTTCGGCAACTCGTCATGTTTTGGACGATGCATTTACTCAAGCGGAAAATTACTATCTGGCAAGCAACAGTGAACAAAAATAAGTCAAAAAATTGTTTGTCCAGCGGCAGCGACAATGTTTCTACTGGTAAGAACCTATGAATCTCTTCCCCCCCCCCGAAGATAAAATTACAAATCTCAATATTAGAGTAGCTTTTGACCTACAGTTCCGTTTGATTTCACAATCTTCAAACATATTGCCGGGGGAATTTGGACCAGTTAGTCCGACCTAGTTTATTTGCCTCAACCAAACACTATAAGCCGTCCATGTGGCTCTTCGTCGATGGGCTTCAAGTCCTACCGGTGAAGGGAAAGCTCAGAGGACTTAAGAGGACTGGGGCTTTAGTTCTTGGCTCAGTCGCTCTCATCGGCCATCCGGTCTCACACAAGATCTGAAAAACGCGACAACTGGGTACAGGCCAGAAGAAATTCACAGCCTAGGAATGCAATGGCGTTTAAATTCGCCTCCAGTGAGTACATTTAATTTGGATGCATCCCATACTATTCGACAAATCAATGCAAATCGACCCAGCCTTCAGTATTAGTTCGGGATATGCGCACCCTAAATGGTGACGCGGACCAGATGCTAGGAAACTAAGTAGACTAGGCTATTTGTCAATCGAAAGTAACAGCACGGTGCATTCCTAATTTATCTTCCATCATCAGTCAAACCTTACCCCAAACAACAGTGAGCTGGGTCCGCATGCTCATTGAGTTGAACGCCTAAAGTCTCCATGGCTCTAAACTAGTGGCGTAAGGCAGAACTAAATGTCTGTATTTCCTCCTATGATCGAATTAGTTCCCTGAACACCATTTCCACGCGAGTTTCAACATTCCGGGTTGTAGTTAACAGACTTTGAACCACCAGCCTGCGTGGCAGAAGAGTAAACTCAATGACCCGTCCAACCCCAATCTCGGGGCTTAGGCTTTTCCAAGCTGCAGTTAGAGCATGGGTCGTTGTAGGACATCGTGAAAGCCCGAAATGGCTATTCGTATCTAACTCTTCTTTTTTGATAATACTTCTCGATTATTAGTCGCCCTTGGTAACGCGACGGCCTGTAGTGCTCTAACGGCAGTCCCGTGGCAAACCAAAACGTCCGCATTCTCTTCTATAAGAAAGTCAGATTACTTAACGCCAGTCACACAGGACACTTGCCAATGATCTCAAATTCAGATCCTTGAATCCTACCTTGGATGGTTAGAGCTTTTAGACGGGCATTGATTAGAATGTGGGCTTGCTACCAACTATGATCGAAATGTGGCCTGTTGTCCCTCATTCTCACAGTCAACCACTCTTTCGTGCTGCGAAAAATATCTATCGAACACGTCGTTCACCAGATGCTCCAAATAAACAAGCACTTATTCTTTATGTGTAGGGAAGAAGAAGGCTGTTCGATCCCTGGAACCATTTGTTTATTCGTTTAAGATCTCGAGCTCGTGCAGGCGTCCGTTGTCGGAGATGAAAGAGGCAACAAAACACTCAACAGCCAGTCGAACATCAGTGACGCAGGTCTGGAGCTCGAAAGCTCAGAAAAATAAAAAATGGTTTCGGCCATCAAACGGTCTTCTTCCTTACTCATATATACACTTGCAACTCAAAAATCCGCCTCCATTCATGGGTAATTTTTTTAGCAATTTACACCAACAGATTTCCTCTATCTTCTAGACACGTCCCTATTCAGCTGGACACCTAGGTACATTATAAGAGTCAAGTCTGCGAAAGAGGGAACTTTATTTGGAAGGAGGGAAGGCAATCGTCTGAGTGCCCACGTATCTCTGTTGGCTCCTCCTGATTTAGTCTTTCATGACCCCTGCACTTTGAATTCGTAGCTGCGAAATCCATACCATCTTTTGCTGCCTTTCAGACTTTCAAACTTAGAGAGTAACCTTATTCCTCCTGCGCACCGATAAACCTTTCAGCGGACTACCCTCAGGGCTACAACTTTGGATGGACTCTCTTGAATTACATTCGGACCGGTCGAGAGTGGCCACACACACTACTTTTCCCGCGGGTCGCCTACTGTCGAGTGCCCGGTATCCGAACGGTGGGTGGAGATAACGCCTACACCGCCCAATGCGCTCTCCCAATCAATATGCTCAACGAGAAACTCTACATCTTCCTCTGGTTCTGGATCTGCTTCCTGCTAGCCGTCACCTGCGGAAGCATCCTGCTCTGGTTACTTCGTATTGTCAGTCCCTTCCACCGCAGGCGATTTGTCCGGCGCTACCTTCGTGCTCACAAGCTCCAGACGCCAAAGGAATCCAGGTTGAGTTGCTTGTTGGACGAATTTGTGGATATCTACCTCCGGCGTGACGGAATCTTCCTGGTTCGCATGATTGCCATCAATGCGGGTCACGTGGTCGCCTCTGAGGTGGTCATGGTACTCTGGAAAAACTACCTGCAAAGAACGGAACTAAGCATGCCCCCACTGCCCGACCATAGTGACGTAAAAGAAGACCCCGCCATTCCACTTGACTGCGTTTAGCTTTTCTAAAATACTACTACTCACTCTTTTGCCCACCCATGCACCCTTGTCGATCGCCATGCCCACAAAATCACTGATGTTGCCGCTCCAGGCTCCGAAGTAAGCCTCAGAAATCGATCCAGATCCTAACAGCCAGGGGGTATGTGGAAAAATACGATGCGATGAATGAAAAATTCGCATTGTCCAGCTTGCTCAATGCTTACGAGAAAGGACTCGAATTTTCTGACTCTAGGAAACTTGTTTATACAATCTTTGCACTTGAAGAATTAAACTTTTGATGCTGAGAATATAGAAGTACAAACATTGTTAGCTTACTTCTACATAAGTATCTGAAATAAATGGCTATGAATAATTTATTTGATATTCTGCGTAGAACAAGCTCTAACTAGCTGTTTCTGAAACATCGGATCATGTTAGCGGAGGAAGTGATGTTAGTTCGACCATTGATTTCGACTATGTCCACCGTGTGTCCCACAGCAATGGTGGAAACAGGGACGGTGACATGCGCAGGGGTTTATAGTGCCAGTAGACTTGCGCTGCATCTACCTACACTCTCTCCTCCTCCCCCGCCTGAGCCCGGTGTCAAGACAGAGTCAAGAAGACCGGAGACGAGGGAGGCCGCAGGTGGATGGCTCGGACGGATCCTCACCTTGGCGCTCCACTCCGCACCCCTTGGTCCACACAACAATGACCAGGATTTTGACCACAAAACAATGGTCCAGTTGTGCGACGACTGCCGACAACAGGGTCTGCCAGCGCACCCCTTGTATGTTGGCATTTGTTATTGCGCACAGATAACGCCTGCCAGAATCCGATGTGACCCCCGTGTTGGTCCAGCGTAGTCTAACACATGGCCCGCTTTGGGGGCACAGCGGTGGAAGTATATGCGTGTGAAGAACATGTACGCAGTCTACGTTGTTGAAGAACGAGCCCCATTACCCAACAGTCCCTCAATCTAACATTAGTTTCATATATGTGTGTGAATGCATGAGGCTTTCCAAGTGGTCTTTTTCAGTTTGCGCCACAGCAGAGGAATTATACGACAACCACGGAATTCGGTTAAACGACCAGTGCGAATAATATTAGTTGAAAGTTCCCTTGCCTACTGCAGTCAAGAAACTTGCGTTTGGTTCATCGACCTGTTCGTGAAAATGTCACTTTAAATGGCCATTCTACGTAGCCTTGGTAGTCAAAAAAAGAAATCGGAAAATTAAAGTGGTAATACATTTCTAAGACAACTGCGGAGATATATCCTCGTCAATTCTGCATTGATCTGTCTCTCTCAATGTCAATTACATGATATTACGTTAAAAATGCGTATACGCCTCTGTTTCAGCCTACACCGATAATTTCCTTATGTAGGAGATTTTAGAGGCCTAGTAGTGTGTGGCATAAGTCACACGTCCAGTGATTAAGTGGAACACACTGCTAAACTACGTGTAGAAGAGGCCGGTGATGGCTATATTTTAACCTCTTTCAGCGTCTTCTTTTCCAAACAGAATGTTTGTCAGTCCATAAGCCAGAACAGATTTGAATTTGTCATCTTATTGAAAAATTCATAAATGTTGTGGGCTGTAGTCTTAAAAGGGTTCATCAAATCGCTGCTTCAGATGATGGATCAAGTTATTCCAGCTAGTTAGCCTATGTCTTGGAGCCTCTACTATAAGACTCTCGAAACGATGCTTCTGTGATAGTTGTGCAGCCGTTGCCTTTCTCTAATGGCAGATTTCAAAAGCTAGGACGTCCAAAACTCGGAACCACTCGCTTTGAGTGTACATCGTCGATCTCGTTAGGTTTTCAGAGACGGTGAATAAAACGTCAGCAGGCGCTTTGGACGAGGTGGAGATCTGTTAAGGTAGCACTTATTTCCGGATTTACATAATTGAGCTGTAGAAAACCTTCCAAGCATATATTTGGGTGCATGGTTGACAGAGGACTGATATATCGCGAAAATGTGGAAAAAGACGTACAATTCGCCAATCGAAACGAAGAATACTCGATCGTTGGAGTAAGGGGTGGGGTTGTATGACCGATGCGATAATTGTTGATTGTATGATTAGCTTATGTGACGATGGCAAGTCATTCTGAAGAATGTTCATTCACGGTCAGGTAATTGAAGTATTTGTCCTGAATGGATGTATCCCTAAAGCTGAAGTGACTGGAGAGGGGTTGTTGCATTTAGTGGTCGACTGAAGAAGTCGGCGGCCCACTTGACAGGGCCGCCAATCCTGTAGGTGTTGAAAGTATTAGCGAGCACATTTTGGCTTGCGAACTTATGCGTGCGGCCAACTCGCAAGGGTCACAAAGACAGTAAGTCAGCAAGAAACAATGTTTCTGAGTAGACTTGTGACTATGTTCCTAGCTTGGCATTTACCATCCCAGTGTAGTACTGTGAAATTCCCCACTGTATTTGTCCTATTGAAAACGTTACTAAATAGGTGAAAGTAGAAATGTACTTCCCATTTATAATATTCATCTACCCAGCCAGTTTCGCGGCCGTGATTTTATAGCAGAGACTTAATGTGGAGATAAAAGCACAGTTGAAAGCACTCTTCTGGTTAACCGTTTAACTAGTCCGAAAAAAGCAGCTTTGTATCCATGACATTTTTTAAATTGAAGACATTACTATTGCTAGTCTGAACCAACCCAAACATCAAGTTTAATGAACATGATAGCGCTGGACATGGATACAAGTACAGGCTCAGAATATTGACAGGCAAGTTGCCCTGACCGTCTGTGGAAAATATTGTTTGCAGTCTAATCCCAAATTCAATGATGTAGATTAAAGCTTCCTTTGTGAATAGGGAATATAATGGAACTATGTGATTTTGGCGTCCAACAGACGAAATTGTATTGTTTCTACCTCACTGCGCTTTTAAGAATTTGATCTACTGTGGCCGTCCCAAGATATCCACAACTATTTCCGACTATCTCATGCGCCAGCTCGAATCTAGCTGTTTAATTTCATCAAAGAACAATTGTTGCCTTCACAGACCGCGTAAAATATTGCCGATGGGGAAGGATTCTCGGGCAGGTTTATCACGGCAAATATTTGTGACTATTTGTGAGAAAGTTCTGCAACAATTAATGTTTCAAACTTAAGAACCTACTCAGACTCCTTAGAGCATATAGAAGACGTCTCGGCACTGATATAGTAATTTTCAAAAACTTGAGCAAAAATTGTGTCAGAAAATCTTTAAAATTACGTCGCATAAGGAGATCTCATTTTCCGTCTTTACTCCGAGTTTGACAACTCCATCTTAGTTTGGACTCTGTTTTCGTCGGGTATATGAAAATATCAGACGCCTCTTTTCCATTTTCTTACCTTTTTCCGTTTAAAGTTTACAGCTTTATATGTTGGTAGGGGTAAGGGTGCCAAGACACCAGACTTCAGAGCTATTCCACCAAGCCGCATGGACAACTATGTCGTGGCCATGGATTCTGAATTTTTCTCTGTGACTTAGATGACTGGCTGTACACGGCAGACACTGCCAATCGGGGGCTTTACTGTGTGTCAGTATTTTTAGAAATGTTTTTGTTTTAGGCCTGACTTGAGACCTGTGAAATTCCATGCAAACCTGATCAGAATCTGTTAAAACAATTGACTTCAATGAAGAACGAATATGCAGACATTTTCCGCAGTATGTATGTCCACCAACGAGCGCTGAATAAAATCGATCTTTTTAATGCTTAACTGTTGGCCTTTCATCAAAACCGTAGGAATTTATAGCATGGGAAATGCATGACATAATAGAATCTGGCTGATAAAACTGTGCACCCCTGAAATGGACCGCGCTTACTCATCGTCGTTTTTTCATTTCCAACAACTCAATATCACTATCATTGCTTCCCTATGGTAAATCCTTTTATTCCATTCCAGACATGGCACCCTCCGTCTGCTCATTGCCCCTTGATACTTTCGCCCTATACCGGTGCCCAAATACCACATAATTGACCAGCTTATTCGCCTACTTTACGACCTCGAAGGACAGGAGAAAGGTCCTTTCAGAAGTCCGATTAAGGCCGCTCTGACGACTTGAGATTCAATTTTTATATCAGCATTTAATAAATGTTTCCTGTATTGATCAAGTTGCCTCACGACACCTTATGATACAAGTTAGAGTACAACTGACATTCATGATTGGAAATAATTTTACCCAGCAATCTTTTATGACGTCTATTTACCTCTAAGTTACCCGTCAATTACATGATTCTAGGATCACTGATTTCATTGTCCCGTAAGATATCCTACGTACCTTTAGTCTTTATTTGGTTACGTCAAACGTATGGCAGGAGCAAGGGTAAAATCTGTGCATGAGGTTGTCCGGATATGCCTTATTGGTATTATGCCTTTGTCCACGCCGGCCGTATTCTTGCCTGAGGCAGCCGCCACTTACTCCAGGGTCTCAAGCCCACAGTAAGTAATTATCATGCTGTCCTAATCAACGTGTTCAATAAGAAGACTTACACCTTGATTTGACTCTGCGTCCACTGCCGAAATCCCTTGATCGGTTTTGTCAGGGTGTGTATACCCTAGATCTTACGGCCTCCATGCGGGCTACTCTCGCCTCGGCAAGGTTCCCACTAAGGACATTGCAGTGATTTTGCGAGCAGTCGTCTGAGCCTATAAGTCTCAAATAAATTTATTTACTCCATGCAAACGATTACTTTCTGAGGAAATTAAAAAGCCGCAATTTCAAAAACTAGAGTATCGACCAGAAAGCCCACAGGGAACGCCAAAGGGGACACACTGACGAACCGAACTCTTCGCAGATGTGTCGCGCAGAGGTAGAATATCGACGAAACACGTGTCTGGGCTTTTGGCTGGTACCCGTTCTGTCATGTATGGTAGCAGTAAAGACATGGTATCAGTAGAGACATCTTTGTTCTCTGATGAGTAGATGGAAGTCAAACTTCTAGTTGCAGAACATCTCTCATTATTGTATACATTTGGGTTCCACAACACACTGTTCTTCTCAAAGGATTGAATTTTAATATATATTTTCAAAAGCCAAATTTCCGTCTAAAAATACTATTTGCAAAGAATTCCACAAACTCGAATCGCTGGGAAAACGCTTTCTGCATTGTAAACCACTGGCTGTCAGATAAAAGTGGTTAAGTGTAAGTAGACCACGATTTATTTCGAAGAATGAAGGCAGAAACCGATCAACACTCCCCCCACGCACGCTGGCGATAAGTGTGAGCAAATCCAACGAAGGATACCGGAATGGTCACGCCTGGTCTATGCGCCGAATCAAAGGGACCCGCTATATCAGACCGCGTTTGGTTACAGTACGTTACCGATCTCATGAAATGTTGGCCGAAATTCTGGAATGCGTTTTCGATTAGAAAGGATTACTTAGGTGGGCTTGTAAGATTGATTAGCATGCAACGTTGTCATATAGCATTTTGGACTCATCAGGATGCCGACATTGGGATGCACTTCTTTTTGACCTCCTGCAGAAACCCCATTCGGTAAAAAATGACTATTTATTTAGCAGGCATTTTTTCTATTAGTTTCCGACGGTCAGCCTGGTCTTCCTTTGGGTTAGCGTTTAGCGACTCCAGTCTACAAGGTGCAGGCTTTCTGCGTAAGGAAAATGACATATTCCTCTACGACTTCAAGAAGGTGTCATATAGAGTTCATAAATCCTTGAAATGGATGCGGACTACGTTGTACATTTCATGAGGAGCATTGGCAAATGGACATGTGCGGTCCTGTATGCATGGACATCGCATGGTCTTAACAGTCTCATAATTAATAACTCTTCTAGAACCCAAATATACACTTTCTTCGGATGCAAAATATGAAGAAAATGTAATTTTCTACCAAAACATTAAAATAAAGCATATTTTTGCATGTTTTCCATTTATTATATATTTGGTTTATAAGACCATCAAAAATCAATAGGAAAAATGCATGCTACATAAGTAGTCTTTTTTTTTTACCAAGTGTGATTTCTGAATGAGGTCAAAAAGGAGTGCATCCAAAAGTCGACATCCTGGTGAGTCCAAAATACTATAGGATTATGCGGCATGCTAATTAATCTTACAACCTCACCTAAGTAATCCTCGCTAAGCGAAAACGCATTTCTGAATTTCGGCTATCATTTCATGAGAACGGTCGCGCACTGTAAGTATTGATCTAAGTGTATTTGTAACTGGGACAAGATCTTAATTTCTGTCAGCCTGGATAGGTACTATTCGGTCATACGTGTGCTTGAGCTCCACCAGCTGGTTTGATTCCAGGGAGGAAGGCAGTGGTTCTTTTTTGTCTCAGAGCTCCTTTCAGTAATCCGCATCGAGTACTGATAGTTCGGCACTGAGCCAATTCCTGTGAGTGCCTTTTTAGTGATGGCTGTCAATAATTGCTTAGTAAGTTTCAAGATCTCGCAGTCGGATCGGTGACTCGGCCCTTTCCCCCCCCCCACAATGCACTGTGTACTTCGTTCAAGCGGAGCAGTTGCGCATTATAACTAAAGCAGAGATTATATCCTGAGAGGAGTTATGGCGAAAACAAGGGTGACTGAAATGGTCATTTCTGACTTATTAGCCACCGACATCAAGTCTTGAACCTGTTTTCATTGGTCCTCGAGCACCATTAAGCTCAACGCTCTGTCAACTTTGGACCACGTTTACGTTTTTCTGTCCTTTGCGATCGGGATTATTAAATTACGTTGAAAATGCGAGCATTAATTGGTTTGGGGGACGTACTTTTCTTGATGGGCCTTGCGATTTAATGCAGAGCCCGCACAGGCAATCGCCCAGCAACCATGAAGATACGCCTAGAGGAGTCCCGACAAAGAAACTGATTATGTCCAATCAGGGCGTTGTACGCAGACTGCTAATAGCGAAAACTGTTCGCACTTAGAGTTCATTTTATGCTCTTTGCTGTTCGGCACATTAGATGAGGGATTCTTGTAATAAAAAGAAATTTCCCTCCAGATTGTCTGTGCTGACATGAAGTTTATTTGCCTGGCGTTTCGGATTCTCACTCGAGCCCAGCATTGGAGACAGTGACAGAAATCGTGACCCGTTTCTACCATTGTCTCTGATGCTGGGGTAGAGCGAGAGTCCGCCTCGCCACGTGGGAGAGGCGGACTCAAAGGACCTGTAAACTCTTATACAGGTGTATAGATAACTGATGGCAATTTCAGTGACTTCTCTCACACCTGACGCCTTCTGTGGCGTCAATGGCAGGGGAGTCATGCGTAAAGCAGAAAATAATTGCGACCAGGTTAGGTTCTCGGAATCATCCGTGTTTTGGTCCTCCTCAGAAGATACTCTGGCATCTTGACCCTTTACCTCAGAGTACCCCACATTAACATAAGACCATTTAATTCCTGTCTTTCTGCATTTGTAAAAAAATGCGTGTTTCAACATGGATTTTTTCTCAAAAACCCAGTGACCTCGCATAAGGCCCCCGTCACACGACCTTTTTACACAGTCCACTGCATGCAAAAACATGACTTCATAACGATATCTAACTCCGGTGTACTTAATAAACCAGGAATCACCCCTGGGGCAGCAACCGCTAGCTCAGGTTCATAAAAGTCACCATTATATCTTTCTATTTACTAATTATTCTGAATTAAAAAACATTGCACCTTCGCACAAACAGAGACGTACGGATAAACAATCGACTTTTAACGATAAAACTTTAAGCCTTTGGCTTAAATTATTTCTCGAAGTTAGAAAACGGGTCAAGTGTTCAAAAAGGCATAGGGTTATTAGGCACAAAGTGATCTACAAATGCACAATAACGCCAAAGCTACTGAGGTCGGGATAACTGTTTCTGGATAATGTGATGCAACAGACCAACCGCAAGCCGCATTGGGTTTGCGTTCGATGCATTCGTTAGCCCGTGTTGAAGGAGGTTCCTGTTGGACCATTTACTGATTCGTTGACAAGATTATTTTATGCAACTGAGCTCTTTACAGAATTCGACGTCTGGATGCCATCTTTTCTCGAAAAGGCATATTTATTGTGGACATTGCAAAGGGCGAAGTGATTTAATGGGAAGACATTTATGACTTAAATTTTGGAAATCCCCATGAAATTAAATAACAGTATTATTTAAGTGGAAAAGGGCTAAAATCAATGTTATGTTGTCTTGCAGAATTAAGTTGACAGTATACAAATTAAAATAACCGATATCAGTCCTTGTCTCTGACAAGCACATTATGCTAAACAATTATCTTGGTAAAGACAACAGAGAGTCGTATGTAGACTGTGTAAATATGAGTACTGTCTTCGAACCAGAAACTTTCAGAGGTATGCCTCAGTAGAGTGAAACGAATACACACCAAACTACGAACGAGTAAATACAGCACATATATAAAGGCTAGTCGGAAGAAATCGAGTTATACTCGTGAATTTTCGAGCTGATGACACCAACCCGTCGTCAGACGAAAAAAAAAGGAGAAAGTGAAATGATCACACCAACTTGCTTGGCGTGACAGGGCAGCCACTGACAAGCAAGAAACTAATGTATGAAATGGGGGTGGACAAATAATTGGACTAGGATCTCTGGCGGAAGTGGGGAGGGGGAACTGTTGAGGCTCCCTGTGTTGGAGGTTAGGGGGGATCGACGATTTAATAGGATTACGGACGGTGGACTTAGTGTTCGTCGATCCGGTATGCGGGCAGAGGTCAGTGAGCCAACGTAGAGGTGTTGGGGATTGCAGTTGCGGTTCGCTGTGTCTGGGGTAGGGGGTGGCGAAATTGTGCGATTATACATTGCCCAGTATGGCTTAACGGCTGTCTTAGGTCGTGGGCACAAGTCGGTGAGCCGGGCACACAGACCTTCGTAATGAGCGTCCAGATCGACATGGCGATTGATGCTGGTCGTGTAAGAATGCCAGGCTTCAAGGAATTCTCGGGCTTGTTTGGTGTTTGTCGTGGCAACAACTTCAGTTCCTTCCCAATTGAGGCGATGGTCGCATTCAAGGGCGTGCGCAAACACGAGTGACAAAGGGTCAAGTCGGCGGATGGATAGTTTATGTTCGTTTATACGCGCCCCGAGTCGTCTGCCTGTATGACCAACATATCCACAAGAGCAGTTAGCACATGGAATGCGGTAGTTGACATTGCTGTCCTGCTCTTTGGGTATAGGGTCTTTTATTTCGTTTGACAACGGGTTGGTGTCACCAGCTTGAAAATTCACGAGTACACCTCGATTTTTTTCCGACGAGCCTTCTGTCTTCTATCTTCATCATATTATCTCGGAATGCGCACTGCAACAACTATTCATATATCTATACAGATATATACATATGTCAGAAGACATAAATTCCTTTATCTACAATTGTCGGACGCCTTCAGTCTTTCCCACACAATTGTCTGGGGGCAAAAAGTCCATTCTCAACTAACTGAGCCTAAGTTACAAGTATCCTTTTAGTTAAAAGGCCGGAGTGAGGTAGAACCATATTTAAGTAAAGCAGATTGGTCGAGCACCGGAACAGTCTGTTTATTGTTCTGAGCTTGCGAACTCGTACAGGAGTCTGTCGTCAGAGATAATAGCAACAACGGGACGAGTGACAGTTATAGGAAGTGCAAGCCAATCATTGATCGATGATGCAGCACTGGAAGTGACTGTTCAGGGCTTCGTACGGCGTCGCCAGTTCGATAAGTCAATTGAATGGGTTCCCACCGAGACCTAGACTTTAATCAATTCTCAAACTGTTTTGATTCTGGCGTGGACGATTTTATTGGTGGTTCTGAAGTCAAACCCACGACCCATTTTATAGGTGTGGCCTGCCACTTGTGATAATTCGTCGTCTCGTCTCGCAGCCAGCTCATATTCGTGCATTCTGCTCCGGTACCCCAACAGTCTTCTTACTGACTTATACCTACATCCGGAATTCAACTTTCTGCCTTCATTCGTGGTTATTACATTCGCCAGTTCGTTAAGTGTCTGACTTAGGAATACCAGTATATGCAGAACATTCATATCTTGATACACAGGAACGCAATGACTGATCGCCTTTGCTGGAACCTTCAATTCAACTTGCTTAGTACCTGCCGACACTTTCCCAAGACTACATTTGAACTGGATTGGGGAATCGGCATTGGAGAATTACAGCTACAGATAGGCAAACAGGCCCCACCAACCGTTCCATGTAGAACGGACGCAGCCGCTCAAGCAGTTATTGTACAATTAAGAAATATTCCGAGTAATGCTCTTCAACCGATCACCAAAACACCCCTAGTTCGCAATCAGGCCAACAGCAACACAACACAGCAGTATACAAATACTGTAGCCTCCTGCGCCTATTTTTCTGGCTCTCATTTTGCCACTGATTATGGTTACTGGCGAAAATTTAAAAAGACGGACGAAAGAAGGTTTTGCTCTGATAATCTGTTAGGCCGGTTTTGGCCGTTAGCATTATCTGGCTTTAATTCAACTTTGACAGTCGGGTCTGGATTACTACCTCATTGTGGCACTGATCCTACAGAGAAGACTCCGATCCGATCCATCGAATTAAACTGTTAACCAATCCCAAAAAATCCTTCGATAATTCCTTATTAGCATTTTGAAACTAAACTCATAAAAGTTGGCCTCTTTAGGTCTTACTTGATCCGTCAGCACTCCTTGATCGTCTGAATGCTGACTAACTATTGGGCTTTGCTCGGATTCAATGTTTTCGGGTTCGCTATTGTAATTCAAAGCGGACTATCACATTTGACCTGCGGGACCTTCGAGTTTCATTAATCTACCTTTTGGCAAGATGTCCAACCATATAACCCGCTCCTGTTCGATGACGAAGATTGGCCACAAAGTTGAGAATCTGCTACTGCAGATCAGTTATAACGATGAAAGTGGAAGTTAATCAGCTTGCTATGCCTCATTAGACTTCAGTGTTATTTGCAGCTGTTAGGGGTTAGATTTAGGGATTCAGATTAGGGGTTAGGGTCTAGTATTAGCGGTTATCGTTAGAGGTTAGGGTTCGGGGTTAGTGCAACTACTTCTCTGCCATTAAAAGTACAACCGCGCATTCCCAACAGCGTTTTTTGCATATAACTACTTGGCCTCGTCGCCTGTGCATTCATCGACCCCACCTGTAAAAAGCCATACTACCACCGCTCCCGTATAAGAGGTGGCTGGGGTTTATTTACTTCAGGTAGGGCTACATAACTACATCGACCGCCTTTTCTGTACTTATGTTGTATTTAAATTGCTTTCTGTATAGACGTCAGCCCATTTCACTTTATTTGTGGCATGGACGATCCAGTAAAGTCTCCACGAGAGTATACTTTTCTGTCACGCAGAGGAAAAAAAACTCTGATCAACTTCGTCACAAAGGACAGAGATGTGAAATAAGTTTCTTTTTGAACTGAAAGTACCTAAAGTAAGAAACAGCTCCGGTCATCAGGGACTTGTGAGCAGTTTCAGCAATCACCTTCGTGAATGATGCTGTGCGTCATAGCTCGGTTGTTGGTAGGACGCGAAAACCCGGACCCCTCGTACTGTGGGTGGCCTCGAGCTAAATTCCAGGTTTTATCTATTCCCACGTCTTAGCATTAACCCTTACAATGTCCCAAATCCTAATCCCACAATTAGCCCTTCTGATCCTAACCCAACTCCTAATCCTATCTCCTCGAAATTTAGAGCAAGGCTCCTCGTAATACAGAGGCTCCATATTCCCATGCCTAGCCCGGTCTTTCTCCGGACGGATGATCAGATTGCAATTACTGCTTCTCGGTGCGTGGTTTAACAATTATTAACCATGTGAACTTTGAGCTGTTTATGCCCAGTCCTGTGCTAGTAGAGGCCAGCACACATGTAGAACGCCTTTAGGGGGTCCCTTTGTCGCATCAGACAATTCGTTCGAAGTTATATCCAATGAGTTTGAATCCGATTTTTCACTGTCACGTGACGTGAGAGAGAGAGAGAGAGGAGAGAAATAGTGCAGTCAGGCCCACATCTGCGGGTGCGAGTTTAAGTTACTACAAGGCGTTATAGCTCTCTACTGAAGACATAACTCCATCATACCTGTAAATAAAAGTCGAACTGCCATAGCAGCCCTTATTGTGGAGTTTATGCAAGTAGTCACGAGCGACAGGTCCCAGTCTGACGCGTGTGGACTGATGGACAATTGAGTGCATGGCGCGCGTAAACTACCGCACCTGCGTCCATCACTAGTGATCACAACGTTGTTATACTGTTTGGCTAAAACTACTGTTAAAAAGCGGACCAAATGCTGCCAAACTATCTCTCACTACAATCCATCCGAAGTCTCCGGGGACAGCGATCGTCCCCATCACTTACGACAAACGAACTCTTGTACAGTTCTGCATTTCAAACTTCTTAATTATGCTCAACGAGTGAGCTTCAACACAGCTGGGATCGGAAATGATAAGTATGATTCCGACAATTTGGCTCGAATTTTACTCTTTACTTTCATACGAATTTATACAGTTCACTATGAAAGCAGAAGTTATGCCGAAAATCGTATAAGGCAAGCTGTTGAGTCGCTCACTATTTCGTAAAGTAGCCACATAAAGTCGGCGGAACATATGTCTGAACATTTTGGTAGTGCACTTGTAACGCAAATAATGCAAAACAAGTTTCAGTGCACAACACCTGTTATTTATAGTTTGCCCTGAGTAATCATGTAATTTTTCACTGAGACTGATAGCTCTGGACTCGAACTTTTGCTTAAAAAATGGGGCCAGACGCGAAACTCCTGTTGCGACAAACTAACACTTTTCAGATCGTTTTGCTGATTTTCGAAGAGGTTTGCTGCACGTTTTTCGCTTCATTCTGCATGATTCAATTCTGTAAATCTGAGACGAGCCTCGAAATTTCACGGTTGCTCCCCTAAAATCTTACTTAATTTATTCATGGACGACCAATTTCATTCGTCCGCCGCTTGAATGGGATTTTTTTCTGCGGCGTCTTAAAAATTCGCCACGCTAATCAATATTTTCGGAGTGATATGACGCAGTGCTCTGGGTTTACATGACAACGGAGACTTATTTTTGAGCACACCAGCCAGTTTGAGGTTTGCAGGTGTGTTTATCTTCAATTTTCAAGTTTTTATTACATGCTTTTTTGCAAAATGCCCTGCCCTTTCGTAAATTTGAGTAAACGACAAAAACGACTGCAAAAGTGCAGGGATATGTTACAAATTTCTGATCCGTCTTTGGAAGATCGCTGACACTTAAATGGTGACGATAAAGAAAACTCGGGATCATTTTGACAAGTTGAGGTTTTCGCTCCCGCGGATGAAGACAGAAAGATTTGGGGAATGAAATCGCTAGCGTTACCCAGATAGACTTGCTGAAGGCGGGTACATCAGTACCTCAGCTGATATTAGTTATTCCCGTAATGTACAAATATGCCTTTAGTAATGTAATAGCAAAGTTCATAATGGTACTGGGTCCTCCTTTGCACCCGCTCTCTGAAAAGCCAGAGCACCCTACCGGCTTCAAACTTGGCCGTTCCCATAAGACGGTGTTGAGGTTACACAAAACATCATAGTTGACCACTTCTCCCAGTAAAATAGTAATGCGTAGGTTCTTATTCGTTTTCGTATCCACTTCTGGAGGCCTTTTCTCGTCCATAAAATAATTTACCATATTAGAAATCCGCTTGTGTGACAACAAAAGCCCAACTGGTAGATAGCCATGGTGACAGCGCAAACGCTAAAAGCGATGATTTTCACACACTTTCTATCTGCTCACTCGGACACAAAGCCTCTGCGCACCCACGCGAGCACGCTGGCACAGAGGACACGAAAGACAAACACACTCATTCGCACATTCTTGCACACATGTAAAAGCGGGTGGGAAGAGCCACCGGTGGAAAGACCTGTCAACCTTTATTACGCCACCAGGACAGTCAGCACCGTGACACAAACACACACACACACACACAAAGTTCTATAATCCAATCGCTGGCACACGCGCACACAGAGGCAAGCCCGCATCGACTCAAAAGAGGGGGGGAAAGACAGTGCTAGATGATCAGTGAGTGACTTAGGGCAGGGAAGCAGCAACTGCCGGCTCCTAGGTCTTGATGCGTAGTTCTCTTTCAGTCCAGCATGGTGGGCCAGGAATTTATCAGCCTCTTTCAGTCCTTCAATGAGGGGCATCGCCTCTGTCTGGAGGACTTTGCAGATCGGCTGAACCTCTTTACAGTCCTCCTCTTTCTCCTTTCCTGTCTAATCATATCGGCAAAACAGTATGTCTTCAACTTTATCTCCTGTTACACGCCTGTTGAGCCGTCTGGCGGAGCCTTCAAGGACTATGTCTCCAACTTCTGCTGGGTGCATGGAACGATACCCTTTCGACCTAACGAACCGCTGCCATCAACAGATGCTGAATGGAATCTCTACGACCAACACAGACGCATTAGTAAGTTTGAGGCTGTTTTAACGGGAGTCCCTTGGATCTACAATGTTAAAATCAGGAGTTGAGAGCCATTCCTGTCTTCACTTCATCACCATAGTGTTATCAGTAAATATCCATTGTTTCTTCAGTAAGGGGCTTCCGAAAAAATATTTCCACCCGACCCCGTGGATTTCCTGATACGTCATCGTCAGATGGCCAACCACTTATAGTCCTGCACTGCAAATATATGCTTTCTTCATGGAGATGATCATCCTCCAAAACCGGCTGTTAATCGAGATACGTTACCTCATGAAATGCTAGTTGAAATTCTGAAATGCGCTTCCGAATCGAAAAGTTTACTTAAGTGGTGTTGTAATACCAATTACCATGTGGTCAAGTTCCAAAATATCTCAGTCACACCAGGAAGACGACTTCCAAACGAGCTCCCTACCGACCGTTTGTGTAAACTATATTTCGTAAAAAATGGCTACTTAACTAGCATGATTTTTCTCCGTGATTTTCGGCGCCCCTATAATTTCACGTAAATTTTATAGAAGACATGTCCAAAATATTCTTTCTTTTACTCAGTTGGTGACAAGCTAAGACATCTTCAAATTTTACACTTGAAGCAAGAGTATGTTATTGCCGACAAAGACAATGAAGACTGGAATGGTCATTTCTTGCTTATTAACCGTCGTCAGCCAGTCATACCCAACCTCGAAGTGTGGAACACCCGAGGCTTGAACTCGTGACCTGTTAGTTAGAATTCCACGCCTCCAACCACTGGACCACGAGTCTGTTGCCCTGTCGGTTTTCGATCGGGAATATGCAATGGTAGGGGACGCTCACCGATCGTTTCGACGGAACTCACTTTTTCCATTGTGCCTTACGGGCTCTCTCTCGAGCCCAACCAGCAGCCGCACAGCGGCGCATGATACAGGCAGTATGTGGCCCGGTGGTTAGAGGCGTGGACTTCTAACTAACAGGTCGCGAGTTCGAACCTCGGGTGTTCCGCACTTCGGGGTTGGCTATGACTGGCTGACGACGGCTAATAAGCCAGAAATGGCCATTCCAAACTCCTTTGTCTTTGTCGGTAATAACGTACTGCCTATATCATGCGCCGCTGTGCGGCTGCTGGTTGGGCTCGGGTAAGAGCCCTTAAGGCACAATGGAACGAGTGAGTTCCGTAGAAACGATAGGTGAGCGCCCCCTGCCAAAGCGTATTTTCCAGTTTTAAAAAGGTTCTAGTAATGAGATTTTTAAAGATCGTGCGATGTCCAGTCGTAAAGCATCTTGTCAGCATATTTGTTAATGCTGCATTTAAGGTAGACAACGCGATTTACATCCATTACAAATTTTATGAGCTTTTTATTTCCTCTTCATAATAGTATATAGAATCGTTTGATTTTCCTTGCATGAAAGGTATACAGTTAGTAGTTTGGAAACTCTGAAGGCAAGTGTAACGGCAGGTCGAGTTCAAGATTATTGGGGGATTGAGAAATTTTTGCAAAACCGAAAGGTACTCTTTCTGTAAGTAAAAAATTTAAATAGTATGTAATTTTTTATCAACTGAGTAAATTAAGGAATATTTTGTGCAGGTTTTTTCTAAAATATACTTGCATTTATAAGGGTATCAAACATCAATGATAAAAATCATACTGGTTAAGCAGTCATTTCTCCGGAATACAGTTTATGCAAGCGGCCGATGAGAAGTCCATTTAAATGTCGGCATCCTGACGTGACTGAAATATTCTAAGGTTGTGCAGCACAATAACTGATGTCACAATCTTAACAAAATAAGTTGTGAAATTGAAAACACGTGTGAGAATTTCAGTCAACGTTTCACGGGATAGCATACCAATTATACTTTTTAAAAGGTGTCTGTCTTTTGTACAGATGGGTTATGAAATTTTAATAATAAGTGCCCCATGTCGTTTCGTTCTGTCGTCTTTTTGAAGGTGCGAGCAGAGCAACAAACCGAGCCGCAGTTTCCCGGGGAGTAAGAAACCTATATACGGATGCGCCGTAGGCTGTATGATTATTTAAATATTGTTAAGTATGTACTTTTGTGCATAATTCACCAGATACTACTCGGTTCTGGGTCTTAAGGAAGCAGTGGATCCGCCAGACAGGTTGGGTGAGTGTTCGTCAATGAACCATTCTCTTGCGCTGCGGTTCCTGGAGTATAATCGGTTGAAGATGACGATGACGAATTTTAAAAGAGATTTCTTCTCCCTTGTCTCTCCTTGCCTCTGATAGACAAACCTTGTTAGAAAGGTTATAGGATGCCTTTTTGGCAGCACAAGTGCTCGCTAAAAGCCCAGACACGCGTGCTTCGCCGATATTCTGTCGCTGCATCGTACAGCTGCGAGGGGTTCGGTTCTTCAGTGGATCACCCAGCATTCCCGTGTGCTTTCTGGTAGGTATTCTAGTTTACAATTTTTGTGCTTTTTAGTTTCTCCAGAGATTAGCTGCGAACTTGGAGTAACTCAGCATATTCTAAGGTCAATAGGCGCAGGCCGAAATCTGATGTATGGATAGTTGGGGCGGAAGTCCATCAGCCACAGCGGGATAATCGCGTAATATTCATTAACTGCCGACAGGCAGCTAGTAGTATATACTAAGGCCTATGTGCGCAGATCGAAATTTGGTTGGTTAAATTTCTTTGTATAAACTGGTCTATTCCAAGTTAGTGGTTAGTTTCTGAGGAAATGAAAAAGCAACAATTTCTAAACTGGAGAGTCTACTAGAAAGCAAACGGGGAATGCTGGGGAACTCACTTAAGGGCCGAACCCCTCGCAGCTGTTCCACACAGCGGAATAATCTAGGCGAAACACGCGTGTCTGGTCTTTAGCTAGTACCGGTGCTGTTAGTATGGTATCTTCCAACGCTAAAACATACTACTAGCTGCCTGTCAGCAGTTGATAAATATTACGCAGTTATCACGATGTGGCTGATGGACTTCGGCCCAAACATCCATACATCAAATTTCGGCCTAAGACTATAGACCTGAGAATATACTGACTTACTCCAAGTTCGCAGTTAATTTCTGAGGAAAATAAAAGCAACAAATTCTTAGATGGCTCACTATACCTAAGAGATTCTTTATTTTCTCTAGAGCTTAGCTTGTTATTTCCAACTTCCACGTATGGGACCAGAATATTCTTATACATAGTACAGATGGTTATACCATACTCCGGACATTGGTACTAGCTAAAAGCCGACATAGCTCCATGTCCTGTACTTTAACTATTCTCTGGAGTTCATGTTGCCAGAAATCGCACACAGAAAATTGGGAGCCCATTGAGGAGCCCCATCCCTCGCAGCTGCATCACGAAACAGGGGGAACATCGACGAACACATGTCCGGAGATTTGGCTCGTGTCTATGCCGGGAGTACGGTATGACCGTCTATCATGTAAAATTGTACTACTACTAGTAGTACTAATTGACTGTAGAATTGGAGATAGGTGGTTGTGTAGCAGAAGTTGCTTGTCTTTGAATCAAATGTTCATTGGTCCTAAAAAACCACGTTCCGGACGGTTAACTTCATATCATGCAGTTGGCAATTTCTGAAATTATTAGCTTCACGTGTGTATATTACCTTGTCTTACTAACGGCTTTTAACATAACCATTAATTCCTGCAAATGCTCTGAGGTGCGGTATGATAATCGCATCCAATGATGACAGCCTGTCTGTTTTCAAAAATATAAAAAATGCAATTGAGGTCCCCTATATCGCCCTTTATTTGCGCTCACATATAACGTTCGGTGACCAAAGAACTCAGGTTCGAATTCCAAATTATCCAGACCCTGGGTACAGCTAACTGACGACGTCTAATCGTCTAGAAATGGCCATTGCAGTCTCTCTTAGTTTTGCCGACACTGCCTCCTCTACGTATATACATATATATGGGGATTTTGCGCAGACAAAGACAACGAAGACCAGGATAATCATTCGTGACCTAGTAGCCGTCGTCAACCAAACATAACTGGATCCCAAGTTTGGAGAACCTCAACAAAGAACCGAAATATGACCTCATCGGCCGTCAGGACAGTGCTTTACATTCAGGCTACAGCGTCATTGGTCTTTCGATTATAATAGGGGAAAGTAATAAATTTGTGAAGCTGTTCACTGGTCTAATTGCAGCGCATAGCACACTTGTCCTGGTGCGTTTAGAGCTGAAGTTATGACTCTTGCAGGCATTTGCGAACTGATCATGAATAGAGCAGAATAAACAGGTTGAAAAATATGAGGAACACTATAACGGACTAATAACGACGGCCAATAAGCCAGTAAATGATCCTCTTAGTCTCCATTGCCATTGTTCGTACTTTTGCGTTATTACGGATCGTTATGCACTTGTTTGTGGGGATTCTGAGTGAAATCCAAAAACCCAACTACCAGTGAACGACACTGCCACGACCTTTGCCGGAGATTCAAAACAGTTTCAGACAAATTAAAGGAGTCAAGGTTGCAAATGACGAGGTAAGTATGTGATCCAATGGGATCTCTCTTTCCATCTCAATTTCGCTGGATGCAGTGAGACGTTGCGCCTAAGAACTCCTTCAGGCCCATACTCCGGATGTGCCTACGAACGCCTTAGAAAGAAAGGCTAATGGGCAACCCTATGCCTAGATGGCCATGTAATCGAAAGACTGGTGAATCACTTCATGCATCGGTTTATTACGGAGAGACATACTTAGACACCTGCTTAACAGCATATTCCCTGACGTTCAGTTCACAAGAGAAGACGAGGAGGCCGAGAAATTACCCTTCCTTGACGTGCTCGTCACGCGCACATTTGATGGTAAACTTAGCGCTACAGCGTACAGAGAGGTGACCAATACAACCCAGGTCCTCAATATCACAGCAACCACCCATCGGTGCAAAACCGGGGTTGTGTGAGGGCGCTTTTCAACCGGGTAAAAGCGCCCCGTAGCGAGTCCGGGGGAAGGATGCAAGAACTACGGCATCTCAGGGTTCAGTTGACAAGGAACGGCTACCCAAATAGTTTTATCAGTCGCTGCATACGCACGCACCCACGACGGAGTAACGGAAGAGAGACACCAACAATTTGGCATTCCCTGCCATACATAAAGAATGTGTCCGGGGCCACAGAACGCGTTGCGTCAGAGTTTGGCGTGGGCATCGCTCATCATCCGGCGGTCATCCTGCGTAGCAGAATAATGAAAAGGAAGGATTGGCAGGACGCAGGTGAGCAGTCGGACGTAGTCTATCAAATCCCGTGTCATAACTGTCCTTGCCACTACACAGGCCAAACAGGACGACGTCTCAGCTCACGAACACTTGAGCACAAACGGGCAGTCCGGAGAGGCGACCCACTATCTCAAGTCGCCACTCACACGCTGGAGGAAGGCCATGAGTTCAACTTCGCCAACACGCGGATATTGGCGCGATCCGGTAACAAGACGGGGCGAGAACTGTTGGAGGCGTCGGTGTCGGACAACAACTTTATCAATAGACACATTGTTTTGCCTGCCTGCTAGCACGCACTTCTCCCACGCAGCCAGGTGGCGCAGCTCACATCGCAGCGAAGTACAAACGTCGTCACCACGCCGGCGGACCATTGTGGGTCAGGCAGCACAAACCAGACCTAGCCACGGACGTAGTCCTCCCCCCCATCACGGCGAGATGATATAAATGTTCACACGTTGCTGCATTCTAGCAGTCTCTGATGATGAACTCCAGTTCGGGTCCGAAAGCTAAGGCCAGTAAATCTGCCGTCCCAGTGATTGTGCCTTTGTCTTCCTTGTTATGCATTATGAAAGTAACCATTCCGTCTCTCACGAGCAGAGTCATGACTACAAACTAGTAAACCTGACGATTTAAAGGACCAATTAACTGTTTGACCCTGCCTAACGAAAAAGCCCGTATTCGGCTGGGTCCTGATCCAAATACGCCCCTACTGCATTCCTCCATCCCACCGGGGGTGGCTGCGTCCGTTCCCGCTTGTCCTTGGGCATTTTGCATGTGGCATCTATGTCGATGCGTATATTGATGCGTCTGAATGCAGTGCCTTCAGTAATTAGCAACCTTTCTAGATTGGATAGGCATCCACAGTGCGAGTTCTCTCCTCTTTTATGATGTGTCAAGTGTTCAATGTAGGAATGATCACCTGGAAAAGATGGTATTCATGTACAGGGGTGAGCGCGGACTCCTCGCTGTTGTCACAGTAGCCTGCATCAAAAGTGCCACAGGGGATTTTGTAGACATCTTGGATAGTTCAATACTAGCCAAACGCCACCCCAGAGTGTTCATAAAGTAGTCGTACGTTTAGGCACTACGGGAATCTGATGTTTTCAGATGTTTTTCGGCAAACTCAAATACATTTTTGGAAACGAGGGCAGAAAGCCAGCACTCCTTCCCAGATGTTATCGGACGTCACAGCAAACCTTCGTTTATTGCAAAGACATTCCCCGAGGTCAGATTTTGTTTTGATAGGGATATTCTTATGAGTGATTCAGGGGTCTGGAAGTCGAGATACTTCATTTTAGCACCGTTCGGAATGTGTTTGACTATGGCAATGCCTATTTTTCTGCTTTTCTAGGTGATTACATCACACGAATTTGAAATTTTATAGGACCACATTCAATGAGGCTGGTCAGTGTAACTCGTACCTTTTCATCAGTGCCTGGCCCTTGAGCTAAAAACGACGATATCTTTCTCTTAAGTAGCCGTTTTGGCTGTCGCTGCTTTAGTCAACGCCATTCTCCATGACATTCAAGCCGCTGTGACCCATTCTCTGTGATCGACGACCAGACCCCTCAGCAGTCATTGTCCCCATGCAGTTGCATTATCAACCAGCACATCCCACAGGGCCCGGTATCATCATCAGGTCAGTAACTGAGGCGATCGGATCAGCGCTAGAAAGCATGCCTTTGCAAACTACTTTGATCTGCGTCCAGCGGAATGCATGAAAAGAACTTCTGATATTGGTATCACACTGCGTTACAAACAGTATGCGTCCTTAATCGACCGTAAAGCTTCACCTCCACGCCCTGATCTCTAAACCGGCTCTATGATAATCCCTAGAGGCAAGCAGGGACACCGGTGATTCTTGACTTGTTTTCCACGTAGCCCATGACTACATCAGTAGGATTTCTGCATTGAAGTGCTACCGACCATGAAAGCGCACTTCTAAATTCAGTGTCGGGAAGACAGTGTCAAGAAGACTGCCGAGAGAACATAGACGACTGCTGAATAAAATATCAGTCCGGTATTTGAAGGTAGAGTAGCTCAGACGTGCGTGAAGGTCGACCTAAACATTCGGTTCGTGGATAGCCCCTACAGTCGTAGAACAGGTGGTGCGCACATGCACGCGCTAACACGTGTGCGACCTTGCGCAAGGCTACGGGGCAGCTGGCATGTAACTTTCAATGTGTCCGCGTCCCCTGGGACAGAACTCGCCCCCTCGGCAGTGGATGGTATCCCGATATCTCTCCTAAGTTTCATGTGACTTCCGACGTCTTGAAGAGGAAAGAAAGATCACTTTTCACCAGAGTGAGTGTCGGAATTCATCGCATGGGTGGACAGTAATAAAGTAAAAGTATGGAAGACGAGTAGTTAGGATATAACGAGGAAATTTTCTACATAGTGAAAGGGTTAACAGATACTGGTAAAATGACGAGGTCTGAATCAGGATGTGCATTACTGCTTCAATTAGTAAAAAAAGTCGACTGAAGGTCTCGTGAGGCAGTTGTTCTGCCTACGTTGGAGGATAGCCGGAGTACTGGTGGTCGCCAGGTTAACCAGGACACAAAATTAGGAATTAAAATTATCCGTTGTCCGATCTTTTTCGTATTTATGCGTCTCCACACTCCGTCCCCGGCTTCAGTCAGTGGTCGTTATATGCAACTTCATGCAAGTGCGACACCACACACCTGTTCTTCTTTTCGGTGCGTCATTGAAGACTTTGCGTCACAATCGTCGGGAACTTGAGGCAATAGCACCCATAACGAGCACGTCTTGTGGTCCAGCGTATCGCGTGTCCAGGCTAGAATGTGTGACATGGCGCATAAGATCTATGTAAATTTTAAGACAAATTCGTTGCAGAGGGAAGATTGACCCAAATGCACCGACGGAAACTCCCGGCCAATCGTGAACAAACTTCTATTAAATGAAAGCACAACAAAAATACTGAAATTCATATGACGCTTGTTTCAAATAGCGTTTTTGGAATAGTAGGATGCTAAAAATTCAGCAATTCCATATAAATCAGTAACTGCGACTTCCAGAAGCTCATGATATTTGTCCGCGCAAACAAATGAATGAATACAACATCGCAAGCACAACGTTTCAGATGTTGATGCTTTTCGGATGCAAACGACAAAATCCTGCTTTTCTCTCTAAATCCGAATCCATTTCACAACGCGTCAATATGACCACGCAAAAATTAAAATATTTCGGAAGGGATCATCATGATACCCGCAACTCTTCAATATTGCGTATCGGTTGAAAGTAGACTGCACAAACAAGCAAATTACCGTACTGAATTGTCTACTTGATGGAGCGCCAATCAGCACTTACTTATTCTATATGTCCATAGGCCTGAGAATTACGGACAATGCGGAAACAATATCTTTCTTCCATTATAACGTTGTTCTGGAGCACTTACTTAAACAAAGTAAGGGATCATGATTTTTAAAAAAAAACAGAAATGCCGTTTTTTGAAAATAGCATAATTATTTGCATCAGCCTCGTCTATGGTTAGTGACCTCACTGATCAGAGGTGTCAGAATTTAACAAACCAATACCAATCACTCGCAAATTGGCACCAGTCCATGGATCCAATATCTAGTTTTATAAATAATAACTGCGAGGGGTCCGAAAGCGTAAAGGGAATATTGAAGGTAATATTACATCGTTTCAAGCACCAATTTATTCAGAAAAGCGGGAAACTCCGAAAACGTACAACGTGATTGTAATTGGGCAAGTTGCGGTTTTAGATGTACAGGATGTTTCCCCATTCAAAAAATAAGTAAATATGAAAGCTTCAATGTAAAAACGTTTTAAAAAGTGCTTTAACGACGTTTACATTAAAATATTTACAAATTAGTGTAATGTCAGCTATGGTGGTTTGCCAACGGTCCACGAAGTATAAATTCAAAGCCGGCTTCCTGCGAAAATTTTGTTTTTTTCGCTTATGCATTGATTTGGATGCGGTCCACTAAAGAGAACAGGATTTTGCTTGATTCCGCATTTCATAAGGTCGCGTGTTTCCAAGACGGTCGGTGAATAAAAGATTTAAATAAAATTTGCAGGTATGGTCGTAAACATACCATGTTATGTGTATAAAGAGAACTTTTCACCGTAAAATCAATTTGCCCCTTGCCTTGTTCTAGATTACGTTGAGTCTCAGATAGGTCTTGAAATATAGTTAAACACTTCATGATTTTCAGTGTTTTCAGTTAATTTCCCATAAATACAGATTCCGTATTATGCGTTTATTAAAGTCTTCAAAATAATATACTTCTTAAAGGCATTTACTGAAGAAGCGAGCGTTTGAGCGTTCTTTTTCGTGTAGATGGTCGCATGGATCATATGAGAAGACTCACCCAAACATGAAATCTTATAGTCGAAAAAATGGACGTCCACAGCAAAAGCCAACAACAAATAGACTTGCGACCAATAAAAAAGCCTTCTTTAATAAGTTATCTTTTCAAGAAATGATTTTACACTGCATTCCGTCGACAGGTGTACAGTGCGTGACCTATCTCATGAAATTTTGGCTGAAATTCTGAAATGCGTTTTCGATTCGGAAGGATTACTTGGTCGCGGTTGTGATACTGATTATCTTAAGGCATACTCTTATAACATTTTGGACTCAGCAGGATGTCGGCTTTAAAATGCAGTTCTTTTCAATCTCCTGTAGAAAGCGTGCTTGGTAAAAATGACTACTTAATTAGCATGCATTTTCCCCATTGATTTTCGATGGTTTTGGAAATTCAAATATATTTTATAGAAACGACAAACAAAAATATGCTTTCTCTTAGTCACTCAATAGAGAATTGCGTCTTCTTTATATTTTATATTTAAGGAAGGAGTATAATTAGGTTTTAAAAAAGTGTCTAATTATGAGACTTTTTAAGACCGCGATATGTCCATTCACATAGCATCGTACCTGGCCGTTTACCACTGCTCCTCATGAAATGTACAACATGGTCCGCATCCATTGCAAAATTTTATGGACGCTGTATGATATCTCTTTAATGACATAGAAAAATATGGGATTTTCTTTACGCGGAACGCATGCACCTTGTAGAGTGTAATCACTAAGCGCTAGTTTGTTCAGTGAGTTAGCTAGTTAGATAGTCAGTTAGTTAGTTAGCCAGTTAGGTAGTCAGTTAGTTAGTTGGTATAATTAGTAAGTGGGTTAACATGGTTAGTTAGTTGGTTGGCTTGTCAGTTAGGTAGTTAGCTAGTATAGTTGGTTAGTCGAGTAGTTGGTTGTTAGTTAGTTAGCTATTTAGTTAGATAGTTCGTTGATTAGTTACTTAATTAGTTGGTAAGCATACTTGGTTGGTATTGTTAGTACAGTTAGTATATAGTCACTTGCTTCGAAAGTTTCACGTAGTTTGCCCAAAGTTTAGATTTTTCACGGCTTTTGGTTTCCAGTGGTCCGTCCAGAAACGTCATCTGTTTCGATATGTCGAAGAGGATGTGTTAATCATTTAACTTACATAACTGGTGAATCGTACGGCAAACGGTCGATATTTACGATGGTCAGTTGGAAATTCCATTATTTAAGGGCAATTTGCTATCCCATTATGACTCTGATCACCATATTCCTATGCTTCTCTAGCATGCTATACTTTGTTGTTTGTTTGTTTTAACTAATTAACGTTTTATTTGTCCATTTACGCTTTGGTTTTTTGCGTCGCGCGCTCTATTAGATTTCATCCGCAAGTGCGTTAGTTAAAGAACCCCATTTCTATGTCAACCCATATAATTTTCTAAACGGCAAAATAATATTAGCCTATTCAAACGAAGGATTGCCTATGTGTGTTGTTACTGAACTTGACGACACGAAATCGCTCAGGCTGGCTAATCTGACTTTTATGAATCAGTGAGACGTCTGATTCTCTAAAATTAACGCGTGGGTTTACAACATGATTCCCACGACTAGCAACAGGCAAAAGACAATTTTCATGTGCGGCAAGCTCCGTTTGGTAGAACTCTCGGGAGCAAATTAATTTACTCTCAAAAGCAGGCTAAAATACAAAATCGACAGGTATTAGATTGAGGACTGTTAGGATATATCGCAATATCTATTTTTACTCAAATTTATGAACACTTTGTTTGATGAAATTGCTCAAACACATTTTTGTTTAAAAAAAACGACATTTGCCTAGTGAAAAAAGGCGCAAAGTTTAAAGTGTCTAGAAATCATCATTTCAGATTTCATCTTCAAGTTTCATGAATCGGGTCACATGCTGCAAATGCAAAAGGGAGTACCGACAGAGACATGAGGGACCAAAACGGCTGTTTCTTGTTTACGAACCGTCATCAATCGGACATAACAACTCGGGTTTCGATAACTTGGGATTCTAACCCGAATTTTTCGATCACCGAGCAGTAGGCCAAACGCTCTGCCACTGAGTCATGGACGTAGTCGTCAGTTTGTATGTCCTTGGTACTTGGCGTTTCCTCGTGTGTTTTTTAACGAGTTCAGACACATTTTTAATGCAGGGGAGAGTTCGCCATGTATTTGCCGTGGGCGTTTGACTGGAAATGCCTAGTTTCTTTTTCTGACTCATTTTCACATGCATAGGCGTACAGGGCAGTCATTTTGAGAGAATAATTCGAACAAGTATTCGATTTGACACGACTTTTCTGGACATCGGACACACCGCGTGGGACAAAACTCGCATTGTCGGTGTCGTCCACCTCAAGAAAGACCAAGTTTCTCGAGTCTACGCACTCAGACGAATGGTGCGTCCACCGGCATATCGAGCTGGATTTCGTGTGCGGAATTCTCAGGCAGAAGTTGAGGAGGCGGGAGCCAATCAGAACAGGATGAGGCACACCGTGATTGCCAACTAGTGCGTTTATCATTTCCCGAAGAAAATGAAGGGGAGAAGATGAAGTTTTGAACCAAATTACATTTGTACTGACTTTTCGGAAACTTGCGGGTTTTCAACGTTACGGTAGTGCGGCTGCTGTTCCTTCTAGTCTTTAATAACGCAGCCTAGCCGCCGTCCTCGTATTATAGCCGTGCTTGACGCACTACCTTTGACCTGCCTGTTTTCTGCTGACTGGCTTTGACCTCCCTGAGATTGACCGTCAATGGGTTCCCGTGATCTTCGTCCCCTTTGCGGCCGGCGTACTTGTGGCCATTTCAGCGCGTCTTTTGCCGCCCCCCTACACGTCAGTCGACTGACTGGTCAGTCAGTAGTGTTCCCAGGAGCTGCTTTCAGCCTCGCGAGCGCTTCGGTAGGGCAGTGTTTTATGTTAGTTACGTCTTCTCCGGCCGCCCCCTCTTCCTCTTTTCTGTGAGCGTCGGCTCTCTGCTCC
The DNA here is from genome assembly GCA_902702965.1 of Spirometra erinaceieuropaei. Lineage (NCBI taxonomy): Eukaryota > Metazoa > Platyhelminthes > Cestoda > Diphyllobothriidea > Diphyllobothriidae > Spirometra > Spirometra erinaceieuropaei. Next base: position 1,402,857 of record CACRXP010000025.1, read on the forward strand.
GCGTGTCCGGCTCTCCTATTGGCCCTGTCGAAATGACCCAAGCCTTGCGCGTAGTGTCTAGTAAACCCGATGAAGATCTATAGCATTGTTGAGTTTGTCAGTCGAGGGCTAACTTTCGAGAACCAGCCTGACCATATATAAAGATGATGTTGTAATTCTGGTAGGGAAAAGCTATGATATTACTTTTCGGCGGGAATACAGTGCCGCAACACTTAGAATTGTCTATTCCCCCACCAGCCTGTCTTACGGGCGGACTACTACTACTACTACCACTAATACTACTACTACTACCACCACCACTACTACTGCTACTACTACCACTACTACCGCTGTTACTACTAATACTACTACCACTGGCGGGAATACAGTGTCGCAACACTGAAGAAAACTTTTTCCCCCGTCTACCACCACTGATACGGCGAATACTACTAATAATCCTACTATTAGTACTACTACTACCACCGCCACCACGGCTGCCAATGCTACTCTACCAACGCTTACAGTATGGGTAACTAACTGCAATAATACTAGCATCAGTAACGGAGTGTTGCGACACTGGTATCCAACCTACTTTTCATATAGCTTTGATGTATTTATTCAGCTGGCAACAATCTGAACAGATGATTATGCAACGGTAACTTATTGTTAAGTCTTAGAAAGACTACAAGTAAAGACAAGGAGACTGACTTGTAAGCCAGTCAGAAATGAGAATTTCGGTCTTCCGCGACCGCATTGTGGGGACCCTCAATGGTGCTTTAAGGCAAAACAGAGAGAGTGTACTCAGTTGTGCAATCACGTCGGTTAAGCATCCCTTGCATATTACGTATCTAACATCTCCTAATTCAGTGGTAGGGGGCGCTCACCGATCGTTCATACGGAACTCACTCGTTCCGTTGTGCCTTAAGGGCTCTCTCTCGAGCCCAACCAGCAACCGCACAGCGGCGCATGATATATAGGTAGAATGGTATAACCGACAAAGACAAGGGAGACTGGAATGGCCATTTCTGGCTTATTAGCCGTCGTCAGCCAGCCATACCCAAGCCCGAAGTGTGGAACACCCGAGCCTCGAACTCGCGACCTGTTGGTTTAGAAGTCCACGCCTCTACCCACCGGGCCACGAGCCCGTTGCCCTGTCGGTTTTCGATCGTAATGGAGTCATCACTAGAAAAGTACTTTTGCTGGCAAGTAAGCATATTTTTTACTACACTCTCTCTCCCTCCCTTGACGTCCAGCTTACTACCAATGGGTGCCCTTTGTGTTGGGTCTTCAGTGCATCCTCTTCTACCTACCGCACATAATTTGGCAGACAGTCTGCACAGCTCGGGCCGGTGGCGATATCTTCACTCTGCTGGCGTCGGCGCGGCAAGCTTCTGCAGACGATCGACAAACGCGTCAAAACAAGGTGACACGCGTGGCTGATTTTCTGGAGGACATGATCGAGGAACAGCGTTGTGATCGAAGGGTATGTCCACCGACTTCCCCCCCCCCCCCCCCCCCCTACCTGCGTGGATTCTTTTCTCGAAGAGCGATCGCGATTCAGTAGTGTTCAGCCCTAAAACGATATAAACATGGAAGTTGCGCGACGTCCTATTTGGCCTATCGGACAGACATTGCTGAGGTTGGATCACAGTCAGTAGACCTATGCATTAACTAGGCCAATCACAGTTGGCCTCCAGTCTGGTCACTCCCCTCTTCGTATCATGCGGGTACGCGGAGTAGCTTGTCATCGGATGAACTTTTGTTTTATTTCTCTACCATTTTATGCAGTGAACGATGTCTTACCAATTGGTTCCCTACAAAAGCGAAGGTTTCGATGGTTTCTTTTTAATGTAGTAGGCTTTGATAAGAAGTATTATATGTGTAAGTGTAAGTCTGACATAGAAATTGACTCAGAAAGCAGTGGCAACGATTATTCCGTTGTCAGCCCCGGAGCGAAATGCGTACGTGCGCGCGAGTCTGAGCACCGCCTCCCTGCTACCAACCCTTAAAGGCGACAATATCGATCGGCACCACTGTGTGGACAAGCCGGGGGGGGGGGAGACGAATCGCACGCGGCGCAAGTCAGCTGGCAAGGGGGTGTTTGATCATTGTTGGCACCCCACAAATTCAAAAGAGGTCAGATGTGGCTTGGTAGCTCCACCTGAAGTAAACAAACCCCAGCCACCTGTAATACGGGACTGGTTATAATATGGGTTTTTGCGGGTGGGGCCGGGGAACGCACAAGCGACGAGGTCAAGTAGTTGTATGCAAAATAAAAGCTATTGGGAATGTGCGGTTCTACTTTGAGTGTTTGAGAAATAGTTGCCCTAACCCCTGACCCTAAGCCCTAACCCTAACCTCCAACTCTTACCCCTAACCCAAATCATAACCCCTAACACTAACCATAACCCTAACTCCAACCCCAACAGTATCGTGTCCACAAGATGGGGCTACATAACCACATCTTGCCCAAAAGTCTTTTCTAATACTGTGCGGGACAGAAGGAATGCGTCACATTAAGGAAAATAGACGAGGTGTTGGTGCTCTCAGGACGGAGCTACCACTGGTTGCTAAAATTTATCGCTCTACCGGCTAGACCATAGTTTCACTCTGTCGCCTGCTGCCAGGGATTGATAAATTCAATCACAGATGACGCTCGACGATTTGCGACGATCTGCAGGACGGAATGCGAACGTTCGCTTTAGCCTTAGAATGGAGAATAGGTTGGGGAAGTTTGGCAGTAAGACGAAGACACACGTCCGACGCCGTGAGAGCAGGCGTCTCGAATGACTGTGAGGCAGGCGTCAGAGAGCCTTGGGCGAGGGCATGTCTGCGTCGGTCTTGAAGCTGATTGGTCGGTGTTGGGTAGCTGTACTTGGCCAGAAACCACATAGAACGTCTCGGTTTCAGGGAATGGACTGACGTGATGAGAGCACCACTCTGGGTCCCAAAAAGTCAGACGAAAGACTGTCGCCGGTACGTGCGTGTAAGCATGCGTCATAGGTGTAGCGTTGCAACGGGGCAGGGTTTCAATAATTACAACACTAACGGGCGGCATAAAAAGGTGGAAAATGGCTAACCTACTGCCCCCTCTTTATCTGCAAGGCTTCCCAATAAGTGACTGACAGTCAGCAAGCGAGGGCCAGTGCGAATCTGGGCCTTCAGCTCCCAGGCCAAGCGAAAATGACAGTTTTCGTCCTGTAATCACGGTATACCTTTGCACTTCACCCCCTCGCAACCATAGTATTTATGTCGCTCTGTGCAGTTCAAAGTCGATATACTATCTACAAAAAACGTTACTAAACGCAATTCACACAAAAATATGCAATTCCATCGGTCATTCTGAACAGACTCATTTCATCGGCATCCACCACTTACTCGTCATATAGCATAGAGGAGGAAAACGAAAATGTGAACTCCTGGAGACTTAAAGTGTCATCGCCCCCCTTTGTGAACGTTTTAGCATGCTTGAATCTCACGGGTAAAGTCTTCTTTTGTTTCCTCTCATTATACATATTTAAACTTAATCCCTGTGCTTACAAGGGCTCTTAGTTTAAACCGTTAGGAGTTGCACTGAAAATATCAGATATGATACGACTTTTTGCAAAATCTACCCAAATCCATCCCTTCTCGCTATTTGTCTTGTCCAAAACACTAAATTAAGCATCTAAGTTAGTTGAGAAAGAAGACCAATACGTGTAGACTTAGACTATGCAAAACTGTCTGTCACAAAATTTACGCTAAATAACAACTGGCAATTCATCATCTGTGGATTCTACTCGGATCTCTCTGACCACAGGTCCGCAGAAATGCAGAAAGAAGCTGTGAAAAATGCATTTATAAAACTGGAGCAGTCGCCCGGGGCGGGATGCCTGTCGCAGTGTTTTAACCCCACTAACGCAACCCTGAGTGGACAGATGGTATAAAACACAAAGGTCGCCCGGTTGTGTGTAGCTCCCTTTCAAAAGTCAGTATGCGGGATCTGATGGAATGCGTTGAATTTAGGAAAATGAACTCGGTGAAAAATGTAATGATTCCGATGCCGAAAGTTGCCATTTGAACACCACGGTGTGTAATGTTGGTAGACTAATTGTTCAAATACATTCAAGTGTTTCTGTCCACTTCTGTGATTCTGATCGTAAGCTCCGCGGAATGTCCGCAGTATCCGACAGAGATAAAACCCACTTCTTATGTTTATCCTGCCAGAGCCGTATTTGTGGTATCGAAAAATTTAATGTCCCAGAAAAATCGCAGAGTGACCAGTGGCTGACGAAAGACGTGTGGCTGTTGCTTAAAAAAAATCCCCAGAATAGCTGGTGAAAACAGTTCAGCTATTTAATTGTAGGCTAGTGCGATATATTTCCAGTGTTGAAGCCCCCAATTCCAGGGCCGTTATCACAGTTTTTTGTAAATAACACAGTTACGAATTCGCTTCCTTCAAACTTATTTGAAACGAAGAACCTGCCAACGGTTGCATTTGCCTTTAACGGGCTATGCAACTCAGATCTCCGGTAGTGTGGGTTCGCGTCTATTTTTTGTGCTATACTTAGCGATATCCATATAAGCAGCTTCATCACAACACCAGCCAGTGGTCGAAAGATGGGCTTCACTTTCTCATATTGTGTGTCGAAATTAATAAAACTTGAACCTAAATCTTAAAGCTGTTTTCAAATACAAATTATCATTCAAGGAAGGTTATAATACTGACTGACGTGATAGAATTCCAGATAACTTTTTCAATACCATGATGCCGAACTCTGGCTGAGTACTGTCTAGATACTTGTTGGAATCGCACGCTGAAAAAAGCTGACTGTTTATTTATTGAGCATATTTTATTGATTCTTTGTGGTAATTCAAAAAACCAATTTCGTACGCCTAACCCACAGCAAACCGTCCTTTTCACATTTTCCCCCAACGCATTATGTACTTCAGTTTTCAAAAGCTCATAAATAGTTATATCTTTTTAAACACCGGCAACATTCTCCTGGGTTTATTAGTTTCCTAGAGCACATGCTCATTAAGTCCTCCATAATATATTTTTTACCACTCCACCTCTCATGAGGAAAAATCCCAGCGGATTGTACCGTATGTCTTATAAACAGCATTACCACACCCCAAATACTAGATTTCACACGAGCATCCTAAAATCTCTTGTGAATCGGAGGAGGTCTTGCCTCGAGGTTGAACAATTTGAGGAAAAACAAGTAGAAGAAATTCAAAAAAAAATCCATTTTACAAAGTATCACTAGTTTACTATAGGTAGGGAAAAACATTGAATGAATACGTGCTACTTAGGTTGCCCCTATTCCTGACAATGGTGATATTTGGCCAAAAGTCAACTAGCTGTCGTGATAAATGAGCTGTGGTTATATTCCATACCAAGCAACTTTGTCTGTTTGGATGCTTAACCAAAATTTGGGAATTAAAGTACCAGCTTCGATGTTCCTCAAGCTCCCATCTCTACGCAGTTTCACTTCAACTTCAGACTCTATCGTAAACCTTCTATGACTTTAGCAGTGACTCCATATCATGCCGACCATTTTGAGTAGTCTAATACAATATCATTGAGAAATAAAACATCACAATTCAGTCAAAAAGACTGATGGCCAAAATTGAAACAGAATTACACTTGCCGCATGAAGGCAAAGCAAACCAAATCATCCGCAATACGTTGCTGTGAATGATGCTATTTTCGCTTATCTGTTATGCGCGCGTCAAATTTTTTAAAATTAAATTCTCAAGGACTGGGACTAATGTATGCAATGGAAGATTTAGATACCTGGACACTTCAAAAGTCGATATAAATATCATCGGGCTGCCGAAAAATCGGACCAACAGCATTACCCATCTGATTTTGTAGTGAAAAAAGAGCGAATCAGTGCTATTGCTTTGGCCGAATTATAAATTAGGCGAAGTGCGAACCGCTTGAATAGTAACATAAATGGAATTTGAACCCGAACTCAAAAGGCGCGCCAGCTCAAATTCCGTGTCTCTCGAGCAAGATGAGCGGTCCGAAAATTATGCCATCCATTTGATTCTGAGGAACAGAAAAGGATCTTACAAAAAGTTTACATTAAACGCTACTGATACAGCTTCTTATCGATTGTGGCCCGGACCTGCAGTCCTGTTCCGGCAACTTTTCCCGAGTTCGTTTGCTTTTTCTAATCAAAATTATAACTTGCCGTATGCCAAATGCAGCTGATTGAGAAACCACATGGAAGACACTGAGGGACCCACAGCCGAACTGGGCTTTTCCAGTTGGATCAGGCAGCTCCTAGTAATTGCGAAGCACGTGTGTGGGCATTCACGAGACACCTCTGTTGAAAGAATGCTGAGGAATCTTTACGTGTTCATGGCTAAATGCTGCTAAATTCTCAACTGAAAACGTAAAGAAGTTATTCGGCTGAAGTCAATAGCCTATAACCCAAATAGGTAAGAAAAATTTGGGTTTGAAAAAATTTACACGGGGTCCATGCAGTATTGTTAAACGAACTTATGAATCACTCATTAATAGGCTTGTGGGGTTGATTAGGCTAGATTCTGCCTTGCGCTTGCTTTGAAGTTGTAGTGAAACACTACATGACACCAAACAGTTAATGTTGCAGGAATGATTCTGGCTTGAAAAGCTGTCATAATTCTGGGCGAGAAGAATATAAACATATCGGAGCTTTTAGTAGCTTCTTCTTTCTCTCTCCGATGACTAGATCACTTTCTCATTCATTCTTTTCTTTCATCTCAGGGTCCAAGAACGCAATTGGTTAACAAAATGTACGAAAGCTGCGGCATCTGTGTGATGAGTAAACGCATGGGCACCTGCCTTCTGATGTCCTACCTTGCGATAAAGATACTGATAGTAGTGAATTCCGCCCTCCAACTCTACCTCATCCAATGCTTCCTAGGCTTCTCTGGAAACGATGTACCACCGGCAGACGGCCCTATTCAAGACAATCAGCCCACTGATCAAAACTACAAAATAAGTGAGTTAACCTTTATAAGGGAAACGAGCAAGAGTGGAAGACCATAGACGTACACAAAGACTAACTTGAAGAACAACCGCCATTAGCACAAAGGTTTGCTGACACATATACAGTGCGTGACCGATCTCATGAAATGTTGGCCAAAATTCTGAAATGCATTTCCGATTAGGAAGGATTACGTAAGTGGGGTTGTTATACTGATTATCATGCAGCATAACCATACACCATTTCGGACTCGCCAGGATGTCGGCTTCTGAATGCACTTCTTTTTTAACCGCCTACACAAATCACATTCGGTAAAAAATGACTACTTAAGTAGCATGCATTTTTCCTATTGATTTTCGATGGTCTTATAAATTCAAACGTATTTTATATTTTAAAAAATGCACAAATATATGCTTCCTTTGCTCATTTGGCAGGAAATTACATTTTCTCCATATTTTATGCCCGAAGGAAGTGTATATTTAGGTTTTAAAAAAGTTTCTAATTATGAGATTTTTAAGACCGTGCGATGTCCATGCATGCAATACCGCACATGTCCGTTTACTTATGCTCCTCACGAAAGGCACAACACAGTCCGTATCCACTGCAAAATTTCATGAACTCTATGTGGTATCTTCTTAACGGCATAGAGGGATATATGATTTTCCTTACGCGGAAAGCATACACCTTGTAGAATGAAATTTCTAAACGCTAATGCAATGGCAGGTCGGGCTGAAAATTATTCGGGCAGCGGAAAACATTTTAAAACCTAAATAAAAACTTTCTTTGGGTACAAAATATGAATATAATGCGATTTCCTTCTAAATGAGCAAGAGAAAGCATATTTTGTGCATGTCTTCTATAAAATACATTTGAATTTATAAGACCATTGAAAATCAATAGGAAAAATGCATGCTACATAAGTAGTCATTTTTTGCCAAGTGTGGTTTATGAAGGAGGTCAAAAAGAACTGCACTCAAAAAGCGACATCCTGTCGAGTCCGAAATGTTACAGGGTTATGCTGCATGATAATCAGTATAACAACCCCACTTACGTAATCCTTCCTAATCGGAAGTGCATTTCAGAATTTTGGCCAACATTTCATGACATCGGTCACGCACTGTACATATACATACATTGAGAAGAAAAGGCGATCTCGGGAACCATAGTTTTACTGTCCTGACGTTTCAAAAGCATACAAGCTTCCATCGTCGGAGGTGAGTGTGGTATCGCGCCTCACAGTATTTATGGGTGGGTAACAGTCATGTCAAAACGGGTTTTCTTACATACGAAGTCAGGGCGGCAGGGGGGATGGGGCGGGGAGGGGAGTCCTAGAGCGTCTTTTCGCCGGATGAGGGGGTGGTGGATCAGAATTAGTGGTCATCAGCCGCATGCACACGTGAACTGTGGCGGGCGGGGGGGAGGGAGGGAGGGTGACGGAATGTACTCAATCTACATCGGAAGCCGGCGTTGAGACGTTGGTGGTCGTCGTTCGTACCTTCATTGACCGTAGCTGTCGTCCAAGCCTGGCAATCTTGTTTACGCCGCAACGACTGTCCGCTTTCTCGTCCGCCGGACTAGTAGATGGACCGGCTGTGGTGAGGACTGCGCCTTCGTCGGACCCCGGTTGAGGGGTGGCTGGGTGTGTATCCGCCATGGGCTCGCTCATGTCTGGATTCATGTTTAGCCTGGGTGCACGTCTGCTCATTTGTTTACTGAGCTGCGCTCGAAGGGCTTGATAGGCAGCGGGAAGAGTCACACAGCGGTTGATGGAGGTTGTCCCCGTGTGCCAAGCCTCGATTGTTTCCCTGGCTATGCGATCGTTTCCCCGGCCCAGAATTTCGGCATGCTGAAAGGCGAACGTGTGTCCGGCATCGGCGCAGTGTTCGGCCACCAGAGACAAAGGGTCCATTCGCCGTACTGCCCTCATGTGTTCTCCAACACGGGTCTGTAGCCGTTTGCNGGTTTCCCCAATGTAGTTGACTTCGCAGGAGTTACACCGGATCCGGTAGATGACGTTCGTGGTTTCGCCTAGTGGCAGAGGGGCCTTAGGTCTCATGACCAGATGTCGAATTGTTGACTCCGGTCGGTGGGCGATGCCGATCCCCAGCGGTCTTAAGAGACGCGAGACGGCCTCAGAAACGCCGTCGATGTATGGAAGCGCCCGCCATATTGTTGGTCGTTCTGTCACCAAACGTCGGCTCGGTCCGGCCTGTCGACCGCGTTCGATGAAGTTGCGAGGATACCCGTTGGCCATGAAGAGGCGCTGGAGGTAGCGTAGTTCTGACCTTCTGTCGTCCGGCTCGCTGCAGTGTGTTTCTGCCCTTCTGTAGAGTGTTCGCACACAACTGCGTTTGTGGCCTAACGGGTGCTTACTGTGGAAGCTCAGGATTTGGCGCGTATTAGTGGCCTTCCTATATACCGTCGTTTTAAGGTGCCCATTGGGATTTCGATGGACGAGAACGTCCAGGAACGGGAGTTGATTGTTGACTTCCGCCTCCATTGTGAACTGGATGTCAGGGAAAACAGAGTTCAGGACATCATGGAATTCCTTGACCATTTGCCGCTTAATGATAACGAAGGTACCATCGACATATCGAGCCCAAAATTTCGGCTTATAGGTTGAGAAAACGAGGGTTTCTACTTTTTGGAGAACTGCCTCTGCGATGAAGCCCGAGAGAGGCGATCCCATTGGCGTCCCCTTGACCTGCTCGTAGGTCGTGCCTTCAAAGGTAAAGTACGTCTTCAGGCAGAATCTCAGCAATTGGACGAGATGTCTCCTTTTTACGGTTACGTCCGTCTCGCCGTACTGACTCTCGAGCAGCTCACTGACCGTTTCGATTGCCAGGTCTTGCAGGATCGAGGTGAAAAGAGAGGTGACGTCGAATGACACCATGACCTCGTCTTCGGTAAGTCTCATCCCTTTGATCCGCTCCAGGAACTGAGTCGCTGAACAGACCGTCGTGCCCGCGTCCGAGGTGAGAGACCTCAGGTTTCAGAACAGCCATTTGGCCAAGTTGAATGTAGGTGCGCCGCGCAATGATACGATTGGCCGGAGGGGGACCCCGGCTTTGTGTACCTTTGGTAATCCGTAGAACCTTGGTGCGGCCGCGTCTACTGGCTTAATGGCCAGTCGTACCGATTTACTTATTGCCTTGCTCGTTTGCATGTCGGCGAGTGTCTTGTCCAGTTGCGTCACCAGCCTTCTCATCGGTTCATCGTTACATGGTAGGTACGCCTCTCGGTCCTCCAGTAGGGCATTGGCCTTCTGAATGTAGTCCGCCTTATCCATCACAACTGTGGAACGCCCTTTGTCGGCTGGTAGAATCACGATGCTGGTGTCAGCCCTCAGTGTCTTGAGAGCGCTCTGCTCGGCCTTGGTAATAGTTGCACGCGGTTTGTGTGACATCGCCAAGGAGGCTACCTGCTGTAGAATGAGATGCTTTGTTTCGTCGGATTCCCCGGTTTGTTTGAGAATCGACTCTACCGTGGCCACGAGACTAACTGGATCGGCGTCTGTGGTGTTGAAGCAAGCCTCATGACTCAGCACTTTCATTTGTGCAGGAGTCAGCTGCTTAGAGGACATATTGTGCACCAGGACTTCGTTCTCCTCTTGAGATGATTTGCTTATGCTTTGGAGCTTGACCGTCAGCTCGGCATCTCTTGTTGCTCGCAGGTTCCGGGCCCGTTTATTAATCACTTCTTGCAACTGCGCGACTCCGTCATCACCGATGAGTTCGACGCACTTTGTAACCGCCTGGCTCAAAACCCTGTTGTATTTACGCAGTCGAAGATGGCAATCTTGTAGAAGCGCCCGAATCATTCGTCTGCCATGTTCAGCCACCCACCGTTTGGCCAGACTTGTGTTCACCGGTGGCCTGTACGACAGGCTCTTCGGAAGCACATGATTGTCAAGGCATCTGTGGAGGAATTGTATTTGCGCGTACTTAGAAGACACACGAAGGGTAAATATTTCCCAACGTCGTGCAGACTCAAGCGCTTCGCGCCCGTAAATATTGCTAATAGAAGCGAAGATGCGCGTCCCCGGACATAATTGAGAAGAAAAGGCGATCTCGGGAACCATAGTTTTACTGTCCTGACGTTTCAAAAGCATACAAGCTTC
>CACRXP010000025.1:1419704-1430212 GCA_902702965.1 Spirometra erinaceieuropaei
TCACATTGTGGAAGAATCACCTCGATCGTATGGCAATGCAGATGCCACTGAATCCGTGCTTAGAGGAGACGGCTGCAATGGTAACAGACTCAAAGGAACCGATGACTGATATCGGATACGTCTAAAATGTGTGCGGCGAAATACACAACCTCGTCAAAAAAACGACTTTTGTATAAACCTGCTCCAAACGCCATCGGGTTCATATCATCAGCTTGTCAAATATAGTATTAAAAGGAAACTCCTCTACAAACGTCTGGCCTTCAAAGGTACAAGGTAAGACCTGTGCGTGAAAATAAACAAAAACAACCACACACCTCATAAAACTAAAGGGTTTCTGCAGGGCACCAGACATATCTGGAGGTTTTAAAAGAATCCGGACCGGGTCATGTGGACTACTCTAAGAGATTGTCAAATTGGGGACTGAGTGGAATCGGTTGAGGCAGCAAATATGAGTGTCAGTCGACTGCCCACCCACCAAAGTGTGAGAGATAGTATAGGACACATTGCGCCCGCTGACCCACGTTTAAATATACGTAGGCTTCGAGCGCTCCCAATTGGCAGAGTTCATCAGCCAAACTACCGTCACGGGGCCAAGCTTGTTGGAAAACCTTCGAACAACGTTAGTGTATAGTCTAAGTATCTGTGGATGTCTTTGTTTGACAGGGTTAAGGAATTCTAGCCCCATTTCGGTGGAAGGCCGAAAGGAGATTAAGTATGGTATTGTAGAAAAAAGGTTTATATCTACCCAGCTCAGCGAAGGGCAGTCTAATCGTCAAAGGCTGGGACTGTGTTGACAAGTCGAGGGGCGGAGGAAGAAGCGTCCAAGTAAACTATTTCAATGCATTCTGCACCTAATGTAGCCCTCGTTTCTACCGCCGGTGATGCATTCAAAAGCAGATCCACGTCAAGTTGGAAAACTGACGAATACACTGAATCTGACCAGCTTTAATCAGATTCAGGTTGGCCTGTGGCTCATTTGTGCGACACACACGATAAACAAAGGATCCAGAAGGAAATATACTAAATCAAGTCTGGGCAGAGCAGAAATGGGTCTTCAGAATTAAACCCACACTTCCAAGCAGTGATATAGACATGGGTTGTCCTACAATTGTTCAATATACGGACCCCATTGGACTGATATATCTTAACAGCCCCGAGAGATCAGGTCACAAATTGCGGGGCAGTAAATGCAGACTCGGTCTAAGGTATGCTCAATCAGTTAAAAATCGCGAACAAACTTTGCTTCACTGAAGAAATGCAGACAAAAAATTTTCGAATGAAAAACATTCTATTGAAACAATTTACACAGGAGCATATATGTACATTGGAGTGAATTGCGATGAGGCAACCTGGAGCACCGCAATCATGATGGCAAAGAAATAGGCGACGCATTTTCACCCCTCCTCCTCGTCCGAGTCGGCGACCAAAAGAGTGACATTGCTAGGTGGTTTCCGACCTGGTACAGTTCTGTCGCCCCAGCCAGACAAGGCTGCGCGGTTGGGAGTGACAATATTTGTAAGAGGCTGGCGTTTAATCGTGATGTCGTCCCGCTCGGCCATAGGAACGTCCTCAGTCTCGGCCTCGTCTGCGCTGTCGAAAGCAGTCAACAGTTCAGGTGCCTGTGCCGGTGGTGCATTCTCAAAGAAGGTGTTGTCCAGACGTGAGAACAGTACTGAGCGTGCCTGGAAACAAAATAGCAATACAATTGTTCTTTACATCCCCGCTGGAGGTGCAGTATATTTTCGCTTACACATCTACAGAACGGAGATTATGATAATTTCAGTTACCGTACCTAACGCCCGCTCAGGCGCTCCAGCACAAGTTTAACGAGTCTAACAGGCAGACCGCTCAGTATGGCAAACTAATGAGAACGGGAAACGCAAGCAATCTGTAAACATCTGCTGTGAGACAAGGAGCCAAAGTTCTCCTAAAAATTACGGACTACACCAACCGTCTGACATCGCAGGGTTCTTTATGGATTTTAAGCGCTGTCGATGGCAAGGGACTAGAGTAGGAGAAGAGAATCAGGAACGGGAGAAGGAATTCGGAACTGTCATGTTGATGAAAGTGCCTTCCAGGCACTCAAATAAACACCATCTATCCGTGTATTCGATGCTAACGTGTGCGCACCTCGTGGGCATGCCTTTGCCCCTAAAACGGGCTACGCGGTAGATGCGCAGGACAAACCAGGGGGAGGGGGGGTTAGATTGGAGTCTGGTAGGCATTATTTGGAATCCGAACTCAAAACAACTGCTGAGATTGGGGTTGTGACGGGACGACCGGGTGCAGGCCCGCGCAGCGCCATTTGGAATCAGAGCCGCCTCCCCCTCTCTTTTTCCCCTGTTGTGTAAAACCCCGGTTGATGCACGTCGTGGACAAGGGGGTGTGGTGACACGCCTAGTTGCGGGTTTTCGCCCTGGTAGCCACCTGCGCCCACTCCCACCTCCGGTCTTCTTAACTCTGTCGTGATGCTGAGCACAGGTGGGGGCAGTGGAAAGTGCGGCAGATGTTGTACAAGTCTACTGCCACTACAAAATAACTCACGCATAAGTCACCGTCCCTGCTTCACCTTGCTGTGGAGCACACGGTGGACATCGTCGGAAAGAACTGCAGAATTGGTAGAGGGGCGCTCACCGATCGTTTCTACGGAACTCACTCGTCCCATTGTACCTTATGGACTCTCTCTCTCTCTCTCGAGCCCAACCAGCAGCCGCACACAGCGGCGCATGATATAGCAGAATGGTATTGCCCTGTATGGTATTACCTTGTTTTTGTCAGCAATACCATTCCAACTGTAGAATTTTCGGCCGTGCCTAGGGTCAGACATGATGATCGGACGCAATGGATGTCTAAACCGTAAGACGAAACGAAATGACAGCATGACTGTCTGGTCTCAGATCAAAGTGCACACATTTGTCGGAAAGAAAACAAAAACGCGCTTCTACAGAAGTGGAGGGGAACAGAAATTACGGGCATAGGCAAATAGCATTGAGCAGAGCCGGAAAAAGACAGCTCAACTTAATTTGACATGGCGTCCGATTCGGTGATCGGCCGTAGTTAGGTAGGTTCTAATTTTATTTTCTCTGTTTTCTGTGTTAGTCTGTTTCTCCTCCTCTCCCCCCCCCCTCTTATTATCCAGTCCGCCAGGTCGCGGGGATTGCATATAAACATCAGTTGAAGTAGCATCTACTCGTAGTTGCAACTTTCTAAAGCAAGAGGGCGGTTATGAGTTCGACACCAGAAAAAATAAGTCTGACGAGTTAGAATCCATCTGAGCCAAGATCTCCATAACATGTCATTAGTATCCTACCTGTAGATGCAGATCACACAAGGTTTCCCTGTGTAATCTTTCCAAAACTGAAAGAAACGCAAAACATAGGGCAGAATAAGGCCTTGTTGCGGATGATGAAGCCCAGCCTCACGCTGGCAACATTGCCAAAAAGACTTGGGTCATTCAGAAAAAGTGTGACTGAGAGGGCTTATGTATATTTTTTTCGCATCACGAGTTCAGTGTTGCTGTCCATTTGAAGGCATTCCCGAGAAAATAAACCAAAGACCTGGCCTAAGGCGATTCGTCAGTGTTCATCAGTGGATAAAAGAATACGCCGAGCTCTCCAGATCTGCTGCTGCTGCTGCTGCAGACTGGCAAGTGCCTCTCTACTAGTGAAGGTACCCCCAACAGAATTTTCGAAAGGAACTTTAGGGGGACCGCGGTCTTTTTATGCTCGCTTTTGAATACAAGCCTTCTCGGTCGCCTGCAAAAATTGCACTCAGTAAAAAAGATAACTACTTAAGTCGTATACAGTTTTGCTATTTATATCAGATGCTCTTATAAACTCAAGTATAGAATTGTGCAATGATTTACCGTACTAGCAGCGCAGGTATTAGCTAAAAGCCTAGACACGCGTGTTTCGCCGATCTTATACCGCTGCCTAACGCCGCTGCGAGGGGTTCGGCTCGTCAGTGGGTCCCCCAGCTTTCCCCGTGTGTTTTCTGGTATATGAACTCCAGTTTCAACTTGCCTTATTTAATTTCCGTGGAAACTAATGCGCGAACTTGGAGTAACTCTTTCGAAACTTCGGACGGTGCCTGAAAAGGCCTGGTTCGAAGGAGTTACTCCAAGTCCGCGCATTAGTTTCCTCGAAAATTAAAGAAGGCAAACTCAAGTATATTTTGCAGAAAGCATGCACAAAAATATTCACTCCTGGTAGTCGACCATTTAGCTACAAGCCCTATATTTTTCGTGTAAGGAAAATCATGCATTCCTCTATGCCATTAAGAAGATACTATGCGCAGCTCAGAATCTCGCAAGGGATGTGTACTATGACATATAGTTCATGAGGAGCATTGAGGAAAAGACGGATACGATGGTAGGAGGGCGCTCACCGATCGTTTTTACGGAACTCACTCGTCGAGTTGTGCCTTAGGGCTCACTCTCGAGCCCAACCAACAGCCGCACAACGGCACATGATGTAGGCAGAATAGCATTACCGACAAAAACAAGGGAGACTGGAGTGGCCATTTCTGGCTTATTAGCCGTCGTCAGCCAGTCGTATCCAATCCCGAGGTGTGGAACACCTGGGGCCAACGCCTACATGATAAGCAATACTACAATCCTACTTAAGCCAGATTGGTAATTGACTGTAGATTGAAGAATGGAACAAAATTCTCTGACTTATACTCACACAAAAACCATTTACTTGCATCATGGCGAAATATACGACAATGATGGTAAAATAAAAGGTCGCCCTGGGATGCCTGCTGCAGATACACCTTAGCAGAGAAATAACGATCGGAATGAGTATACCAACCTTTTTCGGGACAGGTTCGTAACCGTTGTTCGACCGTACGGTGAAGGGTTTGTCATCCTGTAGGGAAGAGTATGAATAGGTCAACAGGAGAGGAGAACATGCGAGGCAAAAGGGTAAAACATTTCGAAAAGGACGTTCGCCGTCGGAACGCCTAGGATGAGCTTAAAGAGCACATTGGCGAGCAGGGTTCGTTGGTGTTGAACCTTCGTCATAGAGATAAGGAGTGAATGTAGAAAAAAATGACGCAACATTACAGCCTGCAACAGCCGTGACACCGCGGTAATCGAGGACAAGTGCAAGACGGGAATGATGCTAACAGAGGCTTACAAGTGGGGAACATAGAGTGAGTGACCGATCTCATGAAATGTTGGCCGGAATTCTGAAATGAGTTTTCGACTAGGAAGGATTACTTAAGCGGGTTTGTAATACTGAGCATTATGAGGCATAATCCTATAGTATTTCGGACTCGTCAGGATGTCGGCTTTTGAATGTATTTCATTTGGACCTCCTGCAGAAATCACGCTCGGTAAAAAATGACTACATAAGTAGCAGGTATTTTCTACATTGATTTTCGACGGTCTTATAAATTCAAATATATTTTATATAAAACTTGCACAAAAATATGCATACTTTTACTTGTTGGGTAGAAAATCACATTGTCTTCAGACTATGCCCGGAAAAGTGTATATTTAGGTTTTGAAAAAGGTTCCCAATTTACGAATTATTCTGAGCCTGATTAGCCGTTGCATTAGCGTTTATCGATTTCAGTCTACAAGTTGCATGCGTTCCGCGTAAGGAAAATCATATATTCCTCCATGCTTTTAAGAAGATACTGTATGGAGTTCATAAAATTTCGCAATGGATACGGGCTGTGTTGTACATTTCAGGAGGAACAGTGGTAAACGGACACGAGCGGTGCTGTATATAGACATCGCACGGTCTTACAAATCTCATAGTTAAAACCTTTTTTAAAAAACCGAAAGATAACCTTTCTTAGGGCATAAAACATATAGTGTGGTTTTCTACCAAACATGTAAAAGAAAGCATATTGTTGTGCACGCTTTCTATAAAATATATTTGAATTTATAAGACCATCGAAAACTGACACAAGGAAGGCGTCTTATTTAAGTCGACGTATAAAACGCTAGAAAGTGAGCGCTAAATAAGAAATATGAGGAAAATTATGCATGTCGCGGGACGGAAGACATCGATGCGGTAGAGTTTGTTTGATGAAGGAAAGGGAACTTGTCCTAGGTCAAATGGCCAAAGAGTGCAAATCGTGCACCGCAGTCAGCGCGATAAAGGCCGTCAATAGCAACGAGTACTTGTAGATTCTGATACAAATCGTGGTCCCACTCCAAAAGGCAAGTAATGAACCTTTTAGGGGTAAGAGTTGATTTCTAGTCCAAAAAATATACTAGGAATTAAATAAATTAGAAATGAGGTGGGTCCTGTGACGGAAAGTTAATTTTTCTCATGGAAAGTACACCTCAAAATAAATAAATTAATTAAGAAAAAGTGGGGATTTAGGACGCAAACACTCATTTTAACCAAGAAAAATCCAGTAGAAATAAAAAAATATTAAGTAGGGATTTAACACGGAAACGTTAATTCTTCTATCAATAGAGGCGAAGAGGCGAGTTCCAGGAAGTAGGCATGAGGAAGCAGACATAATCGCAGGAACAAAAGCTTTATTCGCCTGACGTTTCGGATTTTTGCTCGGACCCATCATCAGAGACAAAAACAGATACGGATAGTTTGTACACAACGGTCTGCAGTGTTTATAGGATGCAGTCGCCATGCTATCGTACATATATGAAAATTGCCACCCCCCTCCTTCATCGGCGATGTTACTGCCCGCGCATTTTCGTCAACCGATGCATACGCAAACGGCAAAGGCCAGACCGTACGGATTCCAAATTTTGGCGAGCGCTTGTGTATGTTAAGAAAGCTTCGGGAGTGGCTGTCCGCCTTCTCGTGCCAGATGGGGTTGGAGTTGCACACAGACCGAGGTCAACCATCAGGTGTCCGATGCTGGGACTGAACGACCCACTGTCATGGCAAGAAACGTCTGGAGTCTTTTAGCTGATCTGGTGTGGTTGCGGACAAAGCAATTACGTCGGAGAAACCGGAAGACAGCTCCGAACGAGAATGGCCGAACACGTGACGGCAGTGCGGGAAAATGACGCCAGCTCTAAAGTTGCGGCTCATTCGACGAGATCCGGCCGCACATTCAAATTCGATGAGGCCGAAATTCTCGCTGGAGGTGAAAATCGTGTGATCCGCGAGCTACTTAAATCATGGATCACTGGTTTCCCGTCTATCAAAAAGTATAATTACCTTGGCCTTCCATTTTCGGTGGTAAGGCTTAGCCTAGGCGGAGTAATTGGCCACGCGAGGAGCGCACAGGTAAACACTATTCCCAACGCCAACACCTGGTGAAATTGCAATGTTTAACGACTGGAATGTCGGCCATCGAACAATCATCATTCAAAGTACAACACTCCCTGACGAAGGAGAGGGCCGTGAAACCCACAAAAAACTTGACTACACCAATGCCAACAGCACACGACTGGAAATTCATTAAAAAGGGTCACACACTGGCATGTCACCAAAAACGACTTGCAGACAATTCCACAAACAGCAAGTAGCTACATTTAGGTTGAGGCTACCAATCAGAGCGTCAGTTAATTCTGAAAAATTGGGGTGAGCTTTTTAAGCATCCGCGAACGGAAATTCGGAAGTGACACTAGCTTAAGCGTATATAAACTGGCTTTCACGGATACGAACAATCCCATGAGACAAGAAAGAGATGTTCATGACACTTCTTTGAATCCTGATCGGCCAATTGGTCACGAGTAGTCGGACGGAAAATGAGCTGTCGAATAAACAGTGGGCCATTTTGGAGCAATTGTGTTTCTACCAAAAACGCACACGTAGCTACACCTATGACATGGGACAAAGCGTGGAACCCTTGTTTGTCCAGACTATGTGCCGTTGTGCACTAAAACCAAGTTGCGTCTGGGTGCTTTGAAATTCGAGATGAAATTCAAATGCTGATTAGTCTTTGACCTACACTGCTACAGGAAACAGATTCTTTCTTTCGAATGACTAAGTATAGAAATGATCTTTCTTAAGGACTGAGCGAAAAACGCTAAAAACCAATCCCTGCCTGGGTATGTATACTAAAAAGCCCCACCAAGTGCAGAGAGTTGGAGCTACTGACTGACCAACACGTTAGGTGTGTGTGTGAGAGGTGTTCAAGGAATGAGGTGGCGTCGCATATTAACTTTGTTTTATGGCACAAAAAACCGTTAAGCAGATTCCTCGGGCCTATCAACTGAGATCTTTACCTGTCTCGCGGAGGGGAGACGCGCCTCAGGTGTCTGATGAGGTGAGGCAGGAAGTATTTGTGTATCGGCTGTCTGGGTGTGAACCAGCGTCCTTTCGTGGTCTGGTTGACTGGTCGGTGGTAAGGTGGACGTTGGAGGAGCTGCTTTGCTAAACAGAGAGAGAGGGGGAAAAGAAGTCATAAAGGCGCGTGGACGATGTGAACTGGTCGGTTCCAAAGAATGGTGTTAAAGCCATGAAGTACAAGCGGAAAGGGGCCCTATTGTGGAAATAAAATTACGTGAGACAGGTCGGCAGATGGGCATCTTCCTCCGCGCTGATACTGGTGGTGATATTCGTCGAGAATGTGCTGGTTTCGAGTCTCTTTCGAGAGCCAGTGGTCAAAGGAAGGGTGGCGAGGACAAAGTGCGCACTAAAGCGATTGTCGTCGGTGAAGGTCAGGATAAGGGGTTTGCCCGGTCGGCCGCTGTGAACCACAAGCGGGGATCCCACAGTCTCGCCGAAGGATATGGCAGCCTAGGAAAGGGGACGTGTAGGGAGAAGCATACACTGTTGGGGAAGAAGCAAGTAAACTTCACGAAGAAGCTAAATGAAAAAAAAGCAGTCAAGTCACTATGAAAATGAGCATTTGTCTGCGACGACCTGGGCGTGCCTTACGCCATCCCGATTTCCGCATACTGTTAGGAGTCCTAACAGGAGGTTCTGTAAAAGAAGTTAGCAAAACGGGCACACCAAATGGGCGCATAAACGCACAATTCGACAGTTCGGCTGTCGTCTCCGACTGTATCCACAGTGTGCGGCACAGCAGGGTGGGGGCAGAAACGGCAACTGATGAGTGAATTCTTTACATTAAAAGGAGACTTTCTCAGCATCTACCGCACTCACCCCCCCCCCCTGCCGCAGCTGGGCCTGGTTCCGTGGAGTTCGATCTGGCCCCCGAGTTGGTCCAGCGCATCTACAGTAGATGTGCTAACCCATGAAATCTCAACCGAAATTTCGAAATGCATTTTCGTTTCGGAGAGATTACTTAAGTAGGGTTGTAATATTGGTTACCATGCATCATAATCCCAAGACATTTCACTTACTACGGAATGCCAGCTTTTGAACGAACTCCTTTCCGGCTCCCTGCAGAAGGCGCGGTCTGTGAACAACGACTACTTGAGTAGTATGATTTTTTTCACTGATTCTCAATGCCCATATAAAGCCAAATATATTTCATAGAAGACGTGCATACAGATATTCCTTCTTTTACTAATTTGGTAGGAAATTACGTCTTCTTCAAATTCTATGCTTGAAAGAAGCATACAATTTGGTTTTAAAAAAATTTTAATTAAGAGATTTTTAAGACCGTTCATGGAACTTCGTGTCTCTGCTTTAACTAGTGTTTCTTGTTACATTGGTAGGAGACTTGTTCAGCATCTACCGCACTCACCCCTCCCCCCCCCTGCCGCAGCTGCGCCTGGTTTTAATGAGAGTCGAGAAAACCGGAGGCGGGAGAGGGCGCAGGTAGCTGGCACGGTGAAAACCCCCACAGTCCCTGGTCCACAACGGACACTGACTGGAATTCTATATCCCAACAAAAATAGGGAGACGACAAGGATCCAAACTGCCGCAGCACGGGTCTGCATCTGAACGTGTCGCCCCACCTCCCATGTTGGCGCATGTTATGGGTGCGCATTCCAAATAACGCCTGCTGGACTTCCATCTAGCCCCCGACTGGGTCCAGCGCATCTACAGTAGATGCGTTAACTCATGAAGTGTTAACCGAAATTCCGAAATGTACTTTCGACTCGGGATGATTACTTAAGTGGGGTTGTAATACTAATTACCGTGCAGCATAATCCCAGGGTATTTCAGTTACTTCAGGATGCCGGCTTTTGAACGAACTTCTTTCCGGCCGCCTGCCAAACATGTACTCCGTAAACAATGACTACTTAAGTAGCGTGAATTTTTTCATTGATTTCCGATGTCCTTGTAAATTCAACTATATCCTATAGGAAACATGCATACAAGTGTTCGTTCTTTTACTCATTTTGTAGAAATATGCGTCTCCCTCAAATTGTCTACTTAATTGAAGGGTATAATTTGGTTTTAAAAACTTTTCCGACTCCCGAATAATTTTGGGTCCGACCTGCCGTTGCATTTGCATTCCGAGTTTCCAAGCTACAAGCTGCAAACTTTCCGTGCACGGAAAATTATACATTCCTATCCTCTTTTAAGAGGAGACCATATGGGGTTCGTAAAATTAGCCAGTGGATTTGAGATGTTGTAAACTTTACAAGATACATTAGTAAAAGCAGAGACATTATGTCCTATGAACGGGCATTTTACGATCTTAAAAAAATC
>CACRXP010000025.1:1432099-1452022 GCA_902702965.1 Spirometra erinaceieuropaei
GGGGGAGGATGGCGGAAACTAATTAGGGGGGGGAGGGGGCTAGGTGTCATACCTTAGCGGTGAGTTTGAACCTCGGTGTGTCATCCCGGTCCTCTAGGCCCGAGGCCTTCTCGAAAAAATTAGTGGAAAAAAATGCGGCCGCGTAGGCAGAGCGTGAAGAGTTGACGCACCGCAAACTCAACTGAAGAGGGCATCTTTGAATTCTGCGTCTGAATTACCTCGCCGGCGCCACACTCGAAGTACAGGTCATCGCCAAGTTTCCCAAGTGCGGAGACTGCACGGGTAAAAACTGAAAAGAAGATCGAGGTAGGACAAAAGGGCCAAACACTACCTTTCAATTCGGGAAGCAATAGAGAGACCCTCATCTAGATTCTGGAAGACAAAGGAAAAGTGGGTTAAAGGGACAAGGCAATTTTCACAGGACATCAAAAACAACCATAATGGATAAGGATTATATTTATTACTGTGTTAAAAATGTGACTGAAGGGATGTCCGAAGGAATGGAGCATGACACTGATCCTTAGAAGGTGCCCGCCTACAGGTAATCTTGGGAGTGATATCGTTAGAGGGGAAGACGGGAGTTAGAATCTGTAATAGGGATGACGGAAATATAGACGACAAAGTGCGAAAACACGAGGTTTAGTTGCTTGTGTTCATGAAAGTTCTAACCCCTGCACGGATAGGAAAAACAAAAGAAGATTTGTAATTACTCCGGGGAAAACGCAGGGCGGAGTAGATCGAAACTATGCATGTTCAATCTAGTTTGGCGGGTGGTTAACATGTTCGCTGAAGAGGAAACAGAGAATCCAGAATATGCCGAAGGAACAGGGCCACCAAGAAACAGTTATTATTAATGCCATCAAAGAAATAATGACCGAAACCAGAGAAATTATGGCAGAAGGGAAGTCCACTTGTAAAACTACCTTTCCAATGTGACACGTAAGAGAAACGTAACTGTTCACCTGCCGCAAAAGTTTACCCTAGATTCTAGATCCCTAATTCTCTTCCAGTGTGAAAGCTGTCAATATCTGGCTCCTCCTAACCGTCTTTGCGGGGGGAGCGGCAGCTTCAACCACGGTGCAAACAAAGTTTATTTTGATGACGATGTATGGCGACTCATGCCATTAGTGAAGTCTACAGTCAGTGAGTAAAAGAAACTGCGCCGCTACTCAGATAGGACGGAAGAACACTCCTCCTGAAGAAATCGCTGATTCTGACGCATTGGGCTGGGCACTTCAGGAGCGTCCTTGATTCCCCACCTACAATCTCCGACGCCGCCGTAAACCAGCTACTCAAAGTGAAAACCAATACGGACCTGAATCGCCAGCCTCTCAGATCCTCAAGAACGCGACAAATGTTTACTTCCACAGGCGGGAAGGGGACCGGCAACTCTGTGATAATCACGGAAGAATTTCGCCGTCTAACATTGCAGGGAAGATCTTCACCCGCATCCCTCTCAATCACCTCAACAGCCATCTAAAATACGAACTTCCCAGGAAAGCCAGTGTGGACTTCGACGGGACCGCGGCCCGGGAACTGCAGAAACATTATGGCAAAATCCATAATGGTCTTTGCACCAACTTCGTAGGTCTAGCGGAGGCCTTCGACACGGTAAATTATGATGGGATCTGGAGAACCATGCAGAAATCTGGATGCCCTGATCGATTCACGTACACGGTGGACCAGCTCCATGACGGGGTGGTAGCGCGCGTCACGGGCAATGGGACAGCCTTAGAGGCATTCGCAGATACCAATCGTGTGATACCAATCGTGTCTCATATCCTCCACCATGTTGATGGACGCCTACCGTGATGAGCGTCTTGAGACCGAAACCGTCTACACAACCGACGGCCAGCATCTCAATATGCGACGCACTCTGGCCCCAACACGTCTCTCGACTTCTGTCCAGGACCTGCTTTTCGCGGATGACTGCGCGCTCAGCATCGCGAAAGATGCGTATATGCAACGAAGCATGAATCTCCTCGTCGTCGGCTGTGCACATTTCGTACTGACCGTCAACACATATAAAACGGTGATCATGCATCAATCGTCGACCGGCGCAGAATACGACGACCCTCGCATCACTATCGACCGCTCCAGCTCAAAACCATGGACAGATTCGTCTATTCAGGCAGTACGCTGTCACGTAGCATTAAAATCAACGCTGGAGTTGCGCATCGGATCTCCAAAGTCAGCCAGGCCTTCGGCCAGCTGCGGACCTCCGTCTGAAATCGCCGCGGACTCCGAATCAGCAGGAAACTCAAAGTTTACAGAGCGGCAGTCCTATCGACATTACCGTACGGCGTGGAGACATGGATCGTCTACGCCAATCGAGATAGGAAACTGAATCACTCCCACCCCAGCTCTCTCCGGAGAATACTGGAGCTGAAGTGACAAATCAGGATCCCAGGCACAGAGATTTTCGAAATAATTGAAATCCTCAGCGTGCACGCAGTGCTGAGGCAACTGCCCTCGAGTGACCATCTCGCAAGGATGGATGATGAGTGATTAACCAAGTGACTTTTCTACGCTGGTCATCACGGGTGCTCGCAAACAAGGAGGACAACTACGGTCCTACAAGGATATCCCCGAAACCTCCAAGGAACTGCAAGTCAACTCCTAGACCTGGTATGACCTCGTTCGGGACCGACCGGCCTGGAGTAAAGCATTGATGACTGGAGCAACAACCTACGCACCCAATCGGATCGCCGCTGACAAAGCCAAACGAGCGGCTCGCATGTCTCGAGCGCCCCCGATCCACAAGACCAACACCCAACAGCTTTCAATATATCCACGCTGTCAACAAACATTTCGCGTGCGAATTGGCCTCGTCGGACATCTTCAGGCCCAATGTAGCAACCCGACAATAACACCTGCTGTCTCCGCAAACGCCTCCATCGTAACCCCTGCACCAACTCCCACGGCGTCCACGACGGCGACCACCACCACCGTCGCCGCCGCCACCACTGGCGATCACGTTTCTGATCGTCCATTGACCACTTCTCCGTATCACTCTAACACATGTTAGATCCAAGCCGCCCACCCTGATGTGCGAAAACCTGATGTGTTGTGGGGGGTCAGCTAGTGCGTGGCACGCGCAGGCGGGATGTTTTAACTGTCAGCCACTGCGTTAAATCTCAGTTGATTAACTGGCTTGAACAGTCGACTGGGGTAGGTGGAAGGAGAGAGGTCGATTGGGGAGACTGCATTCACACACACACACACTTGGTGGATATTCCTAACTAAAAACGGCCTGATTTGCTTGAATCTATCACTGTGCGCGAAAAGTCCTGCTTTGGAAGGCTCTTAACTGATATGACAACTCGGTTTCCATCTCAAGACGGAGAATCATGTTACAATAGTCCCCTCTTAATGTGGCCTTCTTGACGCTCCCATTCAGTTTGGATCGGAGCTGCCCCCTTCTTGTCGCATGAAAACTTGGCCTATCGTGCGCGAACCAGACGTTTGTGACACGCGTAGACGGGCTGTTAAACTGTCAGCCACTGCGTCCGATCCCGCCTCCGGTCTTCCTTGCTTTGTCTTGACACAGGACACCGAAGTGTGGAGGAGGGGAGTGTGTTAGGTGCAGCGAAAGTCCACTGTAACTACGAACTAATTCACGGGCAAGTTACCGTTCCAGGACTCACGCTGCTGCGGGGCCCACGGTGGACATTGCTGTTCGCGACGGTAGGAGTTTCAAGGGAAGCCAGTGATAGAATGGAAGCTTTGCTGGGACGGAACAAGTAAACGGACAACTCCAAGGAATAGCACGCATACATACATGGATTTATTTATTAGTACTGCTAACGGCAACAATAAGTCGACCTTAGGCACTGCGGTGGGGAGGCAGTAAATTAACAATTCTCAAAACAAGATGAAGCAAAAAGCGAAACTGGAGGCGGCAGAATAAGATAAGTGAACTCCATTAGGGAAAATAATCGTCAACAAAGAAACCGTACCCCTTCACAAAATGCATAGGTATCGCAAAAAGCCGATTTCAATTCACTAAAAATTGCTGAGGTGCACGACCCACATTTCCTTCCGAATCTGTACTCGTTCCTATGGACTTTCGATCTTCCCTTCTTAAATTACAGAAATTGCCGGTCTTATTTCTGCGGCAGTCCGTGATCTGAGCTTTGAGGATAGCTGTAAACCTAATTACCTATTAACCGTGCTTTTACAGACGGCTGATCAAAGGGACAAGTAATATGAGGATGGTTGAGATTATCTGACCATCGGTATGTAGTCCGATAGAATAGTCTTCCCTCAAGAACTGTTTTTGTAGCCGTCCCTGATAGCATTTAGTCGCCTAGGGCTAGACACTTGGTGGCCCGTTAGACTTGCAGGCTAGTGCAGGGATGGTAACCTGACTGACAGTACTCGATCTGTGCAAGGAAGGGGGCTTTTCTGCTACGCCCCCTCCTTGATGCTCACCCGAGTGCATTTTTCACGTCACACATGGAGGTCCCTTTGCGCGTACGCACGCACTTTGTCCAGAATTTAGGCCCCTGTCTGGAGACTTAAATCGTCTCGGGCTACAACGCCCTCAACTCGCCCGAGAAGGCGCGTCGACCTACTGTCTCCGTCTTGACAGTGTCCGCTAGGATTGCTGAAAAAATCCAGTCAATCGCAACACTAGCCCGCGACCGGGCTAGCCCTGGACGACTAGAATGCTATCAGGGGTTTAAGGAGTTCAAAATTTAAAGCCTGCCTAGATTAGATTGCTAAGGTTTGCTTTACTTAGCGCCCGTCCATAAGTATTAATACAGTCAACAAACGTATTTGGGCGGAAATACGGTTCAATAGTGTGGCATGATTGGTAAAATATTAAAACTGCACTTACAGACAGATGTTGCCAAAAATAATGAGCTACCGTCAAATTACGCGTTAACGAGATAAAAGATTAAAACAAATAACAAGATAGTTACGGAACAAAAAGTCATAATTTTCAAAAAGAATCGGTAAACGCAAATTAAACGATTAATAATGTTGATCAACGCTGAAAGTATTATATAAGAAACTTTACTACATGTCAAGCGCACCAGCAGTGGGAAGGAAAGTCTGGTGTTGCCATTAAGCAAATAATTAGGCTACTGTCAAATGGGTAGTGGTGCGAAGAAATTAGACGTTGAAAAATACACGGATAGTCTGCGATTTAATCGCCTTTGTTTGCACACATACCTGTCGGAACGAGTTTTTGGTGAACTGGGGATGTTCACGTGACTCAGGCTCGAATCGAGAGGCCACAGGTAGGAAGCACCACAGTCTGCCTTCTTTCACCAAAAGTGGCTGATAGTAATGTCAAAAACTAAGCAAACCGAGAGGTAACGACGTGAATAAAATTGTTAGGATGATAAACATTGGACATGTGGATGAACAGTAAGTAGCAGGTGTCGGACAATCTGGTCAAACAAATTGCTCTTACGCTAATTAGAGGATCACATTCTTATAATTTGTCCTCAAACGGCAGAGTCAGAAGGGCAAAAAAAATACTGGTGAACGTTCGTTAGGGGTGCGTGTGCTTATGTGGCTGAAAAGTTAGGGGACATAGTTAAACGTATAAACTGAGTAACTGGCTTAAAATCGCTGCCAGGAGTTAATGCCAAAATGATTACCGGACACCATTGTAGAACGGCTCTAAACACCGAAAAATGTGGCACTACGACACCACCATCTTTTCTTTTTCACAAGGCAGCGTGCATATAAAAGTTTTATTAGGCAGGTAGCTGCTACTTTCTGGACCTGCATGTTGTAATTTATAGGATGGAAATGGCGTCCCACGAAATCAACAGATACCGTTGGTCATTTGGAGGCACATTGTGCGAGGAATTTGCAATTTTCTCCAGATAGTCCAAAGTGGATCGTCTGTAGTACCTCATTCTTAAATATTTAAGCCTTATAAAATATTATAATTTTACCACAGACTGACAGCCAGCGTACGTCGCAGCGGCGTGGCCTAGTAAGGAAACAGCTTGCTATGTGTCGTTAGGATTCCCGTTTGCTTGACGGATGTTTAAATTCTAGAATGCGATCACCCGTTCGTCCCAAACCGACGATAACGACTGGCACCCCGTGGATGTGTACATTGACTTGCATTTTTAGTTCAGTTTAGCGTATTTGAGGAAAATAGGTTTACGCTTTTGAACTCCCTATTTAAACATTAAAATCAAGATAATTCGCATAATGCAAAGAAATTGAACCATCGTCTGAATTTAGACCTAAATTCACATGGGTTACTTGTTTTTATGGTTACACAGTCGCACAGTTCTCTTGTTGGTGTAGCACATATCCATCAAACGATGTTTACATGTCTCCATAAATTGATCCATTACAGTTGCCTAGGGCAGGATGTTTCACGCTTACACGATGCGGTAGGGAAAAAATGCTTTCGCACATCCTGTCTCCCTTGGGCCAGACGTAATTTGAAAGGATGTGCCAAGAGGAAAATTCGTAACACTGGATGGTGCAGTACAAGCCATGCACGATGCGGAAACCCAGGGGCTTCCAGATAAGCCGGATATGGCTGATCTGAAGCATATGGCTGAATTCGGGCTTGGCGGCAACAAGACACGCAGTCACGAGATGATTTGCACAAGGAAACGAAAAGGCCCAGTGGTACAGAGGTAGTTTAAAAAAGCCGTGCGGTAGGGTCCAGATGCTCAAGGTAGGACGGGTTAGGCTGCCGTAATGGGCCGTCGACGTCAGAATCCAGTAGGGTGCGTTGGCGCAACATCTCAGACGAAGGAATAACTGGGATGATGAGCTTTTTGGTCTGACCATGTAGATGAGACTGACGGTAGTCGACCAGAAGATCAAAAACGGCGAGGAAGCTTGCTCGGACCGCATATTTTCCCTTTCTTGAACGGCAGTTCTTTCCTCTTCGAAGTAAGCCTATTCAAACTCATGTAGTTTTTCCCTAGGGAGTCTTCTTCATCGCCCGCTGACCGCTTTTATAGGTGGTTGTTTATTCTACAACCGAGAATTAAATAATGTGCAGTATCTGTCTACTTGCCATAAAATTTGCTTAAATATTTATATTTTCTTGCTATGAAGCGATCCCCAAGGGTCTTTCAATGAAATTATTTATTTATGAATGGATTTCCGTTTGGGGGCCAGTCAATGGCCGCGTCGGAGATAGAATAGAATAGATAGTGGATGGGTGTTTGCGGACGCGTCTAAAGTGCCCACCACAGCGCCTTAGAACACGAGGTTTCCTCGTGGAAATTGCTGTATCTTCCGAGCTGAGTAACGGCCTAGTCTCTCTTAGGTTAATGTGTTTATCGCCTTGACTGACTCCAAGTACATTTCTATTTCCTTGCGGTCCCCATACCCTGCCTTTCCACTGCCCGATGATTTATTCAAGCCTCTAAAATCTCCCAAAATTGCTGCTGCATTTAGTGTGGTGACACACAACACCGGATACCGTCGTCTGGTTTACCCCGCCGGTTGAAGTGGTTAGTGGGGTGTTGCCGCAGGGCAGATGGTAGCTTCGGAAGCTGCAAATGAGGACTGGGTGCAGTTAAGTGCCATGCGCAGAATCCGCACTTGCATGATGTAAGTGATACGACTTATCACATCTACACGACGTTCCTCCTAAATCGACACCCTCCTGCCCCTCGCGTAATATGTGACACAATTGCTGCATGTAGTAGTGGATTGTTCAAAGTCGTTTTGGGCGCCAGACATGAGAAGCGGATCCTGGAGACAAAGCATGCATTCCTTCGAGGTGGACTTCACAATGGCATTACAACAAACGGTGATCAAGTTCATGGATCGACAAATGGTTCCAATTTTTCCTAATGGCTCTCGATGAGGCGCTGTCCAATCGGTGGCAGGAATTGCAATGTTAAAACACTTGATTATCTGAGATTGATTCACGCAAACAGTTGTCATTCCTACAGTGGCCTATCTAGAAGAAGAAGAAGAAGAAGAAGAAGAAGAGGAGGAGGAAGAGGAGGAGGAGGAGGAGGAGGAGGAGGAGGCCGGCATCATCGTGATCTGGAGAACAAGTGGGTGCTCATTGCTCAAGGGAGTGCTTTGATGGGACCCCGACGGGTCTTTAATAAAAACTTATTATAAAATACCAAGAAAACTCTCTAAAATAACGAAGGATCTTATTGAATTCCACCCACCGATACATTTCATGCACATCAACAACAGTACAACGCATTCTGAGACTTGATATGTATCATTGCCTCGTTTATGTTACCATAAATTTTTTATATTAAATTTCTCACTTTGGACCCACGCTTTTTTCTTGTTTTTAAATCGGCCTCATGTTTTTCTTGTTGCTATCAGTCTTCATGACCATCCAGCTCTACAGATTTTGTCCCTTATTATTATAAAGCATAATTTCACGGCGCTGATTCTGAAGCTGCTCTAGATATAGAACACTGGGGACTTTATTCACTGGTCGTCATATTCAAAGCAAAATTTAAACGGCATTAGCACCAGTCGAACCCGAGGCCAAATATCAGGTCGACCCAGGAAAAAGGCGGTGGAGGAAAGTATCGGACGAAATTACAAGGAAAGTATGGGAGGTAGAATGGAGTGAGCACGGGTGAGCAACACGCCTGCGGCAAAAGCGTGCAAAAGTAGGGCTTGAAATCATAACCAAAGTGAAAGAAATTATAAAACAAAGCCGTAGCTGGGACAAATTTCAGGAAAAAATGGAATTTCCTTCTTGATTATGCATACCAAGGACGAACGAGCGGGAAACAAAGGTGACCGGTTGCATGCACGCTGCGTGAGGCGTTTATAAGGACAGTCAGTGAGAGAATAATCCCGCTGGCGCAAAGTATGTCGGCATTTTTGTGCAGTCTGTTGTTCTTGACAATAAACATTTAGGGGCCCTACTTTCGCAAGAAGGATGGTCTAATAAAAGACGACGAGTTCCTGCATACGTCCGAAGGCTCAGGAAAATAAACAAATGGTTCCAGTGCTCCACCATAGTCACGCATACACCTGGAATTCGAACAAGCGTCTCTTTTCACGAAAGAGGCTTCTACTGCATGGAAAAAAGCAGACGTGTCCTGTCAACATACTTACCATATTTCAGAGGAAAAAGTCGCGTGACAACTACCGTTTATCTAGTTTATTATAACAATAAAGTTGGTTAAAAGTAGTGTGCTACATCAACCCACACAAGGCGTCGGATGAAAAAAATGCGTTTTATCCCCTGCCTAGTATGCAAATGCAAACATACTCGTAAACGAGCCTTTTGCGTTTTACAAGTCCACTTTCCCCCGTCTGAACCACACACTATCACTATCAGTATCAGTATCGCTAACATAATTTTTTTCGAGCTTAGTAACACTTTCGAGCGAAGGCCTACGAATATTTTTTAAACAGCAGAGACTGTGGGTTTGACGCCTAACTCTTATCCTCGTTAGAAGTTCACATAACTTAGATGGATGTCCTCGGATGAAGGGGGCGAGGCTGCGTTCAAAAAATGGACTCGACTCAGAACAACATCAGTGGTAACTTGTGGCTTTTACGTCGGCAAAAATTCAAACGAGATTGTCGTACAATTTTAGAAACCTGAAGACGGTCTCTAATGCTACTTAAAAAACAAATGCAGATTTTGAATGGCCCTGGATTAAAGGCGGGGGAATTAAAGTGAGTGCCTCTGCCGGTCTGCGTTTTGATGTATTTCAAAATGTGTCGATCACTTCACAGAAATATTCTAACAGACAGATCCTTTCACTTCACTGAAATTCCCCCGTTCTTCTTTTGTCTTGAATTTTGAGTTTTAGCGGATTGGACTTAAGACCCTCTTTATACCCTAGTAGCATTCCAGTCGTCCAGGGCTAGCCCGGTCACCGGCTATAGCCGGCAGACAATGCCCAATTGCGTGCAGTAAGTTGACGCGTCTTCTCGGACGAGTTGGGGTCGTTGTCACCCGAGACGATTTAAGTCGCCGGACATGCGTCTAAAGTTCCGGACAAAGTGCGTGCGTGTACCCCTGCTTGCGTGCGCACGCTCAAAGGGACCCCGCAAGCGTGACAAGCGAAATACACTCGGGTGGGCATCGAAGAGGGGTGCATCAGAAGGGCTTCTTTCCTCGCACAGTCCGAGCACCGGCAACCAATTAGACTATCAACCCTGCACTAGTCCGCAAATCAAACAGGCTGGTAAATATCTAGCCCTCGGCGCCCAAATACTGTCAGGGTAACTGACCGCCGGGTAGCAAACGACAGTACACTGTCGTCCTGTCGCCAACTCGACGGCGATTTTCCGGTTCCACGTCCACAAACGTCAGTGAATACTCGTTAGCTGCAGATGGGGACAGACGACTGTTTGCCGCGCAACCAGCGGGACATTTGTGCCGTATATTTGCATCAAATTTCCTCGTGTAAGAATTGTCTGTTGGCTTACCTTCACCACCGTGTTCTCTATGCTATCAGAAAATGTTCCTCCGCTGATATGCATGACTTGTCATGAATACGAAAAATATGTTTGGTGAAAAACATGACATGCACGCGAACTCTGGGTGGCATCCGTCCGTGATCATTCACTTGAACTGCCGGACCCTATTCTTGGCATTCAGCAATCTGTCGACGCTCATTTGCATCCCTTTATGTAGAAGTCTATGTTGAAGTCTGTTTCAGTGGGATGCCAAACAACGGAGACGGTCTCGTCGTGAGTCTGTTTTCTTACACGCGTAAATTCCACACCCCGCCTTCTTTTGCCCAACGTAGGAGGCCAGTGTAAGAGGTCGCGCATGCACTATACTTCATCAAAACATTTACTCAGTTCTGGGTGTAAAACTAAATTCAATCCGTTTTCTCGTCGTGGGCAATCGATAGTGCGGACCCCACTTGTTAACCGACAAGCGCTTCAAGTCCAATTGCTGTCTGTGGTCTTCCACTGTTTAATCGTGCCGTTTTTCCAGGTAACTCCATGCATACTCTAGACCGGCCAGTTTTTTTAAACGTCAGATGGCGAGAAGTCACTAACACGATGCGTCTGGCGCGCATTCAATGTTATCTCGGATAGTTCCAAGCAGCTTTACCGGGATCGTCCTGGGAAGTCTAATTTTTCATGCGACCCTACGCTGAACGCTGTAGCGATTGCGTATTTGCAATTGCGATTCTTCACCAAATAAATCATCCACCTGCACAGTTGTTTTTGTTGTAAGGCCACTTGTTGCGATCTTGTCTTCATATTATCTTCCGATGGTGCACT
Source organism: Spirometra erinaceieuropaei (assembly GCA_902702965.1). NCBI lineage: Eukaryota > Metazoa > Platyhelminthes > Cestoda > Diphyllobothriidea > Diphyllobothriidae > Spirometra > Spirometra erinaceieuropaei. Next base: position 1,443,287 of record CACRXP010000025.1, read on the forward strand.
AGGTATCTCGTCTACCACGTACAACACCATGTTCAAAAAGTATATTCGCCGTTTTCCAGCTCATTTTATCCTTTAGATTCGATGAAAAGGAGAGTGTTTCCTCTGTCAACAATGCAAAGAATTCAGTGTCTAAAATGATAAGGAACAAGGTGTTTGATAATTTCGAACTGGGCAAGGACTACATTGAACAGATTCTTCCAAAAAAGGACGTTCTTAAATTGTTGAAATGGTAAGAATCGACCGAACTTATTATCGTGCCTAGCCATGACCACATCGAACTGTATGCCGATCCGGCAGGAGAAGTTATCTTTTTTCGACAGCGTGAGGGGCCATTTGTTCCCACACTGAAGCTCCTCCACAAATGTAAGTTCTCGTGCTACTGCTTTTCCCGTGGATTCACGGACCGATTTAATGTCATAGGCAGTGTGACCACTAGCCCGTTGGGCAAATTTTTCATCTGTCGAGATGGCCGTCCCCTTTGCCACTACAGTTTGTGTGAAAACGTTGGCTTGACACTTGGCCTTTTGTCCTTTTTAACTTAGATCCCTTCCTGCTACCTCAACTGCAAGTTGATCGAGGCGCTATCCGTCATGTGCTCAACGGCTCCAACATAATGTGCCCTGGACTTACCTCCCCAGGAGCTAAGATGTGTGACGTTCCAAAGGGCACTGTTGTGAGCATTATGGCCGAGGGCAAACAGCATGCTCTCGCCGTTGGAATCACCACCCTCTCTTCAGCAGAAATGTACGTCCAAAAGTCCTTTAACGGTGTTGCTCTGATCCACCTTATTTGCAACCCCACCTCTCCAACTGACCGTCAGCCAAACAGTCTGTCTATTTTCTTGCCCCCCAACTGCCAGACCATCACCATCTGCCGCGAACACGTGCATTACTTGAGGAAAGTCGGTTGTTTCAATCTAGAATAGTCTCAGGCATCAACTAGAGAGCCCGTTAGGCCTGACCAAGTATAAATTACCCCTTTAACTTCCTGTCGTAATCAGAAAGTCGCACACACGCGAGTGAGGGTTCAAGCAGGGTTGCATAGAAAAATCAAAAAGAAGGGGTGACGGTGCCGGGTGAAGGACGACAACATTGGGCAGGTGAGGCGGACGGCGAAGAACGTGTCCAAGTCATAGCAGTCGTCTTTATTGAATGGTCTGCGATGTCATTGCGATGTTGTCGCGGCGAGTGCGGATTGTCGGTCTACTTCACTCGGAGGATGGCGCTCAAGCACTGGTGGGGAAATACTTCCAGTTTTCACTCATTTTCCACGCGCATAGCCCAGCATTCCCAACCGTACGGAAGGACTGACCGGACGGATGCGTGATACATGCGAATCGTCGTGGCGATAGGGATGTCGTGTCGGGTCCATGGACAGGCTTGAGAAAACCCGGTAGGCAGCATTGATTCGGGAGGCAATATCGCCGTTAATCTGTTCCGTCGCTAGAAACCTCGACCCGAGGTATTTAAGACTGTCTGCTTCTTTAAGTTGTCAATCATTAATCCTGAATGGTGCAGCATAAAAACATTTTGGTTTTCTCGGCGTTTGTGGGTAAACCGATGAATTTAGCGACTCGCTCACCCGTGACACCATAGACTGTAGATCGACAAAGTCCAAGGCTAGTAAAGTGATATCATCAGCGTAGTCCAGATCAGTCAGCCGGCGGCCAAGTTCAAACTCAATATTGCCAGTTTCGTGTGGAGCGTTCCTCAGAGATTGTTATGGACTAAAACTCGCGCGATGGTTGACCAGTAGTAGGCCTTTATCATGGTGATGATCATGACCGGCACACAGTATAGTTCCATTCTTCGCCACAGGGACTCATGATGAACGGAACCGAACGCAACGGCGAAGTCAACAAAACAGACGTCCGTCTGTTGTCGGTAGCTATGGCGGGATTCGAGAATTCGACTCAGTGATCGGCACGTCCAAGCTCAGCTCGGAGTCCGGCCTGGTTAGGCTGCGTTCTTGAGTCATGTCCAGCCTGGGATCGCCTGAGAAGGATAACGGTGAAGACCTTCACGGTAACGTCGACGAGGCCTATACTACATCTTGTCTTATTATTCTTCTTGAAGACAGGCACGAGGATGCCCGAGTCCCAGTCATCAAGAACGACATCTCTTCACACTTGTTCAATCATATCATAGAGCCAGGGCACCAGTGTCGACATACGATTAGTAGATTTCAGCTGAAATACCGTCCTTTCTGGGCGCCTTGTTGCGCAGCCTTTGTATTTCATCGACGTCTTCTTCAGAGGGGGAGAGGGGTCGGATGACACGACATAGGTAGCAGGGGAATAAAACTCCGCTGCAGAGGGGAGCGAGGGTGTGATGAGCTGCTTACCAGAGTTGAGGTGCTCGAAATGCTCACGCCAGTGATCGATCTTGGTCGAGTTGCTAGCAAGAAAGCCGCCTTCCGCATCGCGAACAGAGTCGCCCAGTGTAGAGGGCTTACCACTAACTTGACGGATAATTCCGCCCAATTTTCGAGCGTCGCCAACGTTTAGCCCTGTCCATGGAGGTCGATATTTCAGCCCAACGTTTCTCCCGGTCATCCTTAGCCGATTTTTCCATCATTTTTCGCAGTTGGCGGAATGAGTCATCATTACGGGACCTGAATTGGGCATTTTTGAGCAGACATCCTCAAAGTTATTCCTCTGATCCAGTCACTGCGGTGTCGCTGGGCATATCCAGGAATTTTCTTAGCTGTCCCATAGACCGATGACTTTAATGATGACCGTTGGCTACTGCCTCCTTCGTCGGCTCGGGTCGTAAAGCAGCACGGGGTTTCTCTGCTCAGGGCCTCGGTGGTGCTGGGCTGTCGTAGTTTGGCGACATAATGGCGTCTTGCACACGGCGTTTTGGATGCAGATAAGAGGTGAACTCTCAAGCGTCTGTAAAAGAGAGCATGGTCCGATCCATGGACGGTACCAGTTTCAGCACCATTTATCAATCTGCTGCTGTGAACCCAGCTGCGGAACCGTACACTGACTAGAATGTAATCAGTTTGACTGTGTGACCGTCGTTTGTGTAACATGTCAGCAGATGCTTGTGGCGATGTTGGAAGCACGTGTCAGTGACAAATAATCGATTCCGATAATCAGAGTTCAGCATTCTCTTACCATTGTCGTATCACGCACCAGGACCAAAGCGACTAATAAGGTGACCGTTGGAAGAGCCGCCAGGTCCGGTTCGGCCATCCCGATCGCCGGTAACAACCAACAACTCACGGCTGGGGAGTCTTTCAACCAACGTTTGCAGATGCGAGTAGAAAAATATCTTAATCGCGCCGTTCGGCAGCTGATATTAGTGCGTACACTGAGACAACAGTGGTGTACATAAAGTGACCCTTTAGTCGCACGCAAGCCACTCAGTCATTGACTGGTTTCCAAGCAAGTAGTACACGGTTCGCTGGATGCGAGAGGGCGATCGCAACACCGTTCATGCCGGAAGAGTCGTGTGAGCCACTTTGATAGAGGTTGAAGTGTGAGTTGAATTCCGGATTTTTATTTCCCGAGCGCAAGAGTCGGGAATTCGGACTTCGGACAGACAGCAGACATGCACATTGTACTGATGAAGACCGTGCGTCATCATATTTTGGGTACCCGATTCCAGAAACGTTCGCGCATTCTGGCATCCAATACCTAGGCCCCGTTCCGGGTTGAGTAGTCCAGCTCGCCCGCACAGCTGGACTAGGGTTGTGGGCCGCATCGGTTCCTGCGAACGCCATAGCATGGGTCTTAATACAGTTTTGGGACATATTTTCATGAGGTTTCTTGGAAATTATGAGTACAGGCGGGTTTCCAACAGCCGCTCGGATTATTCATTCGAGACTGTCTTTTCTAGCGCTCTGGTTAAAGAACATAACCAAGCAAATTCATTTAATGACGGTTCATGGCCGCCATATCGCAGTGCCGTCATCAGGCTTTGTGGCATTTTATAAGGCTGTTGGCCTGCCGGACTCCAGCCCTCTGCACCCAGGCAGCTTTATCGCTGTCGCTCCGCGACTGCTTATTCATCAGGTCCGGGAGTCTGCCTATTTCTCAGCTAACCTCCGCTGAATGCTGCCCCCAGTATCCGCCACCCGTGGACTCACCGGGTAGTCAGCAGCTAGGCTGGTGGGAGGCCAATCTGCTCAACTTGCGAATCTTACTCAGACTGTTGGATGTTATGCTTTGGCAGAACTCGGCCAAGAGAGATAAGCCACGTAGAAAGAGTGCATCTAGTAGTCCCCGTCGATCGTAGGTAAACATTTTCTCATGTAGCGTCGCACCAGTGACGGAACACAAAAGTAATCTGATTGAATGCAACGCGTTGAGTAGGACGGACTCCTGATGTGTGATAGACAACTTGTAAGATTTTAGAGTAAATAAAATAGTATTTCACGATGTTTGGTTCAAACGCTTGACCTGCCACTTTCATGGGGGTTCTCTGGTGTTGTCCTACTAGTCGCCACTCCCTTATCGCGGGGGAGCCGTTGAACATCGTTTGACATAAATTTTTATCCCCCATTAGTGCGGATGTACGGAGAGACAACGAATATAAAGAATAGGTGGTACCAACATTTAATGACAGCTTTGCCAGTCTGGTCGAGGCAGGCCGGTGTGAATGAAAAACGAGAATATTTGTAGACATTGGTTAATAAACGACGATAGCTGGTTACTAAGGAAAGTAGATCTTCGAAGTTCATTGATAATCGTCCGAAGAACTGGGTAGCTTTGATAAGTGGACTTGTGATCGAGAGAAAAAGCGGGACTTGACCAAAAGACAACTTTTAGAATCTTTCCCATCAAAAATGGAGCTTCCCATCTCTGACAAGTTACGACTGCCTACAGACACCAGGATTACATATATAGTCCTTTCCGTTCAGCAGCGTAAGCTTCTTTTCTGCCAGCAGAATGATGTCGCCCATTTGAGGATAGATTACTCGAAAAGAGCGTACTAGTTGACCATTGGTGTAGCGGAAACTTCGACGTCAGTTCCCACGATCAATGGAGTATCATACTGAATTGCAGTAATTTTGGCCTTCAAAACTTCCACTCCAAGGACTTCAGGTGCTTTTATCACCCCCACTGATGAAGACAAACTTTTATTGTGAGTGAGCAGATTATTTTTATCTGAGAAATGGGATACCCATTGTGAATAGTAGGCGGGCAATCCCACGGTTCGTTGTTCTGACGTTACTTAATGCTGGGGGAGCCATTTCACACAAGGACTCAGGGAGTTTTGCATCTCGCTTGATGTTGCCCCTGGACACTTCCCAACTGAGAAGCTTTATTTGCTTAGCAGTGACAATACTTGTCTTAATTGAAGGTCAATCTGTACCTTTCGGCCACATTAAGGAGCCCTCGTCAGCTTAGATCAGGCTACAAATAATGGTACCGTTCACGTAGACAGGTGCCCGCAAAATCAGTTGGTTGCGCTGTCTGGAGGTGTTTGGTGCTTTTTGATTGACAGGATCTCTCCAGCTTGAGGAGCGGATCCATTGTTGGGCCGTGAAATAAATAAATTGTCAATATCAGACGGTGAGAGTACACTATTGACGTATCAAAACTAAAACTCAACATAGAGCAACAGTTAATAAGATGGAATTGGCTAGAGCAATAATTTATGATGATAATTCTCCCACCCTTCATTTCCCCGGCTGTCCTTAACATGGGCAATAACAGGACGACGGATCCCCTTGAGAGCTTAGCCGCGGCCTACTTAGGGCGTCCGCAGGTGGCCTATCGTGGAACGACGTTCCGGGAAGCGTTGCTGTGAAATAAGCAGGCCCTTAGGTCTGACGAATAGGCAGTCAAAGTGATATTACGACATAGCAAATGTTGTGTACCATCCAGTGAGGCCTCTTCGTTGCCGTCGCCTTATACATTCGAATCGTGTTATAAGGAGGACGGGGTCGGGAACGTCGCCTGCTTTATATCCATGTTAATCTTCTTGACTACTTACCACGAGGTCGGCTAAACCTGCATTGCTTCTAGCCGAAGCAAAAAACAACAAAAACACCTGAACGACAGCTTTATAGGTTTCTACCTGGTGTTTGAACTACAGTCGGCACTTTCAGTTACAAATCTGATCGTAAGAACAATGAGCCAATCTGGTCGCTCTGACCTGTCTGCTAGTATGTATAACTCTGTCTGTTGAGATTCCTTGTTACTCGTCATACAACATATGAGCGTACCAGTGAAGTCAACTTGCTCGGTTCAAACCCGTTATCACAGGAGGAGGAATGAAGTTAGTAGGGATGGCGAAAAAAGTAGCTGTTTTAATGTCTTTAAGGCCGCCGTTCAGGGCCTGTTTTTTTCTCAACACTGGGATATTCAACATGTCCTAGCGGCCCAACACAATGCTGCAGTAAACGTTGGTCCGTGTAGTAGAGATCTTCACCACATACAGCTGGCGATCTCCTTTACAGAAATGCAGCATGCTGCGGTCTTGCGAAGGCAGTAATAGCGGGTCTAAAAGTCCGTTCTGCTGTAGACAATTTGATCGCCTCGAGTGTCGCCATCAGATATGCCTGCACGGTTGCGGTAAACCATAAAGCTCTCTCGGACCGTCTCTGTTGACTTGGGTTCAACTTTCTGCCAAACAGATGAATTAAGGATGAAATCGTCCTCTAGACCAACCAGGTGTGCCTGGGCTTCGATTCCATCAAAGCCTCCGGAATCTGTTTGATGCTGGTCTGATAACCAAGCTGCAGGCATGCTACGCTTCTAACGTGACAGTAGCTGTGCTCGGATGTAAGGCGTCGCCCATACGTTCAGCGCATGCGCATTGCTTGTGTTTCGTCCTCCGAATTTGAGAAGGAGGAAGGACTCACCGGGACAGATTCACTAAACTGTTGACGCTTAGGAGAGCTTGGTCGAATCACCATTGTCAAACCCAAATTTGTTTCTCCAAGTTCACCTCCGAGGGACGGCTGTGTTGTCGGCTAAAAGTTTAACCAATCGACTGTGCCTTCCTTACCTTTCGACACAACCGGTTCAAATATGTGTTACGTCTATCCGAACACATCCGGTAATGCGGATGATGAGCAGGAAAATGCGGTTGTAGTCGTGGTGGTGGCGGTGGCGGCTGCGGCGGTGAAGTCGATAATAGTGATTAAGAGACTGGGGAAGCGGACGATGGGGGAATGATAAGGGTGCCGGTCATTTTGGTGGTGACGTGGAGGACACTGACGATGAGGTCACGGAGGGTGATTGTGGTCCTAGGAACGATAATGACGCCGTTAACAGATGACGAGCGCGATGACGCGCCATAGGTGTCTGCAAAAGCGAAAACCATCAACTGAGTGGAGTGAACTCGATATCGTTATTTGTGGAGACTTGTCGGTCACAGCTCTATTCTTTCTGACCCACTTATGTACCTGGACAGTTTCCTTTATGGGATGCCAGGCTAAAGTCTTGCATATATTTCGGTGGTTATGCGAGGGCCAGCGATTTTTTACCCGAGTAGAATTTCCAGTGTTACAATGTCTTAGATTCCTCTAGGCCCATAATTCTAATACGATCACACGCAGTCCGATATCACTGGAACTAAGGTGGTACCTGATGTTAGCCATTTTCATTTTCCTAACCCCTACTCAGTCATTAGTGATTTATTATTTTCTGCCAATGTGGCCTTGAATACGTATAACTCCACAACATAATCCCTCCCCTTTTAGTCTGGATATAAACAAGGACGTCGCTGTGGAGACCCTGCACTACCTGAACGATGGTCTTTGGCAGATGAAGCCCGTGAGATGATCAGTTGATGTACCCATGGCCCTACCATACCTCAGGCAACATTTATCAATCTGTTCTCTATCCCCCCCTGTCTGCCATGACGACCTTTTGATGTTCAAACGGTGACAATAAACAAATGCTTCTTGGGACTTTGACCTCTAATGTGCATGCTATTTAATGATACCCCTAGGGTCATTTATTACTCCAAAGTTTTCGCACAGGTGCTGCGCTTCTTATACAGCCTGAAACCACATGTTTTCTTTATCCAGTCACACACAGTTCGACCGTCGTTTCCGACGACGTCCGCCGTATGCTGTACTTCAGGGCGGGCGCAGGTACAGTGACTTGTGCGTTGATTAGCTTATAGCGATAGTAGATTTGCGCTGCGCCTATCACACTCTCCTTACCCTTCTGGGTCCGGTGTCAAGACAGTCAAGAGAACCGGAGGCGGGATAGGGCGCAGACGACCGGCGCGGCGTGAACCCACGCATAGGCGTGCCGCGACACCTGGTTAACCCATAAATACCAAGATTTTACGCAACAAGAAAGGAAGGCGACTCGGATCTCAAATGAGTGGGAGCGCCATAAAGGCCTCACTCCACCCTGGGAGGAGGATCAAATTGGCATGTCAGTTAGCAGCCTTCCAAGCCACGGCTTTTAGCGCATCGCAGTATATTCACGCGCAGTAGATTGTTTACAGTGAGGGATATGCGCTGAAAGAGTCCACCTCACTCCCTCCTTCCTCTCCCAGGCACCAACACACTGAGCCTTTAAGCCAATTGATGGGGAGGAATCGGCGCAGTGGCTGACAGGACTGGTGAGCCCAACCACACATACCGCCTGGCCCCCACACAACAGATTAGGATTTCACACATAGGTGATGAACTGCTCGGATCTCACATTCGTGGGAGTGACATGGAAGCTAAGTGGAGGAGGAGCCAAAGAGCACGATTCCCAATTGCAGGAGATGTGCTTCTGGTGGGTAACGAGGGATAGGTTTCTGTGTGATGTAT
>CACRXP010000025.1:1459215-1470287 GCA_902702965.1 Spirometra erinaceieuropaei
CGCCGATGAACTTGGGTGATGCTTGTTTAGGTTGTCGTGGGAAAATTAGTTCTGGGTCGGTCACCACGTCCGATCCCACCTGCAGTCGCCCCGGCGTATTATTAACGCTGTAGCACGATGGCTGCAGGTGAAGTTGACAAGGCTGCTGTGCTTTTGTCCCAGTTAATCCAATTCACCCCCAGTGCTCTAGGCCAGTGGCGACGGAGGAAGTATCATCATGGGCCTTACGACGTTGCTGGGAGGAACAGTATGCGATAGGCCCACCGGTTATGGCGGTCCAAGACCTCGTGCTTTAACGTTCAGCCTGTCTTCTGTTCGTCATATGTACTTACAGGAATTCCTCCATCATGTGTGCGCTTTAGCCGTTAGGAGTCGGCGCCCAGGAGATAGAACCCATGCGAACTTAAGTATCTAGTTTAAGGAGGCATAAAACTTAGTTTGTTGATGCTCGTGGTCTCGCCTACAACGGCGGAATGTGCGGGACCAGTAGTCACTACTAGTGACAATTCCCTCATTGATACGAACTGATTCTCTTATCTGCGTGCACCATCTCAAAAAACATCAAATTCGACGTGGATATGACGACTTCGATATTGATGCAATGTTTTCCCGGAATAAATTTGAATAAGGCAAAGGCGACCAAGCATGCAGTATTTACTGACTTTGATATTCAAAACCAGGCAGGCCTTCAGTAGGTCTCGGTCCTCAGTCAGGAGTCGTCGTAACATTCTTCCCGGTATCAATCTGAGAATGTAAAAGCCTGTAATCTTGATAGAACGGTGAGGAGACTTTGGCGCGTGTTATGACCGAATGAGGAGGCCGAAACACTTATTTCACCTATTTTTAGAGGACACTGGAGGTGAGTTAGCAAGGTTAGTGATGCAAAATCATCCACCAATCACAGGACGATAACATTATTGAGAAAACCGCTCCCACCTGACCCAACTATGGTCGCACTCTCCGGTTTTATTTTCCTCTCATTGGACATCTTCGTAGCTACGGGAACACGCACATAGAAGACAGCGCAATCACCATCAGTGATAACACATTTCAAGCCCCTTTTTGTGACCGCACTGTCTTGTCGGACATCGGTGCATCCATCGTGGAACAGGTTGAAAATCGTTGTCAGAAGTGCCGACTAATGATTGCCGGACCCCCTTCCCCCGTTGTATATTATTTCCACACATGCAGACATCTCATTGGCCTATGCGGTCACATACGCGACAATGATCATTAATACATCATCCCTTACCCCGACTACAATCACTGTGGTGAAGTTAGGCGTCTTGCGAACCACTTTTCTTGACGTCTGTCCCATTTCAACCACAACACAAAGTGACGCACAAGGAGCCGTATTTCATGGACTTGGATGCTTTGGTGAAGTCCGTTTTCTGTGAATTTGAATCGGCATCGGGCTTTGCCAAGTGTAAACCGGAAATTTCCCATTCAACTACTCCACCCAGTCTTATCCCCAGGAGTTTGGCATATGGAGCGGAAGCAAGCATTTTCCATACGGAGTGCGTTCGAACCACCACCAGCTTTTGCCATTCATAACCTGGAAAATCGCCAGGTGGCCAGACACATGGTCAGTAGGATTAGTTTGTGGATCTTGGCACCATTTCTCAGTAGATCCGTGGATACAGCGTTACCATGTTGGTACTAGATCCTAAAATATAATTTCGATTCTCAATTCCCACCTACATGCTCTAGACTGTCCGGAAGGGTATATGACTACAAGGTCTCTCGGCGTTTGCAGACGTCCACTTGACGTGACATTCTGCGTGGAACCAATATTTTCTATTAATGTCGAGTAGTGCGAAAGCGTACACAACATGAGCACTGCAACTGCCAGCCAGCACTATGCTTCATTCATTTGGTCATGGGAGGTTTTCGCACGTTATTAATGGTTCGAAACCAAGATACTGAAGAGACGATGTGCTGTTGAGATAAGTACTACAAACGTCGACTGGGAGAACGAACACCGTCAATTGTAGTTTATGGTCATCATCAGGTCGAGAAGACCCAAAGTTTGCCATATCGATCCTCCAGTATTACCTACTCATCTCTGTGCAACCTGCAAGAGTTCAAGATCAGGTTGTCCCGATGGAGCGGAACTTCCGTATCCCACCCAGCAATCAGACCAGATCGATGGATGCCACCGCCCTAGTTCTTAGGACACAGCTGAGTGCAACGCCAGCTTCAAATTTGATATCCTCACACTGCTCATTGTAAGAATTGGACGTTTAAATGACGGTTCTGAGCTTGTTAGCTGACGATATCACGAGATTTCTACAGAGTATTGCGATTCATCTAACACCATACGTCAGTCCAGTGAGTATTGAAATTTCCCCCATCCGCACAACTGTCCCACGATCAACTTCCATCCTGTGGCGACCTGAAAAACTGGCTCAATAAGGCAAACGAGCGTTAGCAGAGGGTGACAAGTAGACTGGTCAGCTGGCAACCCGTCCGCGGCGCTCGCAGTTGTCACTCTCAGTCGATAGCATAGCCACTAGCTGACCCGCGAGCTAACCCAGATCCGCTTTGTGGTGCCGAGTACGCCGCTCTATTCAGATTAGCCGATTTTACAGACAAGGGGTCCGCTAATGCACAGAAAACCCCTTTGGACTACTGGACTCGTAATTTTCGAAGGGTCGGACAGTTAGGACTGAAGGAAGACCTACTCTAGCTTTAGCAGACCGGCAGCTATTTGGATGATTTTTCACTAGGACGACTGTCGACTAAAATGATGATGATGATGATAATAATAATTTTTTATTAAAGACCCGTCAGGGTCCTATCGACTAAAATCAAATGCTGATTTCTTGTTCCGCCGACTTGATTTTCTCGCCCTTCCTTCCTGTCTTCCCCGTTTTAGGCCTAATCGTCAGGGTTTCGCCAGGATGCGGTCTACAAAGGTTTGTTCATCCTCCCTTCTGCTCTGCCACTTTTCCTGATCTGGTTTAAATATCCTGAAGCCGGATGCAGTAGCTAAGACCTGTATTCTTTCCCCTAGATATTTTTACTCTTGGTGGTGGTAATGATCGGTGCTCTCGCCGTCGTAGTCTTCTGGAGAGGTCCCGTCGTTCCCACACGACGATCTCCTCCCTTTACCACCATTAACCACAGGCTGGCTGTGATAGTGCCCTTCAGAGAGCGGTTCTCTGATCTTATGGTCTTTCTGCCCCACATGGCGGACTTCTTAACCAGCAAAGGTGTCCCTCACACCTTTTATGTAATCAATCAGGTTGATGACTACAGGTAAGGACTCATGTCTATGGAGACACAAGATGAGCACTTTTTCTTAAGTGAGTACTTAACAAATCGAATACACTGTCAGGTTCAATCGCGGTATGCTTCTCAATGTGGGCGTTAAGGAGTCTGAAGTCATGGAGACTCAAGGTACTGTTGTTTCCCCACATTCTCAACCTGTACAACTGCCCGCATCTTCTATGATCGCCCTGCATGACGTCGATCTCTTGCCCTTGGACCGCTCTTTAAAGTACGAATATTTGGGCAGTCTGCCCCATCATGTCATCCCCTCCTGGCTGCATCCGATCTATCATTACTACGCCAACTACCTCGGAGGAATTATGCTAATTTCTCGTGAAACATTCGCTCGAGTCGACGGATTTTCCAACCGCTTCTGGGGCTGGGGACGGGAAGATGACGAATTTGGACGTCGCCTTAAGGACATGCAAATAAAGGTGAATTTGAAATGTTAGCTTTGTTTTTTTTTTCATAACCATTTCGCCGTGTCTTACTGATCCTGTAACAAACCTTTTTCAGGTTCTGACGGAGAAAAAGTCGGTACCAGCACAACCCAAGTTTACGCACATCCACTCAAAGATGAATAAAAGGGAGACAGTGCCTTTTTTCAACCCAGTAAGCATGAAATTGCTAACGTTTGTTTCTGACTTTGCACACTTCGTGTTATTTCTGGCGGCGCATGTTCCACATTCAACATTTCAGTAAAACTTCTCTAACTAGTTTTACCACTCCTGTCAAGATAAGGCCCATCCGGCAATAGATACGGAAAGCTATGCCATTACATAAACTACCATATGTGAGTCTACTGGTCTTCGGGAGATATTTAAAACTGTTCTCTCTGAAAGCACATGGCTGGAGACAAGCTCGCTCGACACACCTCTGCAAATGGATCCAGGTCTATCTCGCAGCAGACTTCTTCCGGCCATCCCACAGCTCACACGCGTTCAGCAATCCGAGTCCGTGACAATCTTCATGTATCATCGATGTGGTTGCCTTGCCCAAAACTGCACCGGTGCCTCAGTACCGACTACCTAATCAGTCATAAAGGCAGTTGTGCAAGAACGCTATGCATTTCAACGGACCGGAAGACACGGGTGCCGAATTACGGTATCTCCGACAGATGCTCCACTAGCAACTTCGCCAATCGGTACATGCGAAAAAAACGAGAGGAGACCAGTATTTTGGTAATCCCTACCGTATGCCAAAGACGTTTAGGAAACCGTCAGCAAAGTTCCCACGCCGTTTGGAGTTGGGGCCGTAAGCAGGCCGGATAAGACCATCAGGCGCCAAGTGCTGGGGCCGAAGGACCTGGTGTCACAGCAAGAAACATGCGCAGCCCTTTACTGGGGAGCCAACAGAGATGACGCCAACTCCCAGGTCGCGCCGCACCCTCGAGAATCCGGTTACACATTCAAGTTCTACGGGCCCGAAGTCCTTGCGAGGGGTGACGACTGCGTGAGTCGCCAGCTACTTTGGTCATGGTTCTTAGGGAGCCACAGTCTATCAACAAACCCAGTAATCTCCCCGTCCCTATACAGCACCACGACTTCACCAGAATAAAGTACTGAGCAGTGTGTAGGACGCCGCTTCCGGTGGCAATGGTGATAATCCAGGTTGTCCAGCAGATTTTGCGTAAATCGCCAGCACCGGCTATGCCATCTTGGCGAATAGGGATTTGGATGTCGACAACCAGACCATTATCGCTCCAAGCACGGAAATGAATGCCAGTTTCTAATTTTAGGTACAGTGGTATAACTGCATCTTGCAAATACCATTAGTTGCTGTCTCTGATAATGATTGATGAGTCGAAAAATGCATCTGGAACACTAGACGAGCATAGTTATTGCTCTACTGATCTAGTCACCCCATCAACTTCCTGGTACTCTGGGAGAGTTCTGCCTGACAGATATCAATAGGATCTGTTCAGGGCGTTCTATCTTAGTAAGGCAATACAAAGTGCCTTTAACATTTGTAAACACATTCAAATTCATAAACCAGTCAAAATATACGTCTGATAAACATAAACCGTCGTCTTTCTGAAACGGAGGAATTGACGCTTTGTTAAGTAGTTGCGTCCAGTTGAATGGTCTTACTACCATTGCTAGAGCGCTAAACGGTCGAGTTGGCCGCAAACCATCACTTTACAATCTGTTGGTTCATTTTCAGATCACGCACCTACGGGACCGTATCACCGGATTACACTCAATCAAATACAATGTGACGTCGCGTATAAAAATTGCTGTGTCCGGAGTTGAAGCATGGGTCATGAACGTGCAGTTGTATTGCGATCCCCTGGAGACTCCGTATTGCATAGACACTTGACCTTATGCCGTGCAGACATACCTCTCTCCAGACCTGGTTCTTTCACCTGAAGCCAACTCGGCTGAGGAAAGCCTTGTTTGATACATATTTTAGTCGCCATAAAAGATTCTGTTTGCCCAAACATGTCTTTCGGGATAGTGGTGCACAGGAGGGGGGTATGGTATTCAATGGAAACCGCAGCTGCCCTGAAATGACAAAGGCTTTTCAAACAAAGGATGACTCGGGCAGACGGAGACCATAGCTTGATTTGGCTGATGGCGTCAAATTCAACGTGCACAAAAGTGTTCCACTGAAGCAGACGTTCTTGGCATGCTCTATGCAGGAATACTCGAGATTCTCACACTTCTAACTCAAGCGATTCCCTAATCCCTATCTAACAGGCAAGGCTGAGGGAGATGACCTTCTCACTCCCTCCCCCCCCCTCCCCGAGTGTAGTAGTCCAACTACATGCTTTAACAAGATAAGGTCCGAAGCTATGGAATGCTGAAGGTCACGTGAGGACGGTGTTCACTGGTGCGAAGCGATGCGTCCTCTCCTACAATCAGGCCAGACCACAGAGCGTCACTCTCACGCCCGTCGTAGTCCACAAGGGGTGGATCCGTGACTCAACTTATAGAGCACTAAATCATATGACAAACTTGATGGGGCTGATAGTGGAGTATGGTTGACTGATAGGGGCACATACGGTGATTGGTGTACTCCATGAAATTATCTGAAATTCCGAAATACGATCTGCGTCTGAGAGGAGCACTTGGGTAAGATTTTAATAGTGATCAGCATCCAGCATAATTCCAAAATACTTCAGTTACGTCATGATGCCGGCTTTAAAATGCGCATCTCTCCTGTCACGTGCGAAAGTCACACTCACTAGAAAATGACCGCATAAGTTGTATGCACTTTTACGCCGATTTCTGATGCCCATATAAACTCCAATATACATTACAGGAAGCATGCGCGGGATCATCCCATCTTTCAAACGAGTACATGCAGGGATATTTTTGTGTATGCATTTCACAAAATGTGCTTGGACTTATGAAGGCATAGAAAGTCACGTCACGTCTGGAGGGTGTTTTTCAGGCGACCAGAAAAACACACTAAAGAGCTGGCATCCTGTCGCGACTGATCGCTTTTGGGATTGCGCTGTATGCTAGCGGATATTGCAGCCCAGCCTAACCGGGATGGCATTTCAGAATCCCAGTTAACGTTCCATGTGATACGTCACCCACAGTTACTGAGAACTAGCCATCTCAGTTGGCAATACTCAAGTTACGACACAGGAATTAGGTGTCTCTGGTTTTGAAGGTGACCTTGCGCTAAATTTCAAGGAGGGTTAAGTTAGGGTACGGGAATAGGTATCTCTCTGGAATGTAGCGCAATATCACCCAAATTACGAGGCGTGGGGGAGCTGTTTGTGCCCAAACACGCCATAAATTGGAGAATGCTTGGCTATTCGATCACGCACTTAAATGCATTGGACGCAGAAATGTCAACCGGACGTACATGCGCCTAGAAGGACACGCAGAGGCTAAGTAGTTTGCGGAGTGGGCATAATCAGCGGACGCTAAAATGACGTCCCAGTCGTTTCATAGACCCAACGAAGTGCGGCAGACATGTAGTAACGATCGAAATGCAAGCTCAGAAATTAGTGAAGTATTGAAAAATTGCTTATGTTACAGAGAGGTGGAAGAAACGGCATTGTTAGTGGGAGCTGAAAACTTTCCAGATTTCGACAATGCAACATCATGACAGAATAAGAGAACGTTGTCGGCGCTGCATTCTGGTATAAGTTAGCAAAAGAAGGTATACATGGTGGGGGGGGAGAGGTATGAATTGCACAGATAGCTAGGAGGGTTCTACCTCAAAAACGTCTCACACCGAGGGGCTTTCCGGAAAGTGCTGGTCTGCTGCCCGTATTGTAGGCAATTTTGAACCTGTAGGGTGACACTTCGGGCATTGAAAAGTCGATTAGGCTTTCGCAGTCAGCCTGAGAAATTCCAAGTTCCGGTAAGTAGTTTTCTGGTGTGTTTATGCAGTCCAGGACATACAGCAGTTCACCCTGTAGCTGTGAAGTCAACTTTCGTCGGTACTCTTCACTTTCTTAAGGGAGAGGAAAAAAGCGGATGCACTACTGCACAGAGCGTGACTCATACCAGACGGATAAATAGACCAACATATTAATGCACCCATAAGCACGAGAAGACGGGCACTAGGTGTCTACTGTTACAGTTGCCCTATTGTCAGTGTGATAGTTGGATTGTTCCGAGCGACGACGTCCGCTACTGCTTATAGGACACAATGGTAACCTGCACATGAGTCTTCTGTAGAAAGACGTGCTTGCGCAGCATCCACCTCACTATCTATTGAGACAAAAAATGTGGTACAGTGGCAGGACAAAGAGACGACAGACGGGAGGACAGCCGGCTTGACGCGGTTAGTCAGGGTGGTTTTTTGACCTAGACTATTCGATCTTTGTCCGTGGAAAATGGTGAAGCTGAAGTAACTAGATAGGCCGCCAAGGATTGTCAAGTTTGGAGAGATATTTTCATCTAAGGGCATCCAAGGTCAGGGTTTCCGGACTGTTTCCGCTGTTAACCCTGCCCCAAGAACCTAGACAGAAATCACGTCGTCGCTAACAGCACTGCGCATGACGACATATAAGAGTGGCATGAAGTAATCAGAATTACTGCATGGAGCATGGACGGTTCTAGAGTTCATAAAGGTGGTCCCTCAGCCTTGGGCAAACAGTAGTCAAAGCTGTTACCGACAAACGTAAGGTAGGCTGGAGTGGCCATTCCTGCGTCGTTTGTCGTCCTCAGCCAATTGTACCCCGACCTAAAGCCACTTTATCTCTACTCTAAGATATTTTCCCACTCACGTAGGGGATAGACCAGATGGCACGAGCTAAATAAAAGAACTCCTCCATTGTTGTTTTGCATTCCACTGGTATTTTGCGCGGGAAAAGTTGGAAAATTAGTCTTACAGGAGTATCTTTGACGAAATGAGCAGAATCGACAAGTACGGACGCTAGTAATGTCATTTATTCAACGGTGTCAGCACGTATCAGTTATTGCTGCCTACGAGTGCATCACTGTCGACGACCATTACGAGCAAATCTGACGCGTTGAATCGAATGGGCTACTCCAACTGGTGTGAAAGCTGTAAGAATGGACATTTCCGCGATTTACCTGCCAAACACGCAGTCCGCATAATCTGAATAGACTCACCCGCTTTACGAGGAGGTTGAAGTTCAATATTTACGGTCCAACGTTCCCATGGAAATGAATCTGCTCCGAGGACCCAACTACCCTTGCGGTTCGTAACGAAAGCCAGTGAAATTGAGCCTTTTGCAGTACCCGAAGGAGATGTTTGAAGTTCTTCACCAAGAAGCTTTGAAAATGATAAAACTGGCTCAGACACCTTTTCGTGTAGAGCCCTTGACGTTACGCGAACCTATTCAGGAGTGGACAATAGAGAAGAGGAGTGTACGTAGTTCAAATAATGAGTTTTTGTTAGAATACAGCGAAGGAAGAGCCGATTACCACATAGTAAACACTTTTTGGGAGAGGTGGTTGCTCCAGATTCACAAAAACAACAACACTCATAAATACTGACTTCGATAGCTGAAAGATGAATCGAGAAAAAAGCAGAAATTTTCAATCTTGCATGCAAAAAACCACGAGGAAGGTGGTATAACTACTTTAATTATTGGTCTTATTGGCACTACTATAAGCTGGGAACTCATGTAGGACTGCGAATTTTAGCATTGAGGAGATAAAGACGTAGAGGCGACATTCAGTAGGTGCTATCATAAAGCAAACGGTTGTGCGGGCAACTTAACAAAAATATTCAAACGATCTGCATGATTTCACGAACATAATGTACAACCCCACACTTCCCCTACAGGGTATATTTCAACTGGCGACACAACGTCCCGTGACAGTGACGCAGACGGTGATCCCAATTATGACAGTTCAACGGCCGCGAATGACTAGGCACAACAGTGATCAGCATGCGAATTAGTTTACAGTGCGGCCGAATAATGCTGCATATACCTCACTCGTTTTACACACTGCCTTCTGGTGGCAATACAAAATGAATATGGCCGGAGATGGGTATGGGCACAGTGTCGTTTGTGTATCGTAAACGACAATGGTCATCTGAGCCAGACTGCGATTTCGAAGAAGGATAGGGTGGTTGTGTTGGGAATAAGGTAGTTATGCTGGAAAGGCGTTTAGCGATAGGGTTATAAGACGTGTTCGTCCCGTAGGTATACAAAGTCAGTTGCATGATTGGGTTTTGCCGTCTAGTATTGCGCACTGACACCTACAGTCTTTAAGGCATATTTGAGTGATTGTGTCACCGTTGACTGTAGATCTCCAGGTGTTTTTGAGGGTATCGTATGCCCTGGAAGTAGGACCCATGCACAGTGGAGAATATGTTCATGTTGGACTGCGGAGGCAACTACGATAATTGCCATGATAGGCCTGGTTGCAGAAAACGATGAGACGTTAGTTAACTTAGCTTTAGAGGATCAACCTATTTGTCGTAGCGCATTGGGTCATTTTAGCTCAATAACCCGATCCATTTCTTCGACAAAACGTCCGCGTGGTTTTATTCTGCAGCCAAGTCCACAGACCTGACGCTACGACATATCTTTCGCACTGAATATTTCTAATTAAAAAGCAGCAAAAGAGTTGACACGGAATGACATTCGATCTCAAGTTACGGTTGCGGAAAGGCGGTTTCACGCTGCAGGGGATGGCTTATGTGCAATTATAATGTAAATATGAACAGGGAAACTCGATTAGACGATAGGGGACGCACATACAGCACTATCACTATAACGGCATAGCGCGTAACGCGAATTCGGCATCGCCTGAGTAACGATAAATCGGAAAAGGTCCGCTCCCAGGCGACACACTTGTCAAGCCTTTTTCATAGCGAGTCGCTGTCACCTGGATAAGGAAGTAGTGCTAGGGTACAGAGTCGCATTCATTACGGAGAAACAAGGTGCGGTTAATAGGTGCGGTTTCGTACTAGTAGGCTCTAGCAGAGGTTGCAGCTTCATAACCCATACTTCAAAAAGTGGCAAAAATGTGCGAAAGTGAACGCGTTTATGTGTATAAATACATGTCTACTAACCGTGTTGCAACACGGTCAGTAGACATAAAGAATTGGGGCCCTTACGTAGGTCACGTCGAAATTTTTGCAGTCCACATCTTCAGTTCCAATGCATGAGGTGTAACTAACAACGCCACCTCTAAAGCTCAACTAAACTAATAAAATAGGTAATATCTAATACCGTTGGGAAGGTTCTGTGAAGAATTATCGTGTGGAAAATGCCTAAAAATAATCAGGATAAACAGGCGTACTCAACAGGACTTCCTCAACCTCCGGCTCTTCAATTGCCTAAAGAAGTAAGAGGAAAGGATATCTTGCCAGATTTATTGTATAATCTTTAGTATTCATTCCAAAAAGAT